>VZSV01000019.1:5004151-5023853 GCA_013398735.1 Nothocercus julius | reverse complement strand
TTTTTTTTTTTTTTTTTTTTTTGGTTTGCAGCTGTTGCAGGGAATCCCTCTCACTGGAGTATTCTTGGCTTCAGTTTTCAGTAGGAGGTCCATTAACTGGAACTGTGTATCAAAACTACCAGGTATGCATAGCTGCACCAGAAAAGTGTACATCACCTAGTCACCTTCTGTATGGTATTTCATTTTTATTAAGTTTGAAAAGGGCATCTGAGCATAGAAAATTAAGAGAAAAATTATGTAAAGAAGCATCAAATAATGCCCTCCTAAACACTCTTCTCAAAAGAAGGAACCACAAAAAATGAACCCACCCAATATGACCCAAATGGCCAAATATGAAATATGTACAATTCTGTTAGGAGAAATGGCTCAGAAGTGCATTTTCAACAAATGAGGAAGACTGACTAAATGATGCACAAGCATGCCTTGGGAACAGAACCAAGCAGACCACTGTTCACAACCGAAGCAGCAGATACACAGGAGAGAAGAGGCAGAAGCCAAACCAGTAACAGGATAATAGTCTGAAATTGTGCAAATAAGCAGGGAATAATGAACAAAAGCAAACAAGGAAAATCAGAGATGCCAAGAGTAGAAAACCCAGCTACCACACACGCACAGATCCCAGCATGTGCCATTCCTGCAAATGCTGCCTTTTGGAACCACCTGGGCGCTCTTTTTGCTGAACTAATGCATATATATGACAGTCCTTTCTTTGGTGAAAGGATATTCGGAGAGATTCAGACCCAAGATATTCGGAGAGATGTCTTCTTACTTCTCTGCATGCCGCTGCCACAACCTCCCTGTCTCTCACCTTCAGCAAAACTCCAAGTCTACCAGGGTAACCATATAGCCCTGTAATATAGTATTGCACTACTAGTAACTGGCCGTAAGTTTTGTACTAAGTTCCCAAGGCCTCAGGACTGAGGCTTGTCAGGCCTGCTCTGCCTGAATTTTTCTCAATGTGAATATAAATTGTTTAATTTGGTTTAAATATGGTTTCTAATTGAAAAGGTGCCTGTGGCTTTTTTTCTGTTTGTTTTTAAACTTTTGGCTATTTTTGTGTGGTACAACCATTTTTTATAGATAGCAGTTATTCTGTGTTGAATAAGATACCTGGGACTGTAACACAAGGAGATAAGATAGAGAAATACAGGCCTGATATAACAGCAGAGGCCTTGAGAAATGGAAACACGGGATGTGGCATAGAGGAAGACAGGGTGAAAAGAGATGGCGTGCAGGCTGGCACTGGAGATCCCCTGCTTAGAAACAACTTAGTAATTTAGTTTTAAAAATGCAAACCTGGAGCTGAACAAAACTGTTTTGAAGGATAACAAAGAGAACAAGGACAAAGAAATAGTATCCAGCATATATAGTAAATATGGATGTAACAGGAGCTGCAAATCAATGATGAAAGAGAATGGGGTAAACAGAAGTGAGCATATATATAAAAATGACCCAGGACGAGTCACTCCTAGGGGAAGAGGCAAACATCATAATGAATATCAGTTCATAGTGCAAAACTAGCAAGATTCTTCATCTAAGGTTCAAATGAGGAAAAAAAGGAGCCTTGATGAAGTATGTCCTTTGTACAAAAAGTGTGTGTATAGCAGGGGAAACAAGTATAGATTTCTGCCATCTTTAAAGATACAGACTGTGGCATCAAAAATCTCCTCCCCTCTCTATCTGTTCAGTGCTCTTTTTAAGAGCATTATATTCTAGCTCTCTTCATTTTCTGTGAACTCTTCCTCTGTCATTTTTACTGTCAAAGAATCAATACACAGTAACAGCATTAAATAGATGGGGCTGTTAGCTTTGCAATAACTTCTGGACACAGACATATGGTTTATTAATATATCATATACCTCCTACTGGCTCTTTTCCCCTTTGCCCTCTAGCCCACCTCCCCGGGACTCATGCTAAGATTTCACAGCTCTGAGATGCTACAGTGCACATCCTCATTTTGCTTCAATGGATTGGCCAGGAAACAGTAGTCTTTCCCTACAAATACAGAACCACTTTTGCTAAATATTACACTAACTTGTATAACGTCTTGGAATGGCAAGATTTGATCCATTGCTTGTGAAATGGTTGTATATGTAATAAATACCTGCTCTAAAGTTCAACATCAAAAAGCACTGTGGCAATAGAGTTTTGCAGCACTGAAAATGAAGGATTCCTGGTTTCTCACTGAGTGACAGTTCTTTCTCCTAACCCTAGGAGATGGCTGAATTTCCTTCTTCCATGATAAAACACATGGTCTGAGAAGGCAAAATTCAAACACTACTTAAATTTCCCATAATACTGTTTCACTAGAAAGTTTTTGAAATGGCAGTTCCAAAGTAAGGCTGTGCTTCTGTTCCTAGAACAAACGCCAACACAAATGAGGCCACCTCATGTCAGGCCCTTTCAACCACTGTCCAAGAACCGTGAACACCCGCTGCTCTTCACAACAGCCTGTTGTACACACTGCTCACAGACCTATTGCATGAACTGCATTTATTTCTGTTTGCCACGGTTATGTATGTGAAATTCATTAACAGTATCAAGATCAAGATCATTTTTTCCACATACGTTTATTAGCATCCAGGCAAACAAAACATGATTTTTAAGATGTGTTGAATAAAACACTGTATTTCATCTCTAGCTACCTTAATCTGGCCAAAGCATAGTTACATTTTCTAGATATGCATGGACCGTAAGGACAGAGGATCAGACTCATCACTATTGCAGAACAGTGAGAACAGATGCAGTGAACATCCAGGCTGCCGCCAGCAACAATAAAATACACAGAACAATAATGAACCTTCCGCACAAATATTGATTTTACTTTTGCTGAAATATAGGCTTCTTGTTTCATGGTATTTTTACAGAGTACAATTTGTGTGGATTGTACTATGGAAAACAGGCATGATGTAAGAATATTGTTACACTTCCTTTTATAGTTAAATTATGAAATGATGCAAAGTGAAAAGAAAAAGAAATATTTCAGTAGATCACTGGGTTAGTACTGCATGTCAGGAGACAAAAGGTAGAGAGTTTGCAGTAAAAAAGTTTGCAGAAAAGAGTTTGCAATATTCAAAGATCTTTCCTCTGCAGAGTCTTGGTTTTCATGTAGATATTCAGAATAAGGTATATTGCACTGTAAAAGACAGAGATGCCTTTTTTTCCGGAAAAGTCATTCATGAATGCTTCTACAAGACAGCTTTATGCACCTCTGACACATCATTTAGCTGATTTACCATAAATATATTGCTTCTTCAGCTACCTCCAAAACAACAGTAAAACCAAAAGCACTGTCAGTCGTAAGACTACATGTATGTTACGACCTCCTGAGGAGCTGAACCACCGAAGTTCCTGTTAGTAGAAGCGAAGGAAGCAATAGATCTAAATAGCTAACTTTATCTCTGCCCAGCTTAGGCAAAATAACTATAAAACTTCTCATGATTTGGAAATTACTATACATTGTAACATACAGACAAAACGTTACAGGAAAAGAAAGAGGCACATGACTTCTTATATGATAGATTAGGAAAGTATGTATGTCATGCTTGTTTTTCAGAGAGATCCATCCAATTTATTGCTTTTATAGCAAGAAAAGGGGTGATTCTCCCTGCTTTGAATAGTTAAAATGGATTTACACACACTTTGCTTAATTTACAGGTAGAAATATATGCTTGCAAGTCTTCTCTCGTTTGTTCATGATATAACTATAAGCTTCACTGCAGAAATAGCAAGTCTATCTTTCCTGATATATATTTAAGAATTTCGGAGTGCTGAGTGCTGTGTTACTACAAATATGACCTACAGACACTGCAGTTGCAGTAGTGCAGATAGAGTGGGCAGACTCTGGCATGGTGGAGAAGCAGCACAAAAATCCTTTTTTCTTTTTTTTTTTTTTTCCAGATTCACACTGTCACCATTTCCCCAAAGACAGGACCCGGCACAAACGAGTTACATCCGCTCCTAAGATGTAGACAGACAAGAGATACAGATGTCCAGGCAACTTTGCTTGGAACAACCAGTGCCCGGCCGCTGTTGTCTCTGTGGGGGCTTCCAACAATTGTGCTCCTAAGGACCATTCCCTGCACATGGGCCTGGGAGGAAAAATCCCTACAACAGGACAATTCTGAGGAGATTTCAGCAGCAGCAATGAGGAGAAATTCTTTCCATTTTTCTCTACTTAGACAAACATTTCAGAAGAGTCCTCTCGTAACTGAGGTCAAGGTTGTAAGCGAGTTTAATACGGATTTCCACCAGTATTAAGAAGTCAAGGCTCATGAGAATCTCTTCTGGAATAAAATTCATCTAGAAGGCCTGTATCTAGACAAGGATTAGTGTTTCACTCTCTTAATATAGCTAGAAGTATCCTATCTCGTTTCTACACCACAAAGAGGAATGAGTGCCGCTGTATCCTCCTTTAGATCCTTTTTATCTTATTTATCTAAAAGGAATTAATTTGAAGCTTCCTAATTCATCCTCAGAGGAGTAGTCTAAGAAGTTCAATATTCACAGTTATGTATTTTTAGCAAAATACTTAAGATGATATCAGTAGCACACCAGCAGATGGGTGTTTTATGCCCTGTGCACATAAAAACCCATGCAGCTAACTTCATTTCAGCCTGTGGGGACTGTTGGAAGTGAGGCTTCAGTTGATGAACTGTGCAAAGTTACCACTAAGGAATCCCTGCATACATACTCTAAGCAATATAATTTTCATGTTCTTTCTTCAGCAGACAAAGCCAGTGGGCAGCATGGCCTCCAGAGACTATATTAAAAAGTTTCCAAGAGGCTTAATAGGCTTCTCTTTTCTTCCTCTATCAGTAACTTGTCCACAGTAAGTTTTTGTACTTGACTGTGAACCCACCTGTATTGGTCTAGTCTACTTAGTTTAGGCTTTTTACCTTTTCGGATTGGCTGTACTGAGAGGATGCTATAAAAGTCCTATCTATCCTGTACAGTATCATCAGCAGTTCAAAACTCAAGAGTTTTCACCTGGTACTTATTTTTTTTCCTTTCACTCTCTCCAACCAGAAATCTTCCTTCCAGTTAGGCAAAGCTAGCAAGTCTATCATCATTCCATTGCATAGATTTTCAGTTGAATTGTGACTCTATAAATTACATTGGTAATACATAAATATATAGCATAGATACATTATATATATATATATATGTTTTTCTAGTAAATAAAGTGTATAGTATAGTACATATAGTGGCATAGTGTAAACAAAGGGTAATAACAAAAAGTTATTTTTGGTTCTCATCTGCCTATGAGGCAAAGAAGGAGGGGGATCTTTCTTTTTTTCTTGGTAAGACCCAGGCACCAAAAGAAATAATTATGTAAGATAATTCTGTGTCTAGTGATCTATTTTTTTTTCCTAAGGAAGAATATTCTGTAATAAACTCATATAATCGTATTAAAACTCATGTAAACCAATTATATAATTGTGTTTATCCTTTTACATGTATTTTATCCTTCCAGATTGCAAACTATTCTTTGCCCTCTGTATTGTATGCAGAGCAACCTCTTGGACAAATCTTGCTTGAGTAATGACTGGAGAATTTTTACCAAGTACTTATTAAAACATAAATGAATGAAGTATTTTAATAAGTCCATGATACCGCAGATAATGAAGAAAACAGGAAGAGCTCAGCAGAATTCAGACTCTCTCTGGGTTTGTCAGCTGTCTGTTTCTCTATGTAAAGTGATTAACACATTTGTAAAGGAGAATATATGCATACATGGAGGAAAACAAGTTCAGGATTTAACTATCAATATATGTATACCACATTAGGCCATTTGTTGCTAATAAAACAGCTAATAAACAAGGCTTTGTGAGTTTGCTTTTTATTAGAAAAGCTCAATAAACACAAATGTTTACTATTCCTAATCTGCTCCCATCAAATAATCTCAACTTTAACTTATTGTACTCTCTAGAAATTTGCTGATTATGAATTTGAAACAGATCACTCATTTCTTGCTTACTGATATAATAAGGGGTTCTGCAGTGGAAAGAAAAAGATTAAGGTTTTATTCTTATAAATAATAGGGACATAATCATATTTATGTTAAGCTGTTTTCCCTTTAGTTTATGGTAGATTTATAAAAGTAGAGAAAGAAATTGTTAGGGGTTGTCACTCTGCAAATTTTTATGAAATGGAAGAAAAAAATCCATGGTTACACAATTCTGGTGGTTTCCACCTGCTTTTACTCCACTTGCATTTTACTGAATAAAACTGTCTTCTACCACATCTGCATCTCTCGTCCTACAAGAGCAACATCCCAATGGACACGTCACTATGTTTTGCTGAGTTTTCTGACAGCTCTAGGTATTCAATATCTCACTTACTTACGCTCTGATTCAACATATATTGAGAAAGCAGAGATATTTCTTCTAATTAGAGTAGGTTTTACATCTGAGTTCACTGGGCAGGCACTTTTCACCAAGTGGCCTCTTATACATGACAAATTTGCCGAATAGCCTGTTGTGTTGTTTCCACGGGGAGGAAATTCCCATCTATCTAAGGTGCACGCAGTTGCACACTGTAGGCTACAGTTCGTGAAGTCAGAGGGGACTTCTCCAGCAACAGCATAGGAACTGGAATGGATCCTTAGAGCCACATCACAAAACCCTCAGTGTTTGTTTCTGTGATTTTGTGAATGTAATTTGAAAATTTGAAAACTTCAGAAGGAAAGAAAAAATTTTAAAAAAAAGGCATATATTACTCCTGCTGGCACAGACATAAAGACTTGTCATCTACTCAGAGAAATTCCCTCCACGTTTCCATCTCCAGAAATAACTCTTCCACCCTTCACGAACTTTTATAAATATCTTGACAAAATGGCAACAGATTTTAAAATAGCATTGAAAGAGTAGCCCCATAATGTTAAAGATTTGAAGTTCCCTTGCCATGAGTCCAGCAGGGGGCCACATAAGGGACAGGAACTCTTTCTAATGCTTTTTTCCCTCATTTACCCTACGGCTCTAAGGGCAGCAAAGCCACACAGGAAGCAAACCGGGAGCTGGAACAGGGCTTGGTTCATCCCCTGGGCTGCCATCCATGAGGCAGAGTGGTAGGAGGTGCTCTGTCCCTTCGGCAGCTTGCTCGCCTTGCTGCAATTTTGGCTCTAACGTGGCAGCCCAAGGCCTTGGACACAAGCGCTGCCACATGGCCAGCGGGCCCCAGCAAAGCACACGGGCTCCTGCTCTACCTCAGCAACATTTTCTCCACCGTGAAATACAATAGGGATGAGCTCACCACCTTTCCTACCGGGAACTTCCGACTTCTGAACACTTGGTCTCATAATCCTAACAGTGAGTGGAAATAGGTTTTGATATTTTAAAATTCTTTCCAAAAACAGTCATTTAAATAGCTCTGTCTCTCACCAACACGACACACATCCTTTTCTTTCTCACAGAACAGTCATAAGGCTACACTTTCAAGCAACATTTTACCACGAAAGTGATTTTCCTGCATTAAGCTACTACATCCGAGTGCCTTCCCGTTGTTTACCTCTGGCCTTCAGTGCTGCCAGTTATGTCTTGGACATGCAAGTTAGTACCCGGCCTCAACTCCTATTGATCCCCTCCACATCGACGGTCTTCAGCATCACGAGAGACACACAGGACAAATAATCTTTAGGCCTTTCATTTAACACATTTTCTTGCTTGTTACATACACCTTCTGGCCTCTCTGCTCCTAAGGGATACCTCTGCTGTGAAGAAAATGTTTCCTGTTAACTCTTGAATTTACTCCCTACAATGCAGCTGGTCTACATTTTTTTAATTCCCCTTCCTGGGTCTTAGGATTTAGTGACCAGATTTGTGCAGAAGAGTTGCCCCATAGAACTTTACTTCCAAATGCTAAGGCTTAGTTTGCTTTGAAATATAAAATATATTTATTTTAGATTTATTTTGATAGTATTCTGATATTCTTTTAATTTTTATAAACACTTGATTTTATTTTTCTGTACTGTATATATTTACTTTGTTGCCATCACCCAAGCAGTTGTTTAGTGGTTAGCTAAAAATTTGCATTTGTTTGATCTCAGTTGTCTTTCTGTCTAAAGAATTAATGGTGTTTTTGATAATATATACTCCAAAGGTATATTGTTTTGAACAACTCTTTTGACCTACTTGTTTAGATAATGTTTGAGGTTCCTGTCATGTAATTTCTCCTTACCATTTTTCTTCCATTCCCTTTACCAGAGGCTGATTTTCTTCTAAAACACTATTACATTTTTATTCGGTAAAACTCCCTTTAGTTTTTAGTTTTCTTAGGTTATTGAAGTCCCCAGGTTCCATAGACATTAATTTTATATTCTGCTATATAGAAGAAAGTTCAGTAAATTCAAATAGAACAAGACTGAATAATCCTACTTATGTAATGTCTTTTTTTTCCTTTGCTTTGAAAAATTTAGCAACTGGGATGAAATTCTTGTTCCTGTGATAAGCTGAAAGAAAAATTAAGTAAGTCTTATTTCATTAGATGTGGAAAATAAAAGTCTCTTTCACTTTTGGGGAAAAAAAGGTATTATTCAAATATCTATGTGAGTAATAGGCAGAGAATCCTGATCCATCTAGTAGGAGTTTTATTTTACAAAGATGATGATCTTGCAATTCAGTCTGAAAAGAAGAGCTCTTTCGCTTCAACTGACAGCCAATTAACCTGTTAGGAATTTGGTTTACAAAGGTATTATGGCACTTAAAATATAAAAAACAAGTACAAACTAATATCCTCAAAAATACATACAAAGCAAATTGCCACTGAAATACTTCACTCCTGCTCAACTCAGTGTCTCAGACTCAACACATTACAGTTTAAATGAAGTAAACAAATTTGAAATATCATTTTCTTTTACAAAGAAATTCAAGAACCGTAATCTTTGCTGCACTAAAAGGCTGCTTTGGTGAAGGCTCAGTCCATACATTCTAAAGGACCTGTGAATTTCTGAGAAAATTATTCATCTCTATGAATGTCCCTTTCTTTCGCCTTTTCCTCATTCAGAAATCTCTTGACTCACCACATCATTTTGTTTGTCCTTCCCAATAGCACACACTACATTCTGTCCCGAAGTGGCAAAATGCCCAATTTCACATCTGCACATCCAACGCTTGCATTAAAGCCCCTTTGTCTAGAGAATGGAGCTTCTGTTTGCTAATTTCATTTTTTTAAGAAGAGATATGAAGAATAAATTCAGATTTCACTTTTAATAATGATACAATATTTCAAATATATCAATAAAGCAATGTTCAGATTTATTATACTAAGATAAAGCATAAAGATTTAGTTCCCAGGTTATGTTACAGACGTGATTGTATTGGCTTCAACTGCAACAACACTTTCAAATTACTCTTTACAGAATATAAGAGAAATCTCATTACAGCCTCATAAGATAGAGGCGCCAGTCCCTTAAACATCTTCGTGGCCCTACACTGGACCCTCTCTAGAAGCTCCATGTCCCTGTTGTGCTGGGGAGCCCAGAACTGCACCCAGTACTCCAGGTACGGCCTCACCAGAGCTGAGCAGAGGGGCAGGATCCCCTCCCTCCACCTGCTGGCAACCCTCCTCCTCATGCAGGCCGGGATCCCATTGGCCTTCTTGGCCACCAGGGCACACTGCTGCCTCATGGTTAACTTGTTGTCAACCAGGACCCCCAAATCCCTCTCCATGGAGCTGCTTTCTAGCAGGTCAACCCCTAATCTGTACTGTGCCTGGCGTTATTCCTCCCCAGGTGCAGGATCCTGCATTTGTCCTTGTTGAATCTCATGAGGTTCCTCTCTGCCCAACTCTCCAACCTGTCTAGGTCCCTCTGAACGGCAGCACAGCCCTCTGGAGTGTCGGCCACTCCACCCAGTTTGGTATCGTCCGCAAACTTGGTGAAGGTGCCCTCTGTGCTCTCATCCAAGTCACTGATGAACAAGTTGAACAGCACTGGGCCCAGTACTGACCCCGGGGGGCACCACTGGCCACCGACCAACTAGACTCGGCCCCATTTATGATGACTCTCTGAGCTCTGCCATCCAGACAGTCCTCAATCCCCCTCGCTGTCCATTCATCTAACCTACTCTTCCTGAGCTCCCCCATGAGGATGTTACAGGAACCAATGTCAAAAGCCTTGCTGAAGTCAAGGTAGAGAACATCCATGGCTCTCCCCTCATCCAGCCAGTCATCCCATTGTATGAGGCTATTAGGCTGGTTAAACATGACTTTCCCTCGGTGAATCCATGCTGAATCAGAGCCCATATTTTTAAATGTTAACATTTCTGAGGTGGACATGGTAGAAAAGCTCTGCCCTACAAGTTCTTGGTACCTACATTAAAATAAAGAGAAAAACATTTTTATTGCATAACACCAACATGCTTCTACAATTATTTTTAACTTTATTCATTTCACATTACAAGCTTAAGAGGGAAAGCTGCAGAAATTTTTACTGCAAACTGTCTTAGAGGAGAAGCATATTATAAAACTTTTGAGATTTTTTTTAAGAAGACAATTTTATGCATATAAATTGTTAGTCTTATATAATCATGACCTCTTCTGCACCACTAACCACCTAAAACTGAAACACACAAGGCTATGAACTGCATTCTCTATGTTCAGACAGACTTTTACAATCTCTTTAAAACTCATTGAGAATGTTTTCTGATTTGTATTAAAAAAAAAAGTTTAAAATGCTTGCCAAATATTTCATTGTCCTCATACAGCTTGCTGCTGCCACTTGTTTGGAAAAATGAAAGATAAGTTGAAAAATGCACCTTTTCCATTTTCATCTCTAATTGAATTCTCTCTTGACCCCCTTATTCCCCATGGCTGTATTTCAGGTTTTGATGATAAGAAAAAGAATTTTGTATTTGGATAATACAATTTTCTCACTTGCCTTCAGCGACCTTCAGCTCAATTTCCTCTCCCCAGAGACACTGTATATTATAGAATTGAATCAAATTCCTTATTCACAGAAAAAAAAAGTTCCAATTTAATCTGAATATTCAGCATTTTACACTGGTCAGGGTGATGGATGGCATATTGAAATGCTTTTGGTTCAGGTAATCAAATGGTAGAATTCAGACTTGTATTGAAAAAAATAATGAAGTCTATTCAATATTCTCATAAGGTGCAAAAATGCACATTACACAGTAGAACTGGGGCTTTTTCTTATTACCTAACCAATAACATCTCCCCTGCAAAAAGTACAGTAAAACATTAAGAATTTATGTAGGTTAGAACATGTGAAAAGCAGCCATTCCTGTAGGAAAAAGTAGGCATCTTCCTGAGAATGCTCAAGTGTGCAAGTACCAGAACCGGGGAAATGCTGGGATCTTCTCCCAGCCTGTAGCTGAAACTTTCAAGAGTGGCTTACTGAAGCTGTTCAACTATACAGTATGAAGGGTTTTAGAAAAAAGAAATACATCCTTTTGAAATGTTTCAAGTCATCTGCTAGCCTAAATTATTATAATGCTTTATTTACATCCCCAAAACTTTTGTCAGGTAGAAGTATCAGGTACCTTGTTAATCCGAAAGAGCTACTAGTCTCGTTTTGAAAAACTGTCATGATGCTTTTGAAAAACAACCCTCAAAGAACAATTAGTTAGAACAATTTCAGCCTGGAACCAGCCCACGGATGTAGGGTTGCTTGGACATGGACAAAATGTTTCCAGGCAAGCAAGAGAAGAGTGGTACCAGGTAAACTGTATCAACAGTTCCTTTCAATGCTAGAGATATACAGAATTACCCTGCTTTATTTTTAAATACTGGATTAATGTTATTTATTTTGTATATACTTGGCGTATTTAAACTACAAGGAATCCTTAGCCATAGGCATTACTAGCATCTAATTACATTTTTAATAGAGCAACTTAAATGTCAAGGCACTGCATTAAACTGAAGCACAAGCTTGTCTGCATTAACAGCTATACTGTACCTTGTGCAAAACGGGAAGCCTCCAGGTTCACTCTCTCACCTTACACAGTCCCGTTGTACAGTTGCTACCCAGAGAAGGAACATGAGATGAGCCTCCTCTTCAGAGCAACCTCCCAGGAATTCACAGCTCTGCCATGACGCTGGGCATTCTCACCTGCCATTTATTTTCTCTAAGTACCATTCACACGGAATTTACCTTAAACACCCATGTAATTTCAGAACTATAGGGTGAAAATGGGGTGTGAGGCCCATGGAAAATGGGTGGGAAAAATGGAAAAAACATGCACGTAATCACTCTCAAGAACAGTGTGCGTGTTCATACCGTCAGTGGGAACAACTATACTAGCAACACTAACAAGCAGTAGCCCTTAATGCTGAACTAGCTCGTCAGAATTAAGAAACATTGGAAGCAAATGGCGAATGTTTAAGAACTTGAGATTCCACCAGCATCATAACGGGACAGGTGGCAGCACCTGGAGAGACACACAAATATATTTATACAATCAGAAATATAAAAATGAACGTAAGAAGAATCCTTGTTATAGATCAGGATTTAAGCATGTGATAATAATTTAAGTTGCACTGTGGCCTGAATAGGATGGAAAATAAATGCATACTGTTTTCTGACTAATCTATTAGTTGCATTTCAAAGTTCAGAACACCAAGGCCCTTGGCTGCATGTGCTTAATTCTGCAGACACTTATTGGAAATTACTTTTTTCAACACTTCAGTGTGAATATAAAATGTATAAGTAAGATGCACATGTGAAAGGTACTTGTACAATGTAATACTAAATGGAATTAGAAAAATATTTTTTCTTTGAAAGCCACATTTAAATCTGGACTGCTCCAGTAAAGTTCTTAGTACCCGGTCCCTGTAGTAGTGCTGAGCAGCTAGCTGGGACAGTGAGGCTGTGAGAAGGGCCTAAATGTCAAGAAATGTCAGCATTAAGACAACACAAGAAGTATTTTTATCTTAATGCTGGCAATTCTTGTTAATATTTCTTAACACACAAGTATTTTTAATTCTGTTCTTTGGTGTGGGGGTGTGTTTGTATATTTATACAAGTATATATATACCCACACGTGCACATATATATATGTAACAACACAGTCTGCTTTCATCATGTGGGGCATCCCCAAAGAATAGTTTTAGCCTGAGGACTCTAGGATCTCAGGATCTTTTTAGCCTCAGGATCTTTCCCAGCCAAGGCAGAGGGCAACAGACCCCTCTGGAGGGCAGCCTGGATCAGAAACCCAGCTCAAGCTCGGAGAAGTCAGTGTCGCCTGGATTAATTCAGCCCCTGTGAATGCTCCCCATACATTAAAACGATATTCTTTGGCCTAAACTATTTTCCCGGCAGCACGCGGCACATTATACAGCCTTTGTCTTCTTTCTGCCTGCACTTTCCTCATTTCCATAATAGTCCAGTATTCTTCTAATGACCTAGATCTTTTATGAGTCCACAACATTACCTCTGTACCTTGTCTGTTGCTGTCTGCTGTGCCATTAGCTTCTCTTTTCAGTTGATAATATTAAACACTAAGCATTAACTGCATGAAATATTTCCCTAACCATGTCTGCGGGACGGCAGACTCCGTTAGGAGCAGGGCAGTCAGGCACAGGCACAGCCCGAGCCAGCCTTCCTGTCTGCAGAGCTCTCTGCATCCCTGCGGCTGGAGAAGCGGGCGGGATGCGAAGCGTCAGGCTCTTGAAAGGACTAATTTCCCTCCAGGTAGCCATGTGTTAGTGCTTTCTTCAGGAAGACGGGCAAACAGCTTGGCAACGATACACAGAATTCCCGGCCCAGCATGCAGAGAGCTTCTGTCCCTCCCGCGCTTGCGAACGGCAGCACGTCTGGAGGGCAGTGCCGGGCTCCGCGTGAGCGGGCGCAGCGCGCGCGAGCTGCTCGCGGGCCCTGCCTCTCGCGGCCCTGCCTCGTTCACCAGGAATATAAGCCAGCTCGGGCAGCAGATTAATAAAGCAGCTGAAGCTAATGCCATTTTTTGGCACCACATAACAGAATTTGTTGTAGGGTCACATATCTGCATATAAGGGGTCGTGTAGCAGCAAATTTTCAGGAAATAGTAGACATGCCCGTTATTAGACTGAATTGCTGTCTGGCTCCAATAGCTGAAATATGCAACCCACTCTTAACCCTAAGTCTCAGCACTCTGATGCGTTTAAATCACAAAAATATGTAGGTTTTTTTGTCTTAGACTAAGCTCTGAGAGCAGGAAAGGAATATCCAGAGAGCAGCAGTAGATCCTGTGCAGAAATACTTGAGGAGCCACAGTGCTGACACAATACTTAGATTAATAAACATTTTTCAAAATGTGAGATTGCTTCCATAACCTTGATTTTAAAAAAAGTAATCTGGGGCTCTTACAATTTTTATAATTAGAATTTTTAAGCCATCAATTTAATATTTTCAAGATTTTCTTTGCAATCACAAGGGCTCTTTTTAACACACACAGATAATATTATTTCATAATCATGGAACTCCAGAGCTGGAATTTTATAAGGAAAACACTAAATCTTATGAAACTTGTAATAAAATTATTGGTGTTGGCAACTCTGCAGACATATGCCTAGAGCTGCACAGCACTTTCCTCCTCTAACTACTGTAACTAAAAAGACTTTAATGAGAGCAAAGGAATGTGGCTCTGTCTGCCCAGAATCTTTTAGAGTTTTGACTTTTCCCTAATGAAAATGAAAACAAATACTTTTTTTTTCCCTGTAAGCTTTTATGGACATCTGAACTGACTTTTGTAATGAAGAAGGATTAAGTAAACTGCCTTCTAAATTCAAGGAAATGATAAATGTGGTTTGTATTAGTGTACTAATTAGCTCATAAATTTAGAAATAGTTAATCTTTTAGTTTTGCTGGATGAAAATAGTGGCTGAAGCACAGATCAGATCTTGGATCTGGACTAATGCAGTGGTGAATTAAAACCCTCTGAGCCTAAGTGTCTGATCTTGTAACATTATGAAAACTAGAAATTTTGCTACTGGCTTTGAAGAGCAAAAGGTGAATTTAACAGAAGTTGTAAAATACTACTTAAGCAAACAGTTACCTAACAGACAGGAATAAAAAAAAAGAGTGTGATTTATTAGCTGAGTGGTTTTCATTTTGTGGTAATCCAACAATTAACTACATGAGTTATCTTCAGTTCAATAGGTGAATTAGAACACTGATTGGCAGCACACTATGCCTTACTGCAGCTTTCATTTAATCTACTTATGTACAGAGGCATTCAAAGAAATATAATCTAGAAATATAACATTATTTCAGAAACAGTTCTGGGTGTGAAGCGGTAACAACGCAGTTGCCCATCACATGATATACATTCCGTTAGCACTGACAAGGTAGAAAACGAGGAGGCACATGATGTATTTCACTCTGTGCCCTTAGCAATCTGATGGAGACTGTCCTGATGGGCACGGAGCAATGCATGTCGCCTTGTCCCAAGACAAGGAGTTTTTCAGCTCTCAGACCTTTGGGCCGGGTGCTCGCCGTCCCCGCACGCTGACGGGGTTTGCAGCGCGGTAGCGGGCGCGTGGCTGGCCGACATCGCTGGCTGCTCCACACACCAGCTCGGGCTCTCCTCTCGCCTCCAACGCCTGCGCTGAGGTTAGAAAAGAGGCGGGCTCAGTAACACTCACTGTGGAGCACGAACGGACTCCCCTTCTCACAGCCCATAAACATCCTCCCGCACACCTTGTTAAACACCACCCCCGGGACTGCCGTTTGCGCGGTTTTCCATAAACTCCATGTAACCTGCACACAATGTTGGACGAAGTCACCACATAAAGAAGAGCATTAGAAATGCGTGAACCTGGGATTAGAAGATCAGGGTGACTTAACGAGGAACCCATCTTCACAACTGGACCGCTGTAAACATTGTCCAAGCCAAGGCCCCAGAGGAAAACATAGCACTGATTCAGTAAAGCATACCAGAAATACCCACTGCTGGCCCTGCAGAGTGATCTACAGTGGAATTAATCTAAAGCAACGACAGCAAACAACCACTGAACCAACTTTCTTCCTTGGCTTATAGTGCACCTGCTCTGACAGTATTTATACTTTAAACTGTCTCTTTCTTTTTTCCCTGCATAAACGTAAATATTCCCACATGCAATCAGCTACTCATTTAAGGAGATAGGCAGCGATAAGGCCTTATTCTGACTACACAATGTTATAAAGAGGAAATAAAGCATGTTTGCAAACATATAAATGTTTAAATAATGCCTGTTCTCATGATGCAAACTGACAAGATACAAAGCATTTTGCAATTATACCCTGAACTTGCACTTAAGGAGTTGCTGATTAGCATGCAATTAACCCTGTATTTCTGCGTATTCTACCTCAAAGTGGAAGACGAAACACCCTATTTAAGCCTTGAATTTCAGCATCATGCTTTTCTCAGAGCATAGCTGGCTGCAGAACATGCACATCAAGTCAGCATTGCTGACATTTTTTGTCTGCATACGATGCTACTTCTGGAGGCCATATGATCTGCAGCTCCCCATCTAGCTCTATTTTTGGTCAGCAGCTGCAAGAAAGGATGAAGCGGCATGGTTAGCTGCCATGGGTGGCAAGCTTAAGGGATTCCCAGTTATTAACATTTTCTTAGCCTCCCCCTTCAGTCTAAGGGAGGCTTCATAAAGCTCCCCACATCCTCTCGATTCTCAAGAAAAATGGTGCCAGAACTCTAGCAATTTAGATGTATGTGAATGACAGTATGTTGGATTTCACTAGCTTTTACTCAGTGAAAGGCAACATTTAGAGTCTTCTGAAGACTGTGACTGAATAATATAATTAAGTTTTATAAGGAACATCACCTTGAGAGGACAACCTCCATGAGCATCTGTGGCCGAAATTTTCAATTATGACAATTTAAATAAAAATCACCTGCTCGCCAGAGCACTCCCTTCCAACTAAGTCAACACCTTAGGAAATCAGGACAGAGTTATTTTAGTGCTCATATATAGGTTAGAACACAACTTCAGATGCCTAAATTTGAAAAATGTGAACTGCATCAGCAGAAGCACTGTAAGAAGCCTGATGGAAATTCAACGTTCTTTTTAAAGCAACATCCTAAGGAAGCACTATAGTTCTCTTCCCAATCTAGCATGCATGTGAAAAGCTCTAGAATAAGCGCTCATAAAGGTTCTGCAGAGTGAACTGCAATTTGATAGACAGTATGTATTTCACCTCACTCTTAAGTACTCTGTGTAATGATGACAACTCTACTTTCTAGATGGAATACAAGCACACCTAATAAAACTTGACACAATCAGGTAAATTTACTACTGCAAACACCTTTATCCTACCCATTTTTAGTTTCTTTAATGTGGTCATGTACACTTCAGATAATAATCCAGATTCCTTTTAATTAGAGGAGAAAAACGAGCACTTCCACGTCATGATTCATACAACCTAGGTTAGATGCTTAATTAATTATAATTAACAAGGCACTGAAAATTTCTCTTTACGTCTACCAAATACAAAGGGACAACTCACGTGCAGGTGTCTATGCTGTGTATATGCAAGGTTGTGCATATGAAACGTGCCTGAAACGCTGGCAGACAGCAGGAATATTTCCAATGAACACAGCTCCCTTGTGTCACTGTAAAAGTGACCAAAAAGGGTAAGGGTGCTTGTGGTCAGAAATGAGCTAGTACCTTGGAAGGAGGAACTAAATTACGTGGACATACCAGATAGGGTGTACTAACCCCGCTGGACAGTGTAGCTAGGCCAAATCACTGCTATTTCTTATTAAGTGGTACAAGCAATACCAATAAACCACCCTCCTGCACTGGTCACGTAGATTTGTGACATACTTGGTGCAGTCTGCATCTTTTTCAGCAAATCTGAATATGGTACCACCACTTTAACTTTCAGACGTTGACCGGATACATAGTCATACAATCAGTATTTTTGTATATATTATTATTCAATTGGACATTTTTAAGAATCCATCCCGAAAACAAATATACATGCTCTACAGAAATTTAACATGCTAAAACAGATTTTTGTTTGCCATACATGGGGACCACCACGGAAAAGCTTGTGTACTTCTCATGACAGCAAAAATGTGGAAACAGTAGTCAAAAAGGAGTATCAATTATCAGTGGAAGACCTCGACAAACATGTTAATTTTTCTCCTTTTGGACAAGTTTGGCTTTGTATATCTCTACAAAGGAAGAGATACTGTTGAAGAGACCCAGTCCATTCAGAGGCACATTCAGAATATCCCTGTCAACTGCAGGTACCACATCACATGCTCTTGCTGCTGCTCACTTTCTGTTCCCTCCCAAATGTCCCTGTCAGTGGCAAGTATTTATGCTACTTGATGAGCACAACCACAGAATCACAGAATGGTTAAGGCTGGAAGGGACCTCTAGAGATCATCTAGTCCAACCCCCTGCTCTAGCAGGGACACCTGGAACACGGGGCACAGGGTGGCAGCCAGGCGGGTTTGGAAGATCTCCAGACAAGGAGACTCCACAAACTCTCCACGCAGCCTGTTCCAGGGCTCTGTCACCCTCACAGGAAAGAAGTTTTTCCTCACATGGAGATTAAAATGCCTCTTCTGTTCACACCTTAAGCACCTTCAATTCAACAGAAGGCATGTAGAACTGATTCCTCTCTCATACCAATGCTGATCATGGCAAATTCTAATAAAGTCAGCATTAGAATTGCCTTGAATTTACATTAGCATACACAGGAGAAGACTGTGACTCTGTGTGTATTTTTCAGAGACTTTTTAACATTTTTTTTTCTTTTTCTTTTGGGAGATCTCACTGTCAGTTTCAACAAAGGGCTTCATCTCTATGCAGGCGATATCCAACTCTACAACTCTCATCAACTCACTCTCTGATCGCCCCTCTTGCCAGCTGTCTTCAATATGTCAATCAACAGATGGCTACACCACCACTAAGGAATGCTTCAAAGGCATTTGTAATGTTTTAAAAGTCCTCTTTGTTCCACGTCGGTGCTTCTGCCATCACTCTTCCTAATTCAGATCCTCAGTTCTAGGACAAAAGTCTTGTTGCTGTCCCTAATAACACACAGGTCTTACCTTCTTTTCCCCTGCTTTAAATCTACTTTTATAATATTTACAGATTTGTTCTCACTTTGACATCTGCCTCCTCTGCTTTATGTTGAATGCTTTATTCCTGTTTAGACAAATGCAATATTGCTCTTTGGTCTTCTAAATATGCACTCTGGACTTCTAAAAACCTGTTCTCTGAACTTTTCCAATTTGCGGGCAGGAAACAGAGCACCACTCTGCTTCGGAAAGTGGGCACTCCCTCAACTACTTTGAAAGTGGCTTTAAGTAGAAAGTTTAGCTTAATCCCATTTTAAGACCTGTGCAAAAATATCCCAGTGCCCACAGGAGCAGGTCAAAGACTCCCAATGCACCTGTAACAGTGCCAATGTTTTTGCCCGAAGACTGCAGCATGTTGAATACACACAATCAAGATCTCGCTCATGGGTATCCAAATCTTTGTCCTTGGTTCTTCTTTATCTCTGTGTCCTCTTTCAAGGTCACCTGCCCTGTTTTAATCCCGGCTATAACCCCAAGGCTTCCACTCACTGCTCTACATCCTTCTCTGTTTCCTAGAGCTGCCGCAACAGGACCACCGCAGCACGCGCAGGCCGCGCGAGCCCAGCACCCAGGCACGTCACGTCACGTCACGTCACGTCACGTCACGTCACGTCACGTCACGTCACGTCACGTCACGTCACGTCACGTCACGTCACGTCACGTCACGT
>VZSV01000019.1:4976817-5003726 GCA_013398735.1 Nothocercus julius | reverse complement strand
CCCACAGTCTCCCGTGCGGGGGTGCGAGGCAGCGGGGGTGCCCGCCGCGGGCGTGAGGTGGCGGCCGCGCCCCGTCCCCCGGGGCCGCGTTTCGGGCGGGCTGAGGCTCCGGCAACGATCAGCGGCGCTGCCGCCGCGAGCGGGGAGAGAAAGTAACTGGAGAGTAAATTTAAACGCGCCTGGATGCGACTCTGTGCCCCGTGTTCCAGGTGTCCCTGCTGGAGCAGGGGGTTGGACTAGATGGTCTCTAGAGGTCCCTTCCAACCTCAGCCATTCTGCGATTTTGTGAAATTTCAGTGTTGAAAGTCCTGCTGGCTGTCTGTGTGTGTGGAGGGGGAGATGGACCCCCTGGAACCGCATAACTTAACTTTTCAGTTATTAGCTAAGCATGGAGGTTTGCAAAGGCCTGCGTGGCGCGGTGTCCAAAAGACTTCCAGGTCTGCTGTTTCACGAGGACTCGACTTTGTCTTTAATTTGTTTTTTTAAGTGCTATGTTACTTCACATTCCTCTTTGGCAAAATGTTTGGCACGTTCTTACTCTCTCCTAAGTAAGGATCAAACATTTATAAACGTAGAGGCTTTTGAGAGGCTTTAAAAAAGGCAGGGGAAGTACAGACTTTATTTAAGTCAGACCAGATCACTAAGTAATTTGACTGCAGAGCTGGCAGTAATAATAGCTTGGGTTCTGTCCTCAGTGCTTAGCTCTAGTCCTGTTTTCTAAAAAAAGTAAGAGGAAAAAAAAAAAACTCAGAAGCGAGCAGCTAAACCTGAAATCATGCTACCCCAGTTCTTGACTCAAGCTGCATTTTAATTGGCTTTAAAGATTGTAAAAGTAAATATCAAAATAGGTCACTCCTTAAAATATCAGCTGGCTCTGTCGTACCAAGAAAACAGACAAATCCTGAAGAAGGAACTGTGAGAATTTGACTGCACATTAACAGCACAAGCCTCAGACTGCAAACTGATCCTTCAGTATTAGCTCTGAATCTCTTGACTGAAAACATTTTTAATTTGGTGATAACTGTCTTGTCACCAAGGCTTCTTGCATAGACTTTCTGTTTGTAGAGATTTGGTCTTTGTTGGGTTCAATTAGAAGTTTTAAGGCTATTTCTAATAATGTGTATATTTATGTGTATATTTATTTATGTTCCTTGAGAACTTTTGTTTGACATGGCAATTTATTTCTCTCCAATTTCCATTCTTTACATAATATGCTTTTAACTGTCTTGTGGATTTGACTTTGGTTAATAGTTCTTACCTACAAAATGGCCATATGTCAGTGTTGCCACATGATATAATATATTTCATCACATCTGTTCACATCCTGTAGGACTAAACACTTTAAAACTGTATGATTAACTACTGTTATTTTTCTTAACAGGAACCTTGACGTCTGTTACAACTTGAAAGGCAAAAGGAATAAGTAGATGATTTTCAGACTTTTATTTTGTGTTTGATCGGATAAAAAGGTAGACTAGTTAAAAATGCCAGCTGGGAAAGTTCTGCAACCTGTCCTGAAAATGAAGGTGGACGAACTCTTTTTGTGTTGGCTGAGTCAACCTGCAACTCAGCTGGTGCTGAAAGACTGCTTGAGAACCATCAAGAATGAAGAGAAAACTGAGATTGCTAATGGAGATTCAGGGAACAGTGAAAATGAGAGATTCACTACTAAAAATTCCAATTCTAAGCAAAGCATTTTAGGAGATATCAGGATACCTTTGATGTCTTTCAATCCTCCTCATCTTTCTACCGCACTTCCAGTGGCAACTTCAACCAGCCCAAGGAGCGCCTCTAACACTAGAGGAATACGTAGATCTTCAGGGACTAGAGCAGTAAGTCTGTTTCTCATTTATTGTATGTACTTGTTTAAATAGAGGTGAATTTGTATCACTGATGAGTTATGCAAGTAATTAGTCTTATTACAGAAGGAGTGGCATGGTACCACTGAAACTGGTACCGCTGAACCTGAAGCATCAACTTTTGTGTCACTAACACCTAGTGACAAAGTAGGTGGTCTGAACTTCTAAGAGCCTCTCTTGGCTCATGTCAGCTTTATTGCTCTCTACGCTAGCCATGTCCCCCATATAATGAAAAATCAAGGTTTTTCTATTTCTATTTTTTTTTCTGTCAATGGCAGTTATTTTGATAGTACCCTGTCCCTCAAACTACAGAGGGAAAGATACCTTAAATTCCTTGTCTGACATAGGGTTCACTGGCTTTGACATAGCTACCTGGCTTATGAAGTATAACTTTACACATCATGCTATACTAATCTGTGTTGCAACCAATGTATGTGTTATGCCACCTTCATTGGATGCAGCAGAGATAAGGATAGATCAAAACAAGCAGCAATGCTTTCTGAAGGGCCCTCTCGCCTGTGCAGTAAGATTAGGCCTAATGTCCATATTCCTGCATTGAACAAACTAGAAGCAGTGGAAAAACTACACTAGCCATATAGTGGCTAAAAGTGTGTGTTTTTCCGCAGTGTGTTT
Source organism: Nothocercus julius (assembly GCA_013398735.1). Classification (NCBI taxonomy): domain Eukaryota; kingdom Metazoa; phylum Chordata; class Aves; order Tinamiformes; family Tinamidae; genus Nothocercus; species Nothocercus julius. The sequence goes on along the minus strand of VZSV01000019.1, from coordinate 5,001,234 downwards.
GTGTACCTATAATGTCTAGCAGCTATATTTAGAGTACCTCTATTTAGAATTTGAGGTTGAAAAAAGGACTTAAGTCCAAACTTGGATGATTAGGTTGGATAATCAGATTAACCAGGTTTCATTCATGAAATATGAAGAATATTGTACATATTAAAAATCTAGCATTCCTTCAGTCCTTAGCATTCATTTCCTTCATGGCAGCTTAAAATGGTTCTCTAGTTTACTGAACAGGTAAGTTCCTGGCTATCTTTGGTCTAAATTACTTTTGCCAGAGGTAAGTCACACCAGAGTTGATGCTTTGTCAATGACAAGCCCTTCCACTACTAAATGTAATCTAATTGTAGATAGATGTAAGTCTCATTATCTTACAAAAAACTCTTCATATAGTCTTCACTGCAAATTCTCCTTTGCTGAATGATGCCAGGCACTGTTAGTACCAGACTCAAACTTGGTTCTGTTGAAACTGCATGTTAACAAAGTAATTGTTTAGGCACCGCCTGGGCAGGCAGTGCCTGGGATGCTCAATGCAGCCTTTCTGAGAAGATCTTCACTTACAATAGACAATGCTCTCTATGCAAGGCTGTAAACAAAATGCATCCTGTGTCCTGCCCCTCCCACCCCCCCAGCTGAAACTTTTTTTTTTTTAACATGCAGTTAAGTTTACATGTAACTTCTAGACTTTTTTGACTGGAAGTCAAATCACATGGTGACTGGTGAGATTATGATTAGGTACCTGATTACCTTATTTCAAAGAGACTGCTAACAGAGTTATGCTGTTTCTGCTGCAGTACTATAAAATCATAGCATTTAATAATGCTAGTTACTTAACTTCCAATCACTCCCCAGGCTTTGGGTCTAACTCAGTCCACCACCCACACCTCCTGGTGTCCCCATTTCTCCCAGCTTTCTCAGTGGTACCTACACAAACTGCCATTGTAGACGTGACACAGTGGGAAATGATACTTTTGAATTGACTTGAACCCAAACTCGCTGTTTGCATTTCAAGGTTTTCATAGGGAAATGTGGACAAAGTTAAAGTAACGGGAGCCTGCTCAGGTTGATAAGGATAGAGGGGAGGATGAGAAGAGTATCAGTTAATTCCTGTGTCTCATACTCAGTTTACAGTGAGTGAATATTCTTGTATTCTGGCCGCCAGCAGTAATAACAGGATTAATGGACAGTCAGCCTGGAGTCTCCAAAACACAGCTGAGACATCACATTTCCAATTTAAAGTTAAAATTGCCTTTAAAATCATGCATAATCAGTTAATTGTGAGTTGATTAGCAAAACAAATTGATTTTGTTTCCTTTGTGTTTGTACCTAACAAAATTTAGGAAGTTTGCAAATGCTCCATTTATTCTTATTTCAGGCAAAACCAAACAAAGTTTCCATTAGAAGCCAGGGTTAGTTGGTGTGCTTGATCACTGACTCATATATACACTAGTGAATTGTGGTTGTTTTAAGTAGATTGTTCAGAGAAGAATTAGAAGAGATTTATGAACTGTAGCATCCTTCATGTAACTGGTACTGTTTGTAATAGTGCTCAGAAATAACCTACAGGCTTAGGTTGCTTTTTCAAAGAGCCGGGTGGGGGCAGCTTGCAAGTAGTAGGAAACTTATTTGTGACTTTATTATTCAGCTGAATTGAAGCTTCATCTAAAAGGTTCTAAATTAGGGGGACGAAAATTGTATTTGCAGCAGGCAAATACAGCCCTTGAAATAATAAACAAAAGTTGCATAATTTCATGTTCTGCCATAGCCGTGAACTTCTTAGATAGCAAAATGCATCACTTTTATTGTGCATCCATAAACCACTCACTGGAGTGACAAAAGTTTCTGCTTTTGTATGCTTAATCGTGGCTCACAAGTTGAGTTACAATTGTTTTACCCATTTCATTTGAGTTCAAATAAGCTTGAGGTCATGGTCATGTTTCTATAAATGGAATCAAGTGTTCAAATGGCTTAAAAAAAAAAAAAGCACGCTTGTACTATAACTCCAGTAAACCAGATTTGAATAGCAGTCCTAGAAAAGATGGTAGAAATTAATATGCTTAGGACTATGCAACTGAGGGTGATTCTAGGAAAGAGCTTTTGTATCACAAACATACCATAAATAGCTGGTTAAATTAACTCCTTTAGGGCTGTAAGAGTCAACTTGGGTATCTTCTTATTAAAGCTTTTCTTACTGTGTACAGGAATTCTTGCAGTGCAAAGTACAAGCAGTAAATTCATTTTGGCAGGGTATGCTTTTCAATATCGGGCTGAACTACAAAGTTTGATTACTGGTGAAGTTGCTATGTAGACTTTCCTGTCTCTTGAAATGCTCATGCTGAAGCTTTTTCAAAGATCATCAGAGAATAAATAGATATAGATACTAGATGGGTAAATAGAAACATATAGGAAACTCAACTTCCATGCTACAGTTTTCTCTACTTATACAAAAACAAATCCTGTATGGGCAATGTTCTTGGAACACAAGTCAGATATTTAAGCTTTTACACCTTAATTAGCAGTATGTTAGCAAAATAAATACTAAGTTGCTGTTTTGATGGAGATTTTAATTAATATTAGAAGTATGGTGTTTGGCAACTGTATTCAGGAAAATAATTTCTTTTAATTAGCACTTTTTTTAGTTGGTTAACTTTTAATTGAAGCTTGAGGGTTATTTGTTTATCCAAATTCATAAGTTTTGGGGTGTGTTTGCTGAAACACTGAAGCCTTAGCAGAGGAATGTGCAGTTTTTCAAAACAGTTGAAGCCCTCTGCAGATTAGCAAGTTCCAAGTACTTTCTCACTCAGTGAAAGAGCCTACATTGTCTTTCTATTAAAGACGAACAAGAAAAATAAAATGTTTGAAACAGGATGTTTTCATCTGAACTTGGGACTTAAAGCTAGGTTCTGGGAAAAAAAAATAGTTCATAGTAGACTACTGGCTTAATAGACTTTGGATTCCTGACAGCACTTAACCAGGAAAACTCATCCTACAGTATCTTTTGTTTATTTTCCCTTTCCTTTTTGGTGTTTCTCCCGGTGAGGTCAGGGTCTAACTGTACAAAGACAGTTATTGCAAAGTTCTGGGAGCCTTGGTTATGTAATATAAAGTGCTTACAAGCACTAACAGTATTTTTGCAAGTACACTCATGACATGCATATGCTAAATGTGTTAAAATAGAAGCAAATTAGAGGCAAAAATCTCAACATTTACGTCTCAGAATTACTATTTTATAAGAGTACATAGTTATAAAGAAAGGAAATTCTGGAGATTTAACTTTTTCAAGCTTGAGGAATAGTTGTGCCATAGCTTGCTTCTAACTGTTACCACTCCTGTGCATGTATTTAACAGTGTATCTGGCACTCTTGATTGTCTTAAACACATGGAGAGTGCACAATTGTACACTGTTCATCACACTGTCAAAAATGCCAAACCTTCAAGTCTCAAGATGCTGCAGGCAAGATGTTTAATCCTAACCAGCTGTTGTGCAGGGTATCTAGGGAAACTATTCACAGAATTCCCTATGGGCATTTTGGGGAGTGTGTAGGGAACGTGATTTGATCTGAGGAAGTTTGCAAAGTTATTTTCCATTTTCTGCAGGGGCAACCTTTGGTATAAAGGTACTTTCTGAATTGATTTCCATGTATCTTTTGCTTGATAATTATACTATTCCTGTCCATTATCCTGTGGTGATTATTAAAACTTACTGCCTTGTGTTTTGCTACATTTTCCCATTTTATTATATTGTCATATAGGTTTTTTTTCTTCCATTATGTTTCTTGTTTTGTTATAAGTTTTTGTTATAAGTTCATTCAAATTGAATGGTGCTGTTAAATCCCTCTGAATTTAAAGTGAGGCTGGAGTACAGCCTTTTAACACTAAGATAAAGGTTGTGTAGTTGCTTATTGGAACAAATGTACTCTCCTGATGGCTGGAGGTAAAGGATTGCAAGGTTTGGATCTGCAGCCTTAGACCAGTGGTGGGTTGTCTCCATGTTCCATATATGTGCTCAAAGCCTGGGGAAGGGGGAGAAGGAGCATCGTTCCTCTATTAACAAGGAGAGAAACTACTCTCAGAAAGTCTTAGCAAGAACAAGAGGAGTGACGGTGTTTAAATCCTGCAAGCTTTCACCTCAGTGCTTATTAAACTTCGAGATCAGTTTCGACACTTCAAGTGTGTAGTTTGTACTTTGTCTCATCTGAATTGCTACCTACTGTACTCCTAACACTAGAGACAACTACAAAGTCTGGATTACGTTAGCTGTATTAGCATTGCACCACACCAAATTACGTTGCGCAGACCTCTGTGTGGTCTAGTACATACGCTCCCTACCTCAGTATTAAGCAGAGATAGTGTTAATTGTGCTGTCTCTGATCACTAGGTGGGGAGGGGTGATGGGCTTGGCTTCCAACTCAAGCCTGTGACTTAAAGGCAGACTGGAAATAACCTCGTATCAAACTGATGTGCTTTTACAATGATAACAGGGTGCTATGACAGATGTCAGCACTAACGTGTCCACAATAAAGGTCGCTGTAAGGTGCCAACAAGGGAAGGACAGTCTGAAGTTTGTATTAAGGTCTGGAAGAATGTAGCTATAAAGATATTCCTAGAAAAATGCCCAGTATCGACTGGGATGAAATAATAGTCAACACAAGCAGTGCCCAGTAGTATGTTGTGTTATTTTTCTTAAACTTTGCTGTGCTGAATAGCTTGGAGCAGAAGCATCATTTTTCTGATTACGGAACCAACTCTTCATTTTATGTATAAATGAAAAACTGAAATTATTCACTGTTATAGCATCTTGATATGGTGGGGTTGGTTTTCACTGCACATAAAGCCCATAAATATTGCACTGGTTTTAGCAGCAATATTAATTCTGTTTATATGTTGTGCTTTGTTATATGAAATAATCTCTTGAGTAATACTCTTTCAAAGTGGCAATTGTGTGTGAAAGAGATGATAATTCTGTCCTACAGGAAATGCATAAATAGTTTTCCTAGGCTCCTTCCAATCTTACATGGTTTTCGTAATTTCTAGTGCTGAAAATAATTGAATTCAGAATTGTAATTGACTGTCTTCAAATTTGAAATTCACCTGAATTGGGACACAGGACAAATTCAAAAGTTTGGATGAAATTGATTAATCATGGGCACTATCTCCTTTGAGTGTACCTGCCATTTACAAGGAAGCAAACAAACAAAAAGCTCATGATTATGTGAGAACATTACATTCAAAGATACTTACTTGCACTTATTACTCAATCTGCAATTCTTATTCAAAATACTTGAGCCTAATTATAGTCTTGCATTAATCACAGCAACTGTTAATTTTCTAAGAGATGATCAGTTCTGGAAGGAGAGTAATTCCATATGCCCTATGCTTACTCCATCTGTGAGAAATGAGTCTGAGGTCAAAAGTATGTATGGCCTTAGTTGAATATAAAACAATTAATGCAGTTTCTCTGGTGAACTTGTTTGTAGGTTGATGGATGTAGTCAGTGGATGTAGTCACTGAATTTTTCAGCAAGACATCTTACAGCGAAATCTGCAAAATACCATCTGGTCATATCATGCAGCTCAGCCTCTCTAAACTAGAAGCTTTGCACATCCAACAGTCTTGAAGAATTTGATAAGGATTAGGCACTTTATGTAGTTGCATGGATATGGGGAAGATGCCAGTTAAGCTCTTCCTGTTTTCTGCAGTGCACAACAAATAGATACTGAATGTATTGTTTTAACTGTGGTGTGATATGTAAATTCTTTTGAGCTGAGTTGCTGTGTTCTTGTATTGTTCCATAGCAAGTTAAGCAGTGATCATGAGATGTTTTTACAAGTGACTGCCGTTACTTCGTTGTGTTAGATGTGTCCCTTTTTATCACTAGCTATTCTGTTTAAAAAAAATAGCTAGAAAACTTTGGAGTCACATGCATGCACCATTATTTGCCTGCAGGTACTTGCAGTGATGTTGGGCTCTTAAGACTGGGATATGTGGTTAAATTACCTCATGCACACCATTCTAATACCAGTCTAACTTCACATGGAAACTAGCCTTACATTTACAAGTGTAATTTAGTATTATACTTCATTGTCTAAGAAATCAAGCAAAATACTTAAATAATACTGAAGGTGCTTAATGTGCTAGATATTTCTTATTTCAATATGGTTATAGTCTCATTGCATCTACAGCAAATACTTTAAAATCTGCAATTATAGCTTAATCTTTTAGAGATCTCTGACTTTATGGTCTGATTTGATACCATATAGTATTAATACTATATAATGCTATCTAAAATATCAATTAGATGCTTATTTATCAAGCAACAACTGAAGTTTAAGCTTAGGATTTTAGAAAGATTGTCTTGCATGTTTGGAAGATAGGGAGACTTCACATGAAAACCTCCAGTGACGGGGGGAATCAGGCAAGTTGCTAGCCAGGAATACTGTTACTGTTCTGGTGATGTTTTAGCATTGGTATACCTCTCCAAGCTGCCTTATCACTTAAGTCATCCTTTTTAATCTGTACTTAACTTTTGCTATTGTGTTTTTTGTTGTTGTTGTTGTTGGTTTTTTTTTTTTTTTTGGTGGTGGTTTTTTTATTATGGGCACTGGTTACAAATAACCACCTTTTGTGGCCTGTCTGCTTTTTTTCCTTTATCCATACCCTGCTTGCAGGTTTGTAAGTGACCTTTCATTTAGCTCTGTTGAGTTTAAAAAAAAAAAAAAAAACAGGTTGTTACCTTGTGCTCCTTATTAACTAGTGTAATTCTGATGCCATTTTTATTACCTCCCAGTTTCCCATACTTGCATGATTTCATACTGATATGATCAGTGTTAGGCCAAGAGTAAATCTTTATAGGACTCCTACCAGAAACCCCAGTACTGGTTGGTAAACTACAGTTAACTTTCAGAGGAGTCCATATCTTAAGCTATCCTCATTTGCTGTTTTTTTTTTTTTTTTTGGAAATCTAGAGCAAAATCATATGCAGCTGTAATTTACCTAAAATTGTTTTGTGATTTCAGAGACTGAATTACATGTGGTGTTAGTCTGTGGTGTTTTAATTAATGTTGAATGATTGGCATATGAAAGTACTTTAAAGTTTTGAAAACAGTGGAATTCAAAGATAGAAATATGTTCTTGAAAGGAATAGTTGAAATTTCAATTCATGTCAGAATGATGAAGTGTTGAACAGCTGCTGCTATGTTTAAAGTAGCTCTTGGTGGAAGCAAAGTACATGAATGACAACACTTCATACACCAGCTTACTATGTGAATGTCTAAATTAAGGTGATACAAGGTAAAAAAAAATCTAGAAACAACTAAATATCACAAATGGCCTCTGTAAAGTTGCATAATACTAGACTCATTATAAATATCCATGCCTTCTGAAGGAAAATCTCAAAATGGTGTTCTGTATTAGCCTAGGCTGACTTGTCATTTCATCCTGTTCCGCTGTTCTGAGACCTACCTTGGTAAAGGTACAAATGTCCATTTTGTAGTCTCTAGCTTTTTCTATAGATGATAGCTCATTTTTATTAAAAAAAAAAAAAAAAAACCTAGAAGAGCAGGTGTAATTTTATCTAGTATGGATCATAAAATTATTTTTATTATACCTATCTCTACTCAGTAGCCACCTCAGTGGTAACATTTCACATGTTTTCATGTTCTGAAGATATTTGTGATCGACTAAGATTGTGAATAGTAAGTAGGTTCCAAGTGTAGAGCATCATTCCAACAACTTGTTTGCATTAAAACTCTGCTATGCACAAGTAAACTAAATGTAAACTAGAAATATTTTCCTAAGGTGGCAGAGAATGAGAATTGTCCTGAAAGGGATGAACTATCCAATAACAGTTTAACAGTAGCTGGTGTTGACACTTGCTGCAGTTAGCCTGCCAGATGCAGTTAGCAATCTGAAAAGGCCCATGCTACTTCCTTGGAGGCCAGGCAGTGTAGTCATAGCAAGGTGACATGTATCTTGTCTTGCTTTATGATCTGATAGTGACCCCGTGACATGTTAGGCATACTTGATGCTGTTCTAGTAATGCAGAGAACATGATCAGCTCATCCCTCCTGGCCTGCCAGCATGGCCATGGCTCATATCTAAGTTGTGTCTTCTAAATCACCATCTTGCCTCCTTAAAATTCTGGATTTGTCAGCTAACTGTGGAAAGAAGTTGTGGGTCCTGCTCTGTCTTTAACAACAGTATTAGAAAATTAAAATAGTGATCATTAAAAGAGGCATGCTTTTACACAAACTGTATTCCTTAATTCTCAGCATGTTCTATAGAGAAGGCTTTGCATCTTCCAAAAGAAAAAAGTATGTGTCTAAATCCAGCTTAACCATGGATGAACTTCCTTCTAGGGTCAAAACTGTTAGAATCAGTTTTTCCCCGTGTGTGTAGATATCTTAACTACACAGTGACAGCATCTTGCAGCTCAATGACGTAGTAGGCTACACTTAAAATGCTATTTAAGCAACCAGCTTAAGTAGCTGCGAGCTATTCTTTTTGCGCTGGTATGAACATCATAACATGATTTCTTCTATGATACAGACACGCTGGGCTATGACTTGGGTTTTGTCAAGGGGCCACTGGGCAAACAGAGCTCTGAGCCTTAAAAGTGTGACACTTTCATCCAAAGGAGAATTAGTAATAAAAATACCTTGCCATTCTATTCGGCTCCCAAATATATTGTCCTCTTGTTCTTCTCTCATGTAGAGCATCTTGAAATGAGAAGACTTTGGGAAAAAGCAAGTTAGCATCTAAAGAACAGGGAAAACTGCTTATTTGGAATCTCATTAAATCCCCTTCCTTAATCACTGGTATGAGGTTACATACTAAGCCCTAAAGGTAGATGAGTTTCAGCCTTGTGTGTCCTGATCTCGGGACAGAGCCATGGATTTGGGTCAATATTTGTAAAACAACATTGAAAAAGCAGTATCAATGTGTTTTGCAACAGTGAGTCAACTTGCTGAGAGGTGCTCATGTTCTTAGTTGCTTAAGCTGTTTTTTTGGATAAAGAGGAGGATTTTTTTTTTTCTTTGCTACTTTCCATTTATTCTTCTATTTTCCCATTCTCTAGCAATTTCATGTTTTACAGTACCTGTGCTACTGCAATTCAAGGTCAGTAAATCTTATTACATATTGCAGCCTCCTAAGGAAGGAAAGTTTTGTTTATTGCTCATATGAAATAACGCTCTTGGGTGACTGAGACTTTAGGAAAGCTCCTTTCCTATAAAGAGGTGGTTTATTCCACAGTGGCCTTTTTGAAGACCTTGAGGGAAAGTTTAAGAATTATTTCCAAAGTAAATCAAGAATGATAGTATTTCTTTTGTTTTGACTATATCAATAGTGGGAGTTGCTATATATAGCTCTAAGCAGAGAGGTACTACAGATGTTACACGTTGAACCTAAGTTGTTTTTCTCACTTTGTAGATCATAAAATGAAATCTGACTGAAATAGACATTGCAAAGCCTTCTGATCCTTACTCTTGCTTTTTCACTATGCCCTGGGAATTGCTAATACAACAGTAGCCACAGTCTACTTTTCTGCAAAATTAAAGATCTGCAGACTAGTGTAAATAATGCAATTACCCAGCCAGCATTGTTTATTGAATTAGAATTCCGTTAGAAATTTAAGGCCTAAGGAATTGGAAAAAGTTAATTATCTCTCAGATTTCTCATACTGATCCAGATAATAATCTTACAGCTTCCTTATATAAATGTATTGCACCTAGGTCAGAGGCAAAAATAAATGTTGTACATCTCTGCTGGGGAGACCCAATTCTTGTCCCTCATTAGCTGATAGTGCAAGATAGTCTTTTGGAGATGCAATTTTCTTCTTGAAGATAAAGGCTAGGTATAACTTCAGTATGTTTTTTAAATAGGCTAACACATTTATTATTTCATAGCCACTTTTTTTTATGTTTTACTTAATGTTTTTCTTTCTCAACAGCTGAGTACAATGGCCGTATTAGTTGTATGCTTCAGTAGCATGTTATAGCTGAATGTAGAATCTTAAGTGAGTTTAAGGCGCAGTCATACAAGATACAGAAGATCATTTTCAAGGGTAGTATGGATACTATGCAAATAGTGTGTGAAAACATTACAGATATAACAGTATGTTAAAGGCACAACAGTTAAAAACACAGGAGATGCTTGTTTTCATCATTATAGCACAAAGTTCTTTTTTTGCTAATTATTTCCAACTTAAGAATTCTGGATTGACATTCAGAACACTAATGTTGCTTTGGAGTGCTCTTAAAGATTATTCTGAAAACTGATTTTTTTTTTCCTCTCTCCTAGAAGAGTTAGCCCAGTTCTTCACCATGCACTACAAGACAAATGTATTAAGTCTTTTACATCAATATTAAAAATAGAATAGGACCAAATACAGGCTATACTTGAGAACCTTCTGACATGTCTCATCTTTTAGCACACTTAATCTATTGCCACTTGACAGGCTTCCTCTAGTTTGTATGCTATGCTTTCCTGGCAGACTATATTGAGAACCCTTACTCTAGACCTAGCTGTCTTCCACATGTTGTTTGCTTTGTCCGTTGGGTCAGTTACCCTGTGAACGGGCTTAGATTGGTTTGTTTTGATCCTGCAGAAGCTGGGGGCTTATTTTTACTTCTACAATAGTTCTCTCTCATCAGGAGATCAAGGAACTCCATAAATGAGGTCTTAAGTAATACCCCCCCCTTTTTTTTCTTTTTTTTTTTTTTCCTCTTCAGCTTTTGATCAGATTTGAGTCCAGTGGAAGGAGCTCTGTGCTAATAAAGTGACAGGAAATAGCCTGTGCATGGATGTTTGTGGTTATTAGAACAGGTGGCTCAATAACTAGTTCCAGCGTCTTTCATTATACCAAAGACCTGCGTAGACCGTCTAGTCTAGAAATAACTCTTGGTAATATTAAGTAATGGTGATAGTCTGGTGACAATCTTTGCTCAAGACTCAGACAAAAAAGCAAATAGCATTTCAGTTTTTCCTATTCTTTGTTTATTTTCATGATCTAATGAATTCCTTCTTTTGCTTGTCTGTAGTATTTTTTTAATGTAATTTTGCCTTTCTTTCCTGCTTCATACTGGTTGGATTTTACGTAACATTGTTAGTCTCTTGAGTTCCTTTTTGTTTGTGTTGTTGAAGTACTTGCCAGTACTAATAGTGCCTTTTTTCCCCATTTTAGATATCTGAAAAAATACCTTTAGTAATAAGTTAATTGTGCTTTTTTTATTTTTTTTGGTGTGCATGTATTGAGGAAGATGTTATTCTGCTCTTCCCTTCATGAATTGTTTACTTTCTGAAAGGCAGAAAGCTATGCAACTAGCATAACCTTATCTTCATGTTCACTGCTGTGGGGATGGGAGAGTTCTCTTTCCACAATTAACCCAGGACTTACTCTCATTTCTGCAACATTGCAGGCTGAGGGACTCCATTACCTTGTATGCTCTTGCAGATAATCTGTTCAGTCAGCTTCATTTAAAGAGTCATCTCCAAACGCTTAACAGGCTTCTGTCATATTCATTCACATGTAATTAGGCTGAAAACTGGGCCCCAGCAACTAAAGGTTTTGTATGCAGTAAGTATGTGATTACATCTTGTTACGTATTTAATTTCCTATTTTCTTGGAAATTTTCTGTAATGTGGCTATTTCCTTAACACTCAAGGTGAGTTCTCCATAAGCTCCTGAAACTGTAGATCTTATATCAGTATATGCTTCTGACAAGAAATTGCCCTTTTTAGCTGAATATTTAATGGTTTTTAGATATATTGGAGAAAACTTCAATATATTGGGAAGAATTAGAATATATTAGAAGAATTTCTAATTCTTTCACATTAAGCAAAACATTAATGATTCTCACCTCTAACTCACATGCTTTAGTGTTGCAGCCACACAAATACTGCCCTGCTATTGGGCATGTTCAGATCCTTGCAGGTGTGGGGTTTTTTTCAAGTGGAGAGCTCTTTAACCACAGTCCTGGAGTGAGATACATTCAGAGTGTGCGTGTCTCCAGCTTTGGAAGGAAGCTTTAAGCAGGCATCTTCCCCTCTGTTTACCTAGCTAATAATAAGCTGCCAGGCTTCTTGCATAGCTTCATGGCTGGCATCCAGCCCTTCCCCCAGGAAAATATTTTGCCTTAGTGTTCCCTGGCGAGATTTCTGATTTAAGACTAATGGAATAATATACTGGTTCAGGCTGGGTAGAAATGTATTTTCCCCTTCCCCTGCGATAATTCATAACTAAAGTAAAAACTGATCTTAGGCTTTACAAAAAGCTATTGCTTTTATTAAGACAAGAGACATCTCTATCCAGACTGTAAAAGGGAGGTATTTAATAGCTGTCAGAGTACTTTCCCAACATAGTGTGACTGGATGCTTCAGATATGCAGCCTCTACACTTTTATATGGCTGCATGCAGTAGAGCTTTCAGACCACAATGTTTGAAACCAGACTGGTGACAGTAGAGTTAATATGAGAGGTTACGCCAATCCCACTGTTAACCTGTCTTGGCCAGTGAATAAGATAACTATGATAACTATGATAATTGTAAGTAAATGATACTATGATAATGAAGTATAGAATATTCAGAATATTGAATATAATGGACTGATAAGTCATGACAGACTCTTTTTTTTTTTTTTTTTTTTTTTTTTTTTAAAAGAAGAGCTCAAACACAGAAGGAAACAAATGCACAAACCTATTAAAAGTCAGTTCAAAATGCTTTTTTACTGGGGCTCCTTTGTGAGGTTCAGGTAACTGCAGCTTCTGCTTTGCAGCTTACCTTTCCACGTGGCACTTGGTCACGTTCGTGGCATACTACAGCTGCGTCAAACAGGGCCATAAACTGTGAACTGGAGCGCAGTGAACTGGAGCACATCGTGTTGTGATAAGGGGTGAGCACAGTTAAGTGGTTTAGGTGAGAAGATAACTTTGCTCACATACCTTATTCTGTGAAGTAGGGCTGACTTTGCCTAACCTGAAACCCAAGCTGCCTGGCCTGTGCGCAATACAACCTTCCTGACCTTCCCCAGGCATCCCAGACTGGAGCTAGGCTGCTTCTCCTGCGCTACCATCGCAGCCTCTCGTCTCAAGTTCCAGGCGTGCTCCTGTTGTGTGCTGTGTCCCTAGCTCTCTCCAGCTTCCATTGGGCCAGCCAGGTTATCACAGCTTGTTACTTTTCATCTTCCTAAAAGACAGCAAGAGCCAGTTTTGCTCTGTGCAGTTTGGCAGTCGGGTCGCGTCAACCACAGCAGGTCTGACCCTTGTCTAGTCAGTTCCATATTCCACTTCCCAGAGATGAGCATCTTCATAGCTAGTTGTAGCAGAGAAGTAGATGGGGAAAACTGGGTACCAAATTGAAAACAAGCTTTCTAGCTTCCTTGATTTCCTAATAGCTTGGGTTTTAAACTAAAAAGGATCCAATTAAAATAATGTCACTACCTTTTTACAGTTATGTGAATCTCACAAGGGATTATGGCATTTTAATATATAGCTATATGATAGAAAGGCTCTGAATGGATGAATGGGGCTAAAGATTACAGATGAGCACAACACTGGGGTAAAATAATGCGGCACAGTAATGGCAGTCTGGAGCTCGGGGTGAAGTAGTTGTGTTAGTGTTTCTTGGGTTGTGTACGGCTTTATGTAATCAAGACAGTGGCCTTTTATAAAGGAGGAGGGATCAAAAAAGACTAAGACTAACCACATCTCTCCACGCTTCTGTATATGAGTAAGTGCATTCATGGTTGACAAGGTACAGATATTAAGCAGGCGCTGTATAAACCTCTTAGGGAAGCTGAGGGTGCTAAAAGGGTTTGCAGCTTGAACTGAGTATGAAGTGTTGCCATCCTTATGTAACTTGAATGGTTTTATTTGAAATAACTTCATCAAAATAGTAGCCCTTATTAAAGGTGGCTGGGGCAAAAGTATGCCTATTAAAAATGTTAAAAGCTCACCATTTACCATTTCATCTCACTAAAATGGTAAAAGAGGAAGGGCAGAATGGCACTTTAAATGCAGCAAAAACTAATCAGGCTTCTGTTTCTGGGAAGAAGTTTGTTGTGAACTCAAACTTTGCCTCACTCCCCCACAGAGTATATTTGAGGTTCAACAAAATGAAAATAGAGCAGAATAGATAGTGTTACTGAAATGTGATAGGTATGCAATCTAATATTTGTATGTTAATATTTATGAAAACCCTATTTACGCAGGAAAAATATGTCCTGACAGCTTTTTTTTTGCTCTCCTGCAAACCAGGATTAAAATAGTATTCCACTGTGGTAACACTTGCCTCTTTTTTTCTGTTAGCACTTTCTGCCTCGGCACTTGAATCAGAATCTTTGAATACAGTCACTTACATTCAGATGAATGTTTAAAAACAAACAAAAAAACTCCTTCCATTTCATGAAGCAACAAGAACCATGCCCTGAAAGTTTGGCTAGTTTGTTCTGTTGTTGCCTTCATTTTCCTAATATAATAGGGTTCCTGCTAAAGGGCTGAAGAGCTTAAAAGGAATTTAATTACTGTATAATAAGCCTTATCCTTTGGCGAGGTCCTTCACTGAAGTTAGACAGTGAGTGTTTTGTGATAGAAGGAAAAGCTGGAGGGAAAGGGGGAGGAGGAAGCTGCAGAATGACCAGGGCTGGCCTCTCTGCATTCCTCCAAGGCTTACTTTTTTTAAAATTGGAAGCTGCTTTTATAGACGCCCCTCCAAACAGGTTTGTTTCCTTACTCTCCCATTTGGTCATTGGAATGTGTATACAGAAGGGCAGGCCCCCAAAGTGACTTTCCAATCTGTTTTTGTGGTTCCAGCCAAGTTCCCTTTAACGTATGGAGCCGGCGAAGCCGAGCTGACTCGCTGAGAGTATCGCGGAACTCGGGCACAGCTGCTGCTTTAAGTGGCACTGTGCGATAATACAACAGCTCTGCTATTTACCAGGACTCAAGTGCCTGGACTGGCACACAGGGACGTTATATGAAATCCGAAAGCATGAGGATAAAGGAGATTTCCTTGCGGCAGGATCCCGACCTAAGAAAGGAGTTGGCACTGCTGGCTCGAGGATGTGACTTTGTTTTACCATCTAGATTCAAGAAGAGACTGAAAGCTTTTCAGCAGGTCCAGGTTTGTCTTTCAGTTTCTATAATTAAGTTGTTGTTGTCTGCTATACCTTCACAGGAACCCAAACTTCAGGAGATACATGGAAGTTCTTTCGCAATTAAGCAGTGTTTCAATAGCCTGTTCCTCTTTGTTTTGGGAAACTGAGCAGGTGGCTCTGAAAACCGTTATGAAAACAAGGAAAGCACTTTGAGCCACGTAGCAAAGATAAAAGTATGATGTTTGCTCAGGGGCATGTGAAAGTTGGTGCATTTAATGCAATCAGACTGTTAAAGGCTATTTACTTTAATCTGCATGTTCATAATCTGCTTGCGTTTCTTCAAGGAGCTTAATTTACATTTTATTGAAATGGGACATTTAAAAAATGCAAACTAGTAGGGCTGCAGCTTTACCAGCCTAAATGGGATATATTAAAAGGTGCCTTCATCCTCATCTGATGATCTTCAGTACCTCTGTGTTATGTGTCAGTCATTGTATTTAGATAAGTTTTTGCTACACTGATCCCAGATGTTACTCAGCTGTTTTGCAATGGTGAGTTAAATCCACCATTTTAAAGTGACCTCATAATTGAAAATAGAAGCGTTTAAAATAATTAGTAGGAAAACTATTGCTAAGAGTTAATGTTCCAAGGAGTTTTGTTTTTGTTTTGTTTTTAAAGGGAAGCTTGCCATTGTTTTATAGGTGTGATCAGGGAATTAACTTTTCCCTGTTACCCCTAAATTTTCCTCTCTTTGGGGCATGTGAACGCATTCATTTTGTCCTTACCTCATCCTTACCATGAATCAAAGGTGCTTGATGCACCTCTGGTACGTGAATATGATAAATATAACATAAAGATGTATGACATCTGTACCCTTTTTTAATTAAGGAGAGTTTGGCAACTGGATACAAATTACTTCGTCTTAGGATATGTCGTTTTTAAAATCATTCTAAATATAGCCTGCCACTTAATTTTGATTTCACTGTGCTAGTGTCCCTTTCAGGTGACCTTCAACAGTGGGCCAGAGAGCCCCGTGGCACTAAAAATGTGTTAGCTTTCTGCCTACTACATGGATATTCCAAATTCGGATCAGCTGAGCCAATACGGAGTGCACAAAGCAGGTTCACAAACGGGCTTGTCACTTTTAGTCCAGTTGGCGTAACCTTGTGAATGGCAGGATTTGGTAAATCTAATCTTCCCTGTTTAACACTGGAGACAGAGAAGGGAGCTTGTTACTGGAGGCAGACTGAGGAAATGCGAGCGCTCCCCCAAGTCCCTCAAAGCAGCAGCATCACTTGCTATTTAGGCACGTCCGAGCCGAGGCGAATTTCGCCCAGCCGTGGCACCCTGTCGTAAACAAAGCCCCTGCCTTTTGTTGGGTCCCTTCCCTGCATCTCCCTTTGCCCAAATGGTGGCAGGAGCACTTGTCCTTCTCCAGTGCAAGGCTTTTCGTGCTGAGCTTCAGCGTGGTGCTGCCTGTGTAGGAGTAGCTGCATACCGCGGAAGGGAATTTGCCTGCTCTGTAGGGGGGGTCCTGTTTTATTGCCAGCTGCAAGTTTACGGTGGACAAAATGAACAAATGGTTTTTTTTCACTTTTAACCAGGCTTGCACTTTTGGGACAAATGACAGTTGCAGACTAACATATGTTAAAACACTTAGCAGTGTTACAGACAAAATTCTGTGGGCAGAACAGACTTAAAAGCAGTGGAGGAAAAAAATTGGTATCTATCTTTGCTCAATTTGAGATAAAATACTTCAGCTTTCCTTCCAAATGGTGCTTCAATTCTATTTCACAGCTTTAAGACAACCTTTTTGAAATTAACTTGAAAATATGGGTGCTGGTATCTGTTGGTCTTGAAGAAAGTTTCATATTCTTTACCTGGTGGTAGTTTATTTCAAATAGTGTGTCGTGGGCTATACACATTTCATAGAGTGCTGGTCATCGTTGTTGAGGAAATCTCGCGTTGAAATTAACTGCTTAAGACTTCTGCAGAATACCTTGTGGGTTTTTTGTTTTTTTTTTTTTGTTTTTTTCCCCCTCATCTGAGTTGCTGAAGTTCAGTGACAAGAGAGTATCAATTTCCCAGGAATACTGGCTTTCAGGCAGAACAGTTCACAAATCTGATGTAAAATGAGAATGCTAAAATCAAGTAAAATGGGAAACCGGTCTGTCTGGTCTTAAATTACATTTAGACATTTTTATATGAATGCAGTGGCTGCATCTTGTTGGATAAATGCCAATCTTTTCCTTGGGAGCTTCAGTGCTGTAAGACAAGCTCTGAAAAGCTGAGTACCAGTGGGGTATGGCAGTATAACGTGTGGCTGAACATTCCCCTCGCCGGGTGACTGGGTCTTGCACACATTCTAGGGCTTCTAAGTCAGTGGCTCTTTATGTAGAGTTAGGCCATCCCAGTAGCCCCCTGCATTGTTAAAAAGGCCCTCACTGGGTCTCGCAAATGGAGTTTTATGAAACTAGCACTGAACTAGCACTGTTGGCAAGGTGGATTGCTCTGTAAAGTGGTGGGACAGACTGTTTCTCAGTGGTTGCTTCTATCTATGGCGATTGATAAAACTGAGGAAAACGGGGCATTCTGGCAAGATCACTCAAAACAAAGATAAAATAATGCTAAACAATTGAAAATATCCTCTTTGTTTTGGGATATTGAAGAAAATTCAAAAGGTACTTCTGAGCAGAACTTTGCTATCCCTCTTTTATACCCCTCTATAATAATGTAAGGAGATCTTTTTCACACAATTGAACATTGCAGAATATAGTGAATTGGAAATGTAATACTGGAAGAGGTGATCTTAAATCACACACAGTATCCGTCAGGCTCATCAATTTTTCTAAAACCTTGTAGTGAGAATCACCATGTCTCAGCTATGTGGGCAACCTAAGGGTGTGAACTGAAAGGCTTCTTACCTGCTGATAGCTGAGTAAGAGTGTTTTGCCCAGTAGCTGGGGTGGCATCTTTACCTGTGACACTATTACCCAGACTGTGTAAAGAATCACAGAATCATCGAAAATATATATAAAGAAAATATATATGAAGTTGGAAACAAAATGATAACACGATAAATTACATCTGTGTGCAGTGTGACATCATATCCATGTAGGCTAGCATTTACCAAACTAGGAAAACAAGTATTTTTGCTACTTAAAAGCAGACATCCCTTTGTAAAACAACCTGGTTTCAACTTGAAACTACTAGACTTTTTTCAAAGCCAAATTAATCTGTGTTGAGCAGTTTTAATGCAATGATTTAAAAAAAATAAATAAAAGCCAAAAGTTTGGATTTTTTTTTTTAGTATCTTAGCAGTACCAGATCTGCTGCTACTGCTTGGTGATCCCAGTAGTTGTATGCGTCACACCTCAGTGTGGAAATGGAGAACTACCAGTTCCACAACCACCTGTTACTGATACTAAATGCTGCTTACACAAGCTATTTATGTCAGCTGTATGTGAACTATTTCTTCAACTTCTGCACAGTGGCTCAAAAGATTAGCTTTCCTTCTGAGTCAAGGAAGGTGCCCAGCTTAAGTTCCCCTTGATCATTTCCCACTCAGTTATTAAAATGCCTTGTTTGTTTGTTTGTGGCACATTCAAGGCAGCAGTGAATAAAAGTGCTTGTAGGTATTAAGGTGTGCTGGGCTGGCGTGCAGTTGTGCTGTATTTTATAGTTGTGTTGATTCTTCAAAGGTCAGTAACATTCTCATTTCTGGGGTAAAATTAATTTTGAAAAGTTTGCTTCTGTGACTACATGTGTGAAGCCAACTACACGGATCTGCAAAGCAATTGGTGGTTAATGGTGAGCTAGCTTACCCGATTGGGGCTGTTTTCAAATCCTGTTAAGACCCTTTAACACTATAGAAGGAGAACCTGATATCCATCTTTAAATAAATGTTTTTTTTTTAATCAAGTATATAACTACTTTAAAAGATACAGGTATTTTCTAGAAAAAGATGGAGGATACTTCTTGTTAGACTTTTTTTTTTAAACTGGTATAAGGCAGTGGAGCAGTGCACTTGTGAAGCAGTGTCAACATTGCAGAGAGAATGTAAAACATCTTAACTAGTCTGCCAGTAGCTCAGATTAGAGATATTTTCTACCACTCGTGCTATGAACACTACAGATATGTACTCAAAATGCAGTGAGGGCGCTGTGACAGCAGCTTGCGTAGCTGCGCGTAACGGCTACGGAAGGCATGCAAGAGCCCCCTGGTTTTGCAGAACTGCTAACATGGCGCAAGCTTATCCTACAGCCAGCTCGACTTACTCATTTAACAGTCTAGGTCAGCTTTAAGAATTCAGACATTCAAGAGCCTTAAAATTTTGGGGTGTTGTTTATTTGTTTTTTTTTTTTTTTCTTTCTTCGTTTTGTGGAATAAAAGCTTCCCAGACTTTTTCCCTCCTTTAACATTCTTCTAGCTTTATAGTCACTGATGCCACAAATAGTAGGTGGTCTATGTATTTCAGCTGTACTACTTTATATGCTAGAAAGTCTGAATGAGTTGGGCACATCTTCACATAAAATATCTTTTAACTTTTTCGGGTAAATGGTAGGATGTGAATGTGGTGTTTTGTTCTGTCCTATCCCCACAACCATGCCAATCAGAATTTGCTGGGGGAGCTGCCAGAGCACTTACTACAACTGTTGGGCTGCAGCCCTGTAACAGGGCTGAGCTTGCTTATGTTCCTCCTGTCTGGAGTGGGTTTTTTTTTTTTTTTTCTTTCCTCCCCCCATGCTTAACTGAATCTAGTGGCTGAAATATGTTTTGCTATAAACATGATGAGATTAAATTCAAAGTTTAAGAATAAAGTGTCTTAGCCCCATTTGTTACTGATGCTGTTTAAGTGATGGTCTCTCCTAACAAAGAATTGTTTTCTGCAGACCAATGTTAGGATCACATGATGTAACTGACTATTGTTTTTTCCCAATCTAAATGATCCATTTAGAAAGTCATGGCTCCTTTGCAAATAGTGAGTCCCAGTGTGGTTCAGTGGCAGTGTAAAATTAAAATCATTACATGCGAAGACAATCTCAGCAGCTGGTTTCCTGAAAACAGCTGGAACGTGGCATCTCCTTCTCTGGAGATGATCAAAACCCGCTTGGACGCAGTCCTGTGCCCCGTGCTCCAGGTGTCCCTGCTGGAGCAGGGGGTTGGACTAGATGATCTCCAGAGGTTCCTTCCAACCTTAATCATTCTATGATAGATTAAATCCATATCCCTATTCTCTGCCAGGATTTCCTGCCATCAGAGTATGTGCTGATGAGACTGCAACTATAGGAAACCCTGGTATATTAGCTACTTGAATATTTGATTTGACATAATCCATAAGAAGGAAACTGTATGATAAACTCACAGCCTACAAATATTTTTGCGCTGTTTCCCCCTTACTACAGGTAAGTGCTGTGGAAGTCGCCTTTTGCGAGATCAGACTGCCTTTTGTCTAGCAGGTGGATTTTTATGAAGAGCTCTGCATTCTTTTCCATGTTACCTGTACCATTATTTTTTATGAATTAGCCAAGCAGGCAGAAGAGACAAGAGGCTTCTTGCTGATCTCTATTGGAGGATCTCACCTCTAAAAGCTGTAGTGAAACTTCCGTCAACAAAGTTAGTTACTGATAGACATGCTTGCAAGATGCAACCTTCTCTCTCGTGTTCAAGGTTTGGGGGAGTTGCTGCTTCCTCTTCCCCTTCACCAAGATATTTGTAAATGATGATGGAACTCTTCCTAACCACAGTTAGGATGTTTTTGATGCTGAAGCTCTACTTAAATTTGCAAAAACAAAACCATACAAAATATATACTCAGCCATATTTGGAAGTGTTTTACAGGAGATATGCATTTGCCATTTCCAGTTCCCTCCCTCCTTGCCTAGGTCAGCTATATCAACCTGCAGATTACAGGAATCCTGATATTTCTGAAGTCTGTAGAATTCAGGTCAGAAACGTCACTGTTAGTGCAGCATATGTATTGATGAACATGATGAGGTTGGCAAATACATATGAACATGATGAGCCAATTGGCAAATTTTATGATGGTGAGGTGTCAAAAAAAAAAAAAAGATATTCAAGTTCATCTGATGGAGTGGTTAGTCTGTACTGATGCAGTGAAAAACAGCTTTTGAGCCTTTGAAAGATTCCCCTGTGCTGGAATCACAGAATAGAATCATAGAATGCTTAAGGTTGGAAGGGACCTCTAGAGATCATCTAGTGCAACCCGCCTGCACACGCAGGGTCACCTAGAGCACGTGGCCCAGGACTGCGTCCAAGTGGGTTTTGAAGATCTCCAGAGAAGATCTTGCCTATTGTACAGTCCTTTTGCATGAGTGCATTGTAATTTGACTTGCCAGAGATAACCATTTGCACATGCTTTTGATGTATTTCTAGTTTTAGTGTGCGAGATGCTGTGCATCAAATGTATTTCTTCAGTGGGCAGTGGGAAATAGTAGAAGTTTCTACCTATAACTTTTTCCTTATGCATAAAAATTAGTCCCTCAATCTGAACAGGTTGTGTAAATGGCCCAGACCTTGCATGCTGTGGCATGCAAGTATCTGGAGATACTTAGGCTTGGACATAAACTTTCCTTCAGTGGCTTTCTCCTGGATCTTACTTAGGTTGTTTAAACAGGGCTCGGTTAAATTAAATGGATTGCTGATAGTTGGGACAGTAACTACATTTTTTAAAATAATGCTTTAAACTATAGTTAGACCTCTAGAGCTTTTAAGAGAGCCGATGCGGGCTGGGGCCCCAGCAGTTTTGTTGCAAGCTGTGGGACACTTACATCCTGGCTGTTATGTAGTTGAGAGTAATTAGCTGAACTCTTTGCTGCTCTGCTGCCTTGAATGAAAAAGAGAGGAAAACCTCCTTAGAGTAGTGGGGTCTGTATTGTGAACTTCTGAACTGTGACCTGATGAACACATTGTGGTTGGCACAGAGTTAAACCAATTATCGTGTGAAAGGTTATCCATCCTTACAGCTGTTTTATATGGTTATAGCAAATAAGAAACTCATGTATTTTCAGGTCATGGAACTCTAGTTTCCCCTTCCCCTTGCATCCCCTTCCTCTGAATACTTCTGTAAGTTATTTTTCATGTCTTCTGAGTTTTCTTGGGGTATTTATTTATTGTAACTTGCAGAAGGACACTAGACATCTGCTCTAAACCTCACTGAGTCTCTTCAGTTTGCTCGTGGAACTGCCCTTTGCTGCGACTTGTCAGGTCCAACATCCCCAGGACACCTTAATTTTCTCAAGCAGGACACAGCAGCGTATAGTTTAGTCTCTTGACCCATCTGGATTAAAGCTAACAGCAACATAAGCCAGTGTAAAACTGTGTCAGGGTTAAAACTAATAGATGTTTCTGCCTTACTGTGGAGAGGGAAGGGGAACATGTCTGATAAAGGTCTATAGAACATCCCAAACAGCAGCTAGAGAATAGCTGAAAGTAGCGAACTGCGGTGCAGGGTAGGAAGAAGCACCTGGGACAGAAGCAGCCCTTGCTAGAGGAGAGACTCTTGCACGTAGCTTCAGGGCCTGTATCCAACCTTAGTTCATTCTATGTAGGTGTCTTCCCAAGTGTGGCCACTCAGCTCTGTTAACTTTCTGTTTGCAGAAGTTCAGCCTGGTGAATTCAGGATCTTGGGTTGCTTTCGGTCTCACTTAGGCTTGTCTCAATTAATGCCCCAGCATTAATTATTCTCAGCTTCCTCATTAGCACCAGAACCAGGTTGCTGCTGAGCACTATCAGCTGTGTGAGGTGGGGTGAGAACAGATCAGGGCAGGGAGGTGGTTTTATTTTTTACCTTTGTTTTTTTCAGCCAGCTCAGTGACCTCAGGCAATTCCCTGCCCTGCAGCACTATCACTAGGACTGATGCAAAAGCCAGTTTTGCAAGCTTTAAATTGCCAAAAGATCCTCTTTTGCTGTGGAAGATCCTGTTAAGCGTTCTAGGCTAAATGGCACAGTGAGCACATGGTGAATCCTTTTAATAATAAATCTTCCTAAATTAGTTGGAAGAAAGAAAACTAACATAATAAAAACAAAGTCATTTTTAAAAACTGGATACCTTGAAATCTGAACATTTCATAGAATCGTAGAATTCTTAATGTTAGAAGGGACCTCTAGAGATCACCTAGTCCAACTGCGCTGCACGCACAGGGTCACCTACAGCATGTGGCTCAGGACTGCGTCCAAGCGGGTTTGGAAGATCTCCAGAGAAGGAGACTCCACAACCTCCCTGGCCAGCCTGTTCTAGTGTTCTGTCACCCTCACTGTTAAGAAATTTTTCCTCAAGTTCCTGTGAAAGTTTTGGTTCTTCGGTTTGTGGCCGTTTCCTGTAGTCCTACAGAGTCCCATTTGCCACAAAGTCAAGAAAACTATTACTTAGCATAAAGAATGCTATTATAGATACATTTTTCTAGGCTTGTCCTAAGTGAAGTTCTGGTAGCAAACTTACTGATCCTAACTTCAACCTGCCAGAATATTTGGACTATTGGAACAGATTTTCTAAAGTAAATGGCTTTTTCTTGCAAATGAGTCAGCATCCTTCATCAAGAATGATATAGTTCTTTTATATAAAAGAGCTGTGTGTTTGTATAACTCTTAATCTGGTGTTTCCAAGAAACTTGTTGATCGTGGCGCTTGCTTATCTAGAAGGAAGCACTGAGTGTCACTGTACATGAGGGAGTTAAAGCAGACTCGTTCTTGAGACTTCATTGGTCAGGCTTGAACTACTGCTGTGCAAGGGTGGAGAGGCCAGAAGGTTGATCACTTTGAGCCTGCTTACAGAAAACATTATTTATATTATTCATTTAACTTTGATAGACATTCTGGTCTCTGAGAATTTATTTGGTTTAGTAAATGAGAGTTTTTTTCATATAAAACAAAAAGTGTAGAATAAGCTTAGGGCTTCTAAGCTCATGTGTTAAACAGCATTTATATCTCTTCACTGCCATCCTATTGCCCTTCAGGACCAGAGATACGCAGTGTTGATTTTCATTTTCTCCAATAATAAATATTTATCAGTCACAGGAAGGAACTTTATGCAGTGTCTCCTGTTGTTGTTGCAAGGCTCAGTAAGTGGCTAATTGCAGGGCAATTCAGTTTTAAAAGGCAAATATCATATCTTTGCAGAAAAACTTCTTAGCTTATTATCCACCTAAGTGGAATTTGCATAAAATGTGATATACAGAAATAGAAGAATGAGTCTGTTGAACTCAATTAATGTAAGCAAA
This sequence comes from Nothocercus julius, assembly GCA_013398735.1. NCBI lineage: Eukaryota > Metazoa > Chordata > Aves > Tinamiformes > Tinamidae > Nothocercus > Nothocercus julius. Next base: position 4,976,909 of record VZSV01000019.1, on the reverse strand, counting down.
GCTGATTTAAAATGTGTTGCAACACATTTTTGCTAAATTTCCTATCTAAAAATACTAAAGCCTTAAAGAGAAATTTTACCTATTTGATAGTT
>VZSV01000019.1:4950944-4964838 GCA_013398735.1 Nothocercus julius | reverse complement strand
CAGATTTGAAATAGTTTCGTAATACAACATAAGAAAAGCATCAACCTTTAAAATAGTAAGAATGGAGTTGTGACCCCTTCAGTAGAGAGGAGAGATGGACTTTTAAAATGCAGACGATCTAAAATTTACCTCTGATAACAGATTTTTTTGGATACTGTTTAGTTAACGTACTTAAGATCACTTTTCGATTTTCTATTTCTTGCAGGTTGTACAGAGAATATTTTATACAGTAAATAGGTCCTGGTCTGGGAAAATTACTTGTAACGAGCTCAGGAAAAGCAACTTTTTGCAGGTACAGAACATGTAAAATTTTGCAAGGTAGATGTTTCTACCTGTCTAACAACTGTTTCAACTAAATGCTTACGGGAGTGATATAAGTACTAGTACTCCCTTTTCCAAGAACTAGCGAAAGCTGAATCCCATCAATTCTCATACACTGGCATGTATTTCACTTTAAATGTGTTCTTTTTTCTGGAGTTGTGCTTATATGTAGTTCACTGGCAGTAGCCTGGCTGATCTCCTCATGCTTCTCTGCATAAATTACCTTCCGACCCTGGGTTTTAAATGCCTTCTGCCATACTGAATGGTGCTTACTGTTTCTGAAAGTAAAATAGCTTCCCTGGAAGACTTTTAGACAATGCTTACGTTAACTTGGTTATGAAAACTCGGATCATTCAGCAGCCATTTTGCATAGTCTTTAATGTGGTCTGTTTATCCTTCTGTTACTAGAACGTGGCATTATTGGAAGAGGAAGCAGATATTAACCAGCTGACAGAGTATTTCTCATATGAACATTTCTATGTAATCTACTGCAAATTTTGGGAGCTGGATACAGATCATGACCTCTACATTGACCGGAAGGATCTAGCTCGGCACAATGATCATGGTATGGCAAATGAAGCACCTTTGTGGGTTTTATGAACTGAAAACTTTAAACTGAGGAAGCAGTTAGTTTAATTGTCAAGGCCGATGTTCTTGAACTCTTAGAATAGCTGACTGCTGACTCAGGGAAATAAAGCAGACAAGTCATCTGTGACAAACGTTGTGTGTAGTGATACCAAATTTGAAGAAAATTCTGGCTTTTAACCACGGTCTTGGCAAAGAAGTAGAAGAGGAAAGTCACTTGTAAACATGTAGGCTTAATTTTTAAAAAATGACTTAAACCTTGGTGTATTGTAAGTAGCTTCGTTAGAAGATTTTGTTTTTTATCTTTAGAAGCAATGAATTTTACTGGTATTACTAAAGTGTCATAGCTTTTAGGGAAAAGAATATTGGAGGAGTAGAAAAATGAGACAAACATTGAATGCTCTGCTTATCAGAAGCTTTTGTTGATTCAACTATAATATATTTTAAGTTGTTTTAATGCTATTCAGTCACTGTTTTCTGTATTTACAAGCTGCAGTGACGTTTGTCTGAGTTGTGCAGTCTTGCACACTTGTAACCAGCTTAAACATTTTTGTAGCTTGTATCAAACTTACCTTTCAGAGGCTTCACGTCTATTCTCATCTTAAAATTATTTTTTTCAGTGCGGAAAGTTTATTTAAATATTCAGTGGCTATGGTGGCACTGGGATATTATCCATCACCAAAAGGAAAACACAGTTCCTGTTGCTTCTTCTTGCTTCTGAAAGCATGCCTGCTGAATGTGGGGCACTGGGGAAAGAAGGCTTTTGTTCAAGCTGTTGCCCTACTGAGCTAATCCGCAGCAGAAAATAAGCAGAAATGAAATAGGGCTACAGGCAGTTTAGTTCCACACCTTTGTGCATCCTTTAAACTCCAGAATATTTGCCTAAATTTTAAGAACTGCTGCATAATGAGAAATAGAAATTGATATGATTGCCCATTTTTTGACATGTCTTTTTTGGCACGTCAAAGTTAAGTAATTTTGGTTGACTATTCCCTTTTCTTCCTTTCCTTTTCTGGACTGGCCTAATTTTAGGCTGTATCAAACACTTTTATGAATAGTTACAAACAGTACATAGGTGTTGTTGACAAATGAACAATTTCTCAGTGTTTTAAAAGTAGACAGAAGGAAGCAGCACATAGTATGTCTGAAACAAACCAGCTGTCCTACAGTTTGGGGGATAAATGTAAAGTAGGCACTAGTGTTCCAGTTAACATAGTATGGCAAAAATATCAAACGAATATAAGACATATAAACAGTTTTAATGGTTAACCACTTGGGTTAACTATCAATATTACTGTAACGTCTTAAATATGAGATGGATTAACCACAGAAGTAATTCTGCTTCTGTGAGAACAGTATCTTCTGTGGCTTTGATTACCATTCACACATTCTTCAGGAAACATTATCTTGAATACAGTATTCTGGCACAGTGTCCTTTGCAGAAAGCAATACTCACTTAAGACATCTCTAACATCCCCGAAGCGGTCTCAGAATAGAAGTGTGGATCAGAACTGTGTTGGAAGCACAGCCAGGTCAGAGCCAGCTAGGTCCGCTCATTACATAGTGATCTTCTAATTTGGTTTTGGCTCTTTGTCAAAGGCTGGGTCATATAAACTGGAATGGCCCTTGAAAACACAGTTTTCTAGTAAATGCCCTCTTAGTAATCAGCCAATTTTGCTGGTTTTATCACGTTGCTATTGTTGCATCAGGCCTGAATTCAAAGGTGGCTGGTTTTAGCATTGCTTTGGAGACTATGTTAAACGATCCTCCTCAATGGGACTCGGCAGGATTAGTGAGAGCTTCACTTGATCTTTCTCACAGATGTGCAAGAGGTTTCCAATAACCTCTTCAACCAGGCAATACAAAGCAAAAATAACTTGTGTAACAATACTGTGTCAGTTATGTGCCTTTCTTTTACAGCAATATCAAATAGGATGATAGAGAGAATCTTCTCAGGAGCAGTAACAAGGTAATTACTCTGTGTGCTGATTTATATCTATATTTGCTTGCTAAATTGAGCATGGCATTTTTAGAATAGATGACTGACTTCCCCTGGAATGGAATAGTGAATTTGGAGGCTTAGTGTTGTAGTTCAGGCACTGCAATATTCCTGGAATCTTTGGCAGAGTCCAAGATTTTTACTTATGTCTTTACCCATATTAGCAGTAGCCATTGAGTAGCTCAGCGGGGATGGAAATGAGGAAGGGAAGAAATGTTGGCTCTGGCTTTCTGTCCATCAACCTGTAGAGTTCTCAACAGGAGTTGAAGGTTTCAGTAGTGCTTGTAAAATGAATGCTTATTGCATAAACAAGTTTAAACCTCCAATTGAGGTATTTCATGCTTTTCACTGTCCTTTTTCATTGTTTTGCTTGAATCAACTTAGTCTTGTGTGTATATTCTACTCAGTTTTTAAGCATTTTGCTGGCATTCATGCTATATCTGCAGCTGGAAGGTGATTGATAAGCAGATACGTCATGACAGAAGTTGAAATGACACTTGGCACGCGCATATCTAGAGCTTACTCCGTTTATATAGAAGCAATTTGGGCAAGACAAAGCACACATCATTTTTCTAAACATTGTGAAGATAACTATAAAATGGAATTTTGTGAATGAATGTTGCTGGGAAAGGCTGCCTCTGACTTTTTACTAGAAAGCTTGATGGCAACTGAATACATTTTGAACAGATGTCATGTTCTGTGGTATAAGAGTAGAAATAGACAATTACTTTCTTGTCACTGGCACTTCCTGAATAACTTCAATTTCATTCTTATTTTTATATTTCTATCCTAGTACTCTTAGCTAATGGAGCTCTGTACAACTTTAAATTCTCTCTTTTGGCTGAATAGAGGTGCTAAATGCACCTTGTATAAATTAAAAAGAAATTGAAATAGCTCCTCTGTTCATAACTAAGGAACTGTATCCGAGCAGGGAAGGTGCAGGTTTCTCTGCACGGATACTATCCACTTGTTACTCTTCTCTTTAAATACCTTCTGGAGTAGAAACAGAACGGAGCACATGAAGCTCTCTTATCCTCAGTGATCAAAGCTGTCTCTGACAAGGCAGCTTACAAACAGTCTTTCAGGAAAATTTATAAACAGTTAACAGCAATGAGGAAACTAATCCTTAAGTTTACTTACTAAAACTTAAGCGTTTTTAAAACAAATTCTTTGTTTTTTTCTGCATTGGCCTTCAAGAGGTAGAAAAGCACAAAAAGAGGGAAAAATAAGCTACGCTGATTTTGTCTGGTTTTTGATATCTGAAGAAGACAAAAAGACTCCGACAAGGTAAGAATGAATTTGTTTTAACAAGTCTAAAAAATGACTTTATTCAGATCCTTGAATGGGAAGCGCTGATGCTCATTGAGAACTAGCAGAAGCTAAAAGGTGACATTGTGAATGAAAAGCTGGCTGCAGCCTTTCTTTAGGGTTCTTATTGCTCAGTTGCTTCTAGTGCTACCACCACAAGGATCTATTTTAATGACTTCTGTGACGTTAATTAAATGCTACTGTTCCAGGTGATGTGTGTAGCCTACTGATGGCTCCTGATGGAGTCATAGATGCAGGAAAATATGGTTGTTCCATGGTGCCAGAGATTTTTTTGGGGAACTACATAGCTAGCCATTAGTTGTAGGATATTGGTAAGAAACTTGTGTGTGAAGTTTTATTGCTTCTTCAGCATGAAAAAGAATCTGGGCTTTTGATGGCACAATTTCATTTTTTTCATTGGCTCTTCTTTTTTTCATTGTTTTTTCATTGAAACACGTTGGCCACGTGTTTCAGTCTTCTCATCTCCTGCATCGTTCCCTTACAACCTAAAAGTTTTTCAAATGCAAACAATGTTGTATGGTATGGCAGACGTCAGAAATGGATGTTTCTTGCTTAATGACTTCCTATGGCATTAGGGAATGTAGGCATGAGTCTGATTTTGCCTCTGTAAGTAGTGCAGCCTTTAAAACAGGCAACTCAAATTCTTAACGAGCGTGTTTAAATTTTCTATTAATAAAATTACTGAATTTCAGCATTGAATACTGGTTTCGCTGCATGGATCTTGATGGGGATGGTGCTTTGTCTATGTACGAACTAGAATATTTTTATGAAGAACAGTGCCAAAAATTAGATAACATGGCCATAGAACCTTTGCCATTTGAAGACTGTTTGTGCCAGATGCTGGATCTTGTGAAGCCACAGTACGAAGGTAAAGAAAATCCCTTTTCCATTATGTAGTTTCTGCTCCTATGGATTAGGAGTTAATGTTCCCCTAAGAGCATTTTGTTGGCTGTGCTGACAAATAGGCCTTTGTGTGGTCTCTGTAAAGCCTTTTAGTTCTTATTAATTGAATGGTCTTCTGAGGACAGGCAAGTATCCTTTTTCATACTAAAAGGTAACATGCTGTTTATAAATTCCTCTAAGGCTTTTATTTTGAGCTTAGTAGCCACAGTTAGCCTCAAAGGAAATCTCATCACTGTCTGGCCGAGGTGGTACTCCCAAGAAAAGCTCTTAAATGCTCTGTTTCTCTTGCTGCCTAGCAGTTCCTAATATTCATTTTTAGATTTTATTTTAGATTCCTGCAGAGGGAACAGTGTCTAAGTGGTGCTTGTCTCTAGATTAGTAATGAAATGACTTTAGGAGTCTATAAGTTTCCCCTAAGACGTTCATACCATTTGAATTAAAAATATCTGAACATTAAATTGTTCTTAGTTTTGGGGGCGTTCTCCATGTTTCGAAGTTCATTAAACCTGCTGCATTCTACTCTCCTGTGTTTGAGATGTACGCTCTTAAGCTGACAAAATTTGAAATTCAGGTTATGCCAAGAAAAGAAAGCTTAATACATCCCCATGCTTGCTTTCTTTGTGCTTTGTATGCAAATGTCTTTCTGAACGAGTCCTGTGTCAGGGTAGTACCCTGCGTGTTCTCTGCTCTGCCCTATTTTTCATACTTGTCTCACTAGTTTCAGTTTGTTTTAGCCCTCGTGGAAAAGTGTTCAGGGATTTCTTGAAATCACAGCTCCAGTCACTTCAATGTAGTTAGCACTAATAACCCTTCTTATGACTATATGCTTTAATGTCCCTTTTAACGTGTAAAAGGACTTGGCATACAGTCTAGTTGCTGTTAGTGTACCAACTTTGCATTGCAGTAAATTCAGAACTGGCCTATTTGTTCTTCACCTGATTGTTAGGAGTAGCAGATTCTGTATTCACAAATAAAGGTCTCAGCTCAAATTTTCTCGAAATTGGCTTTAGAGAACCGAAGCTTCACATTCTTATATAAAACTCAGTTAATACAGACTTGTGAGGTGAAAAGCAGTTTCTAGAAGCAGCTGATAATTTTATAAAAGAAAAAGGAGTATAAAGTATGTTTAGGCTGGAAGCTTATCCCTGGATATCACGGAATGAAGTTTCTAGACCAGCCTTCCGCTGGCTAATGCCCTGGGGGAGCATTCGCAGCGAAGCAAAGCAGGCTCTCAGGAAGAGGTCTCCGAAGTGGCTCCCCATGGCAGTCTGAGCGTAGGAGAAGCCTTCCAGTCTCATACGCTGTGCAGATATTTACAATCTGGTTGCTGTTCCACATTTGAAAGGAAAGACGATTGATGTGCACCTCTTCTGTATCATGAAGATGATAAAGCCGGCTGTGAAACACAACCAAGAGAAGAACTGTTTGGGGCAATGAAAATGAAAGCTGAATCTAAAGGGCTGATAAGGTTTTCATGGTCTATGGCATGGTGAGGGTGGATTGAGAAAAAAGTTCTGTGTAATTTTCCTAACACAAATTAGTAGCACAAACCGAAGTTTCGACCTGTAGATGACACCGGAGGAAGCTCCTGGCATACAGCTCAGCTGCGGCGTGCGCTGCTGCAGGACGCCCCGCGTGCCGCAGAGCAGATTCTTGAATGCGTAGAAAGCTGCGTTCGTCTCCTCAATTCTGTTTGCTTTCTGATGGTCTTTTGAGAGACAGTGTAGGAGCCTACAATAACCTTGTATCTTTGAGCTCCCGTCGCATCCCGGCTCCGCGTCAGCCGCTCGCTGAGCGGCGGCCCAACGCCGGCTCTGTCGGAAGTGAGTAAGGGGCAGTTGCAAGGGTTGGCATCCGGCTTCCCTTCTGTGTCTGGCATTTCTTCAGGCGCGCTGCCAGGTTACATTTCTGAGCAAGCCGACAGGTAGTTCCAACACTTAGCCGATCCGTTGCTTTAGGTCTTCAAAGTGCCACTTAGAAATCTCAGCCTTCTGGCTTCTGAAGCAGAGCATATTGGTCATGGCGGACAAGTGTGAGGAAAGCTGGGTTTTATGGAAGTCATTTGTAAGAAACACAGTCAGATACACAGGTCTAAACTAAATGCCATGTTTTGAGGGACCGTAAAAATTGTTTCCGAGGTTGCAGTAGCTCAGCGAGATGGATTCCCTTCATTTATCACGCAGATTCCTCTGTCTCATGCATTTATTAGTCAGGCCACTGTCCGAGAAGGTTCCTCCCTGTTACCCAAACACTTCTTGGGTAACACTCTGTTACCCAAACACTTGCTGACTGCGTCCATCTCCTGAGGAAATCCGGACACTTAGCTTACGTGACCTCTAATGGCTGTGTAAAGTAGACCGCGTCTCATTCCGAGGAGTCGAAGGACAGTAGAAGGGAAGCTAAAGCAAATCTGAACAAATCTGAAATATTTAAGTGGTTCCCCCCCGCCCCCCCCCCAAACACACACACTTGGAAGGACACCTCTGTAGGGTATTTTTTGTTTGTTTTTGTTTGTTTGTTTGTTTTCCTTCCTTCCCTGTTGTGCTTGAGTCCTAGTGGCAAATGTGCTTGAGTAAAATGTTGACTCCTGAGTAACATTTGTCCTTTTTGGAGAAAGGATAATTACAACTCTAAACACCTTGTCCTGAAACCTCTCTTTCAGGAAAGATTACTCTGCACGATTTGAAGAAATGTAAGCTGACAAATGTGTTTTTTGATACATTTTTCAACATTGAAAAATATCTCGACCACGAACAGAAGGATCAGTTTTCTGTGTTGCGGGTGAGTATGAAGCCTTCCGAATTTTACTAGCTACATGCTCAATGCCTAATGGACTTGTGTCTCACTTGCAATGTGGTTGTCTAGGATGGTGAAGGTGAAAGCCAGGAGATCTCCGACTGGGAGAGGTACGCTGCGGAGGAGTACGATATCCTGGTAGCAGAGGAGGCAGCAGGCGACCAGTGGAATGAGGGGTAAGGATGGAGCGGGAGAGTTGGCCGGAGCCCTCCCTGCTGGTGCTCAGCCTCACCAGCAGGCTCATCCTTAGTGCTGTTTTTCGTAGTACCGTGTTTGCCTTGTCCGCATATGTTCAGCGGGGGGAAGCTTGTATCCAGAACAATATACTCCTTGACACTTTAGGATCGCATTGTTTTGTCGAAGATTAGGTTCTACTTCAAATTCTGATAGGAAAAAAATTTAAGTAATTTCACACTAAAACAAAATGACACTCAAATTTAAGTGAAATAAGAACCTGTTTTGAAAAACAGCCTGTCTTAGTACTCATCTTTAAAGGTGACTTTGGTATAAGTTCAACTTAATATATATTCAAAGATAAAAGTTGAATTTGTATCAACTTGCAAGTATTTGCACCTGTGTCTGCAGCAGTACAAGCTGGGGGCAACTTGCAGAGCTTGGGGATCTTGAGCAGCAAGTTCAGTATGAGTTGGTACCAGGAGGGCGCCTTCATGGCAGAGAAGGTCAGAGGACTCCTGCTGCACCAGGAGTGCTGAGTCTAGCTCTGGCCTCCGTGGCACAAGACACACGTGTGCGTGCTGGAATTAATCCAGCAAAGGGCTATGAAGATGCTTAAGGGACTGGAGAGCCCCTTGTATAAGGAGAGGCTGAGAGGTGGGACTGTTCAGCCTGGAGAAAAAGCTGAAGGGGATCTTACTGATAGGTATAAATATCTGAAACGAGGATAAAGAGAAGATGGAGCTGGTGACAGGACAAGAGGCAATGGGCCTCAAAACATGGCGTGTTACCATTTCTAAACCATTCCTTCTTGCTGCAGAGGTTGCTGCTCCAGGTTCTTCTGGAGAACCTCTTGGAATCTTACTTTACTTGGTGTTAGGTTTTCAAAGGGAAGCAGGGAAGTTCAGCTTTCAAGTGGCAAATCCAAGACTTCATTTTTGTTGTTAAAAATAAGCCAAATAAGTGCAATTTTAACTTGTATTTTGGCCTGAAGTGGCTGGACCTGTCTAGCAAAAACATTCCTTGTATTTCCTACATCACATGAGCATGAACGTCACCAAGCCAGACAACAATATTGATTTTTGAAGTGTCTGTGACTTGCTTAATCGTTTGGAGAAGAACTAGCTATATATGTTCAAGACTGCTGTAAACTCTGACACAGAAAGATGTTGTAACACAGCGAGTCCAAGAAACGTATTAAAAGAAAATATGCGAGAAGAAAGAGGGAGGGAGAGAATTATGATCACCTAGCGTTGCCAGTGTGAAGGGGATCACATTCTTAACTCTTCATGGGGCCATCCCTGGAATTTATTAACATTACAGAACTGACAAGCCAGAAACTAACTGAAACCTTATTGTGCTGTGAGTTGGGTAGTACTGACCTTCAGTGTTTCATTTTGTTTCTTCCCTTAAGATTAGAGACTGAGTTTAGGGTAAGTGTAGAAATATATATGTACCTCTTGACACTTGTTTACTTTTCACAGTGTCAGTAGCTTAAACTTGATCTAAGGAAAGGCAATTTTTACAGTCTTGATGGTTGTGAAATGTCACATTGAATTAATCAGTGGTCACCAGCACCGCCCCGATAAAACCAGTGCGATTGCTGTAATCCAGCAAAAGACTGTGATTTTGGCCCTCGGTTCTAGAATGCCCTAGGAAAACAAACCTGTTTAAACCATCAGGAGTCAAAGGTCAGTGTCGCTGCTGCACCCGGATCAGGGTCAGGTGCCGGCTCCGCTGCCGCCCGTCAGCTCTGTTTCTCCGGGGCCCTTGGTGCCCCATGTGCAGTAACGCAGCGCGGGGCCCTGCGCCGGGGCGGCTCCAGAGCCTCCGGGCTGCTGCTACGTCAGAGCATCTTAAGCCGCAGCCACGGACCTCCTCCAACATGATCTGCCAGAGCGTTTTTAAACCTTTTTCTGTACTTTTGTTGGTCTTTTTATTTCTATCCCAGCAATCATCCCTTTCCACTTTCCTGTTTGGAAATCATGCTACCACTGTTGTGAGCATCTAGAATTTGAGAGCTAAGCCCATTCTGACTGTGAGACCCAATTCAGAGTTTTTCTGACTAAATTTGTCTTAAATCCATCTGAGAAAGCTAATAAATGTGTGGGGGATTTTTTTTTCCTGGATTCCAGTATGATACAATTATCTTCTAGCCACTTGAGCCTCTTCCAGCTTTGCTTTGGGATAAAACTAGTTCTTTAGTCACTTAAAGCATAATGCTTGTGGTTCAGCAGCATGCTGAGCAAATCAGGTTTTCAAAACCTGATCCTGATCTGGGTTGTCACAGAAGGATTTTGGCTGCTTCCCTACCCTTCTGTCCTCAGACTGCCATGCAGCTTCACTGGCAACCAAAAGTAAACCGGTAGTAAAATATCCTCTACCTTTTGACACAGGTGAAGAGGGAAATCAGTTTAATCTGTACCTCTGATGGAGGATTTGCAATTACTGGGCTGTAGCGAGAAGGGTAATTCTGTAAAGTTCTGAGATATTTAGGCACGGTTCCACCCCTGGGAGCAAAGGGGGCGTAACGAGGGAGCCTCGGGATACTGTGATTCTGATTTAGTTATGAGCTCATGGACTGCAGCTGTCTCAGCTAAAAGCATTGCTATGTTTGTTTGTATGTTTGCTATGCTTGTTTACACTAAATTTATGTGTGTTATATATACCCACGTATAAGCTTATATATGAAATTTAGCCTAAACAAGAATATGTATGTGCATTTTCTTGTTTGTTTCCCCTCTCATTTTCTCAAGATGAGTGCCACAGGATTCACAGACAATGCTCTGGCAGTTGAATCACTCATTTCTTTTTCCACCAAACTTTTACTTGGTGCTGTAGTTCTGTGACTTTACACAGAAAGCTTATGATAAAAACTACAATATAAAATGTGTCTCAATGTAAATTTTAGGATTATATTTTAGAAACTTAAAGTTGGTAAACTTCTAACACATCCTGGACATGCAGTTTTTCAGGTACTTCCCTGAAGTGTGTTCCCCTCCCAGCACAGGCACCAGGTTTTCTTTTTATATCCCTGCAGTTACTGCTTATGTACTACAGAAAATACTGTGGTGTGTAAGTTTTGGTATGTAAAACACAGAATCCAAATAACCCTAAAACTTGAAAAGTGCACCTTAGAATATAAACACCTGTTTCCCTGAAGAATGGTATCGTGGAGTACCATGAGGTATGGAGGACGAGGGAAGGTGTGTGAGGGTCAAATACCCGGGCTCACCACACACGTGAGCCTGGTGTTTGTAAACAAGCAATTCATTAGTAGCAAATTGCCTCTGCTTTTGGCATCAGTAGAAGAAACTTTAATCTCGTAATTAAAGAGAAATCAGGTGCTTCACAGAAACGCAGCCCAGAATTTAGTAGTGCAACTTACTAAATTACTTTATTTCCTGTTGAATATGATGCATAGATCATGGTTTAAATATTGTCCCCCACCTAGGTGGATAAAAGCTTTTTTCCGAAGTTTTGCTGCCTCTTGTTTCCTTGGAGTATGAATAGTAATGCTGACAGTCACTAACTTCCATGCCTAATTTTGTGTCTAACATGCACGAGTGTATGCAAGATAAGATGACTTGGGTTGGCTAATTGGAGAATAAATATTTCATGTGTTTCATCTTGCTGATTTCTGCAAACACCTGTATCAGCAGTTTGTGGAATACTGTGATACAAGTGCTGAACTGAGGTTTAGAACAGAGCGAAGTGAGGATAGCTGCCAGGCTGCAGATGGAAAATAAGCCTTTCTTGTAAGCACAGAGGTGAGCAACTACAGAAAAGGAACGATACTCTTAACCTGCTTGGGGAAGTACTGTCAAATTTGACCTGAATTTTTTTAAAGGCTTTCAAAAATAAAGACCAGCAAAAATGTTTTCAAAATTGAACATTAAAAGAGTTTCTACAGTTTAATCTGAAAATGGAGCTGCTTTTCTATTGCTGAAGCTGAAAGAACTGCAAGACCATTAAAAGCAGTTTGCTGGTTACTGCTGGAATAGGACAGTTCCATGAACGAGTGTATCAACAAAAAGTGTGCGCTGTGACCATTTTAAGTTACTATAGTGTACAAAAACTTGGGTCAATTTTGCGACTTTGCTTAGTGGCTTCTGTTGCCTTGTCTTAACTGAAGCGACTGTTTGACAGTCCAGTACAACGCTGATGTGTTCTTTTTTCTTAGTGTTCCTATCAAAACAGTAAACTTAGGCATGATGTGCACAAGTCTAGAGACAGGCTGATTTCTTCAGCTTTGCATGAGCCATCAAACTGCAAGAAAGAGGATCTTTCTGGAGCTGTTGGAGCTGCAGGTCTGGGTGTTTTTATAAAACCTCTCTGCTGGCAAGTAGGAATCGTCTGTCCAACACTGTGAGAAGTGGCTGCAATGCAAGTTCCTGAATGGGGCCACCTGAAGAGAGTTCTGAGCCTTCCTTAGAGAAGGGTCTGAATTAGCGAGCCAGGAGCTCGCGCTGTCGCTGCGGGCGGCCGCGCGTCTCTGCCCGCGGCTTTGCAGCGGGTTCCCGGCGTTCCGGTGCTCCCTGCCCGGCGGCGTCGCGGCAGCACGGGCGCTCTTGCCGTGCGGCCACATTCGCAGGGCACTGAAGGAAGCGAAGGTGTCGCCCGGTGGCAGACGGGACATGTTTGGGTGCCTGAACAAGCCCGTTCTTTGTCTAGTCCTGAGGAGACAGAATGGCTGCCTCCAGGATGAGATGCAGTAGCATTTGGGAAGAGTTTTGTGAACCTAAACCAACCTACTCAGGAAAACGATCCCTTCTTTAATGTGGCATCACAAATCTCTACTGAGATTAGAGTTCATCTGAGTTCCTTTTTTTTCATTTATCAATTATAGATCATTACCATTTTAATAGTGCTGAAGCACATACTTTTAAATATCAGCCTTCACTGACAGCAGCTAAATATTACATTTCATTACCTATGACTACCCATCTGTTTATTTTAGTGTTCACCATATAGTTTTGGGAATTTATTTCTCACTAAACAATTGACTTTGCTTTCCAACATCTGCTTAAATGTACAGTTGGTTACTATCATTCCCTTCTGCTTATGCCCATTTTAATATTTCCCAGTATTCTCTACTTTGTTGCATCTACTTAAGGTGTATTTTGTTCTAATTCAGCTTCTTTAACAAGAGTGTGAAGGATTTCTCTCCAACATCTGTGTTCTGCCTTTGAGAGTTTGCCACTTAAGAGCAGCGGCTGCAGCACCATGTGCCTTGGGTCTTTGTGGCTGTGTAGCTCAAGTCCTGCACGTGGTGGCAGAGTAAACTAGCTTTAACTCAAATGAAGGTGGTGCAGAAAGTGCTGCATTTGGTTATGGGCTTCCGTAAATACAAATATTGGAAAAATGTTCTTACTACAGGGTGTCTCCTGTGGGTTGTGTAGCCCTTAGGCACTACCCAACATATCTAAACTTTCTTTCATGTCCACTTCCAGCTATGAAGCAGAGCTGAGTCCTGTAGACCATCAGAAGGCCAATGTTCTGAAGTACCAAATGGAGAAAAGACCATTTTTTGAAATGCCTTCCCATCTGGCTGACGTAGACTTGGATGAATATGACTATGAAGAGGACTTTGAGTAGGGACTGAGTCAACACTTGCAGAAGGAAAAGGACAGTCTGCAGCAGGTCTGCCGCACACCTGTACATTTCGGTGGGGTTTGTTCCCAGGAAGTCAGCTGAGTTTTGTGCTAAAAATATTTAATCACTAGACTACCTTTTAAAGAAGTGCGTTTGTATGGAATGATGAAATTTTTTGTATTTATTCAATAG
>VZSV01000019.1:4917727-4950869 GCA_013398735.1 Nothocercus julius | reverse complement strand
ATATTTATTTATAGATGTTGCATAATTCCTTCTTGGAAGAATAACAATATTTGACTGTGGAGAAGTAATATACTGTTTTTAAGAGATGACTGTCTAACTCTGAGTTGATGTGTGGTGCACTGACCATCTCCGTCCCATCTGTAAATAGACGTCCCTGTCCTGAAATGGGAAGCAAGGAGACAGTTCCTACGTGACCTGCCGCGCGTATTTGCTCGGGGCAGTTTCTAGGGGGTTTCTTCCTGCCTTGGCCAGGAAGAGCTTCCTGCGAGTGCCTGACTCGGCTCTGCTTTGCAAACGCTCTTTCGTTTGACAAGCCGAGCACATATCGGTGCACGTGGAAAACGGAACGGCTGAAACAAGCTGCTCCTCTCTTCTGTGTAGTCCTTGTTTACCCCAACTTTAACTTTGCTTGCCCTTTTAAACTTAAGTCGTTTCATTGCTGTTCATTATTAAAAAAAAAAAAAAAAAAAAAGAAAAAAAAATATTTAATAATGAAGTCTGTTTTTCTGTTCATTCTTGATCCAAAATGAGTGTTTTAATTCATGTAGAAGGAACCAATTTTTTTCAAGTCCTCTGTCTGAGTGTTACTTGATGAGTGATGTGCACTAATCTGTTGTGGGCAGTCAGTGCTCCTGCCTGTGCCCTGCCGTCAGTTGTTTGCTACTGACACATTCCATGGATATTCAGTGTCACAGCAGCTTGAAATTGTTGCCTCACTTTACTGTTAAACAGTTTTTGTTGAAAAATGTACAAAAAGATGTAAGTTATTTTTGGTTGCAGTGTAGATCTCAAATGTTTAAAAATCATGTTTGTATTTTCAAATAAAGATTTTCATACATGTAACTTACTGATTCTACTTACTGTGGCATCTACTACATACAATTAACTTAGATACATTTAAAATAATATGGGTTACATATGACTGCATTCTGGTCAGATAATTGTAGCAAGTTGGCTACTCAGAAAAATCAAGCTCTAGGTTTTTCTTCTTCCAAAAGTCAACATGTCTAAACAGCTGATACTGGTACAAGAAAAAGCAGTTCTACTCTGCTCATCACAGGATTTATATAAAAAGACTTAGAAACCTGTATCACTAATCTCTAATGTATGTTAGTTCATTTTACCAAGGAAAGCTCAAGTTATTCTGCTCCTGTTACTTTTTTTTTTAATGAAACTATGGTCTGTTACTATAATTAAAATTTTCCATTAAGTATTGACTTTCTTTAGTGTTGGTTAGACACCTTCCCCCTGTCCTTACCTTTTTTTGTTGTTTTAATTATATTTATTATGTATGTATGTACAGGTCACTTTAAAGTTCCCTTCTCCCAAGTTCTGTGTGGAAGGAGAATGGATTTTCTCTCCAGGAGACGGTCTCAAACCTCTTCTGCTTTTCAGGCAAGGTTCATCTGCTTTTCCCCTCCCTGCAACCCTCCATCTGGAAGTCGGCTTCCCCCAAACACCTGCAGCCAGACGCTCACGCACGGCCAGGACCTTTCTCCTCACAGTGACACTTGTCTACTAACCACAAACCAGTGAGGTTTCTTTGCAGGACTAGGAGGCAGTTTTGCTGCTTTATATTTAAGGAAGAGGCTTTAGCCTTTAGAAGAGTCTAACACATCTCTTCTCTGTGTTCTCGGGGGCGCCTTCGCCTTCAGTAAAAGGGGCAAACAAGGAGACCGTTATCTCCACTGCAGCTCCGTCTCCAGACACGGGGCTTTTCACGCGCGCTGGCCTGTGCTGAGGGGTAGTGGTTATGCAGTTTATTTTGTACAGTTACAATCCAAAACAGAATAAAGAAAAAGAAGCTGGTTGAAGCTGGAATTAACGCAGCACATGAACCCACTGAGCAGTGACAAAGGGGCAGCACCAGCAGCTACAACCTCCCACCCGCTGTCTCTGAAACCTCTCAAAAACAACATTTTTGGAAAAATGGAAAAGCTATTTTTTTTTTTACAGTCTATTTACATTGTATTTTTGAGCTTTGCTTTCCAACACATTATCACTGTGTGAAGGATTTCTGCCAGAGGAAAACACTTAGCTGGTCTGTGGTGTTTTCTTTTTTCACTGCAAGTCTTGATGCAAGTTTCCCTGGAGTAGACCCTGATTCCCACAGACAACTAACTACAGTTTTATAAACATCAGAAATACTTTTAGGAAGATGGGCTCAAGCATTTCTATTTTATGAGTAGGTCACGTCACACCACCCAGCGGGTGACATGTTCGCCCCGCGGCCGGGGCCGAGCCCACGGGCTCTCCCCACAGGGCGGCCAGGCACAGGAGGGACGTGCAGGCCCCGGTGCCGGAGCAGCGCCCCAAGCTACCGCTTCCCAACTGCCCCGTTCCAACACTGAGCTGGGCCATGTTCCCAGGCAGGACAGAGGGCAACGTTCAGCAGTAATGCCCAGAACTGCCACCCCCTTCGAACCAAGGAATGGCAACATGGAGAGATCAACCACAGCACTAGTAACTGGTTCTGGGTGCCTACACAGGGAGATTTGACTTAGTATCTAGCTGCTACTTGCTGGCTGGGCTTTGGATACCCAGAAATAACTGGCTCTCTGCCTTGGCTGGTGCTCTCACAACCAAGATTTCAGTTTCCAGAGAGAAGAGGTAGCAGGTTCTTAACTTGCAGCGCTCCTGTCAACTTCTTCTCAGCTGTCCTATACCAGAAGGAAAAAAAAAATATTAGAGTCAGTCATGCTGTCGAAAAACATCATATAGGCTGCACAGAGGGAATTAGAATAAAGAAAGGGCCTCTAGATAAACTTACCTATTGACTGGATAGACTTATCTATCGGACTATCCAGCTGGACAGTCTGTACACTGGATACATTTATCTATTGACTGTTACTTATCCATATTGACTGTCCACAGGAGCTTATTTGAGACCTTGCACCGCCCTGTCCCAAAGAGCTGGAAGGCCCTGCACTGCTGCAAGGATCCTGTGCTGGGGCCCGACCCAGGCAGACAGCCACAGTTTGGCTACACCCACACGTGGGCCTGGAGGCAAACAGTGTCCCTAAGACAAAGCCCAGGCTATGCTGGGTGCCCTCCAAGCCCACACCATTCCCATGTTTCCCTTTGCTGTCTCCCAGACGGGCTGTCATGGAGAGGACACAAAACAAGGGACACGTCGCAGACGCCCGGGCTAGCCGCTGGGCAGAGCTGAGTGTCTCACTCCACGAGCCCAGTGCGAGCCCCACGTCTGCAGCTGCCGCTCCCCGCAGGCCACACAGCAACAGCCCCTCCACAAGGTGTCAGGGAGAGTCAGCAACCCAGGCAAACGGCTCCTGATGAAGGAGTTTCACACTGTGGGAAAAGGAGACTGGTCCTCCTCTTAACAGCTCCTAGCTGGTTCTCAGTGCACCTTAGGATGTCTAGATGCTGCATCAAGAATTGTGCAGATATGGAGACAAACAACTTGAACATGGAGACCCCAGCCAGGGCTGGAAAGGGAAGAAATTAACCCCCTTTCTCGGGCTGAAAGGGGTGGCAAACGCTGTGTGGCTCTGAACTCGCATTCACGCTGCTCAAGCGCCACTGCCCAGAAACTGCCAAGCCCAGGCCTCAACTGCAATTACCTGCTCTGCACCAACCACATCGATATCAACATCTTCACTTGCATCTTCTTCTGCTTGATCCTCTACTGAGACATCTTCTGTCTTGATCCCATCTTGGCTGAAACAAAAAGCCAAGTCGTGAGCAGCTGTTTAGAAAAGGTTCTGTGTCACACAACTTTGCTTAAGGCAAGGTAGTTCCCACATTAAAATTTGGTTTTGAGACACCCACATGAGGTAGCCCTAAGTTTCTGGCCCAGAATTTCCCAGATACAGAACAGCTTACGCTCTGAGGAATTTCTGTTAAAGCAGTTCAGAAACAAACCATCAATCAGCACAGGGGCTGGCTCTGCAACCACCTATGTTTTGCTTTTTTGTCTTGTTTTTTCCTATTTCACTTTCATTTAACAGCTCCATGTGAACAACGTCCCACGCCCTAGAAAAATAGGCGATGCTTCTTTCTGGGATGGGTGGTTCAGCTTTTAAGCTCCCAACATAAGGAAAGGGCATGTAACATCTCCATAAAGGAGCTGCATTATGGAAAAGGACACCCCAGGTGCGTGCTTGGCACGTGCTAGAGAGCCAGGGTGCAGACCCACCATTCTGCCGCACCTCCCGTTCTGCACATGCTGCACAGACAGGTGCCCTCCTGAAAGCAAATCACCAGCAGCACAGTAGCTGTTGGTCAGCAGATCTGCAAAACCAAGAACCCTCTCCTTCAGACAGAGAAGCCGCCCGCACCAAACAGCCAGGGACCAGCTGAAACCCCAGGCCTCCGATCAGGCCCGGGGACAAGAGCAGTTGGGCAGGGAATCCTCTTTCTTCTCTTATCCTCTTCCTGCTGGATATTACTCCAGGGAATAAGCGGAGGCGCGGGACAGCGGGCAGCAAGGGGGCTGAAGCAGCCGATGCAAACGTTGGTCTGAGGAAAGCAAAACCACAGCCTGCCCGTGGGACGCGGAGCCCGTCGAGCCGCGCCGCGCCGCAGCAGGGACCCCACGCCGCTCACCTGCACCTCCCTGCCGCGGGGCACGGCGCCGGCGCCCGGTCCCGCGAGGGCAGCTCCCCGGACTTCAGCTTCTTCCTGCTTCTCCCTGCTGCAGAGCTGAGCTGGGAAGCACAGCGGAAGGCTGGATCTTTGCTGCTTGCTGCTTCAGTGTGGCTGGTTTCAGGCAAAGACCCTGGGATGGACAGAAAACAGACCCTGTTCTTCAGCCTCACCCTCAGTGGTCAAGAGATGGCCATTTCCAAGAGCAGCATTTCTTAACATGGGGAAGTGATGGAGATCAAGCTCAAGGACAGACTTGGAGCAAAGCACTCATTTGCTGAAGGACCCAGCTAACAGCCACGCAGGAGAAAATCTAATTCAGCTGCCCACTGGTCACTTTTGCAATTTAGATTTATGATCCTGTCCCCAGTTCCTAAGGGTTACCAGCACTGCCAAGTCTACATAAGCCTCAAGAAAGGCACCCTTAGGACCCTCAGGAACAAGCTGTTTGAAGGCAGGCTGCTGAAAAGAAAAACTCTGACAGAGAATGAGGGAGAAACTAAAGGATGCTCTGGAAAAAAACACCCTTTCCTTCCCAAACCGCATGTGTCCATAACACACAGCATTTTTATGGGCAACTGTTTTCATCGTGGCTTTACTGCATTTAGCTAATCCCCACCATACTGGAGGGCAGATACCTCATCCCGGACTCGAAAGCCACGAGCCCTGCTGAAGCCTGGATGTGGGACCCCGCACGCTAGGAGCGCAGTCCTACAGGGCCCCAGAGGGTAACTCAGCCCAGGTATCGGAATCACCTTCCGGGGATGTCTCTCCATTCTCAACAGCTACAAGACCCTAGAGCAACAGTGCCTGTAACTTCACCGCCAGAAGTCATGAACCCAGCGCCGAGGCACAAACAAGTGCCAGAGCTCAGAGGAGAATACAGGATGATCTGAATACTCAGGGTCAAAGGCCAACCCTCCTCCAAGTGAGTGATGAAAAGGCCTTTAATAACAGCAAGACTGAAGGAAATAAAACAGATTTCAAACTGGAAAGTGGTGGTACTGCTAACACAAAGCATGAAGACGTGTATTTTTGCTGGGACATAGCAGACCCAGCTGGTCCAGAACAGTGAAGTTTTCATACCATTAGACAATTTCCTTTTAAAAGAAGGTGTCTTCGATGCGCCCATGGGGGACCACTCTCCTGAACTGCTGAGGACAGAGCTCTCCTCATCTTCAGTTGCCAATAAAGAGTTTCTGTACCAAACCAAAGGCTGCCATTCATCTCCTCTGCCAGACAGTGGTTCTGCTATATACCTCTGTAAGTAAGCGTACCTGGAGAAAACCAAAAGCAAGCATAAGAAAACTCAGCATCTTCTCCCCCGATACCCAGGGAAGGTATTGCTAGAAAGGCTTTTTCTTCTTAACTCTACAAAGAGTTCAGGCAGAACTGTGAGCCAAAAAAAGGAAAGGGCATCCTGCTTCCTGGAAATCAAAAGCAATGCAAATGGCTTCAAAGCTAAGCGACTGCTGGAACTTCAGCATTAGAAACCGCCTTTGATTCCTAGGAAGAAGTACCGAGCTCCATCCATCTCTAAGAGGAATCCCGTAGGCAGGACAGGCCCCTGCCAATTGCTCCTGCCAGGCAGCAGTTTGAGCAGAAGTGGCAGAAGATGCTCCCCATTTGCTGTACCCTCTGTCTGCCTCACTGCTTGCGAGGCCAGGGAGACCCCAAGGAGCGATCCTGCTCGTGATGCAGTAACGCAGCAGGGGGGATTTGGGCCAGGAAGGGCCTGTTACCAACATTTTAAACACTTTTTGGAACTGTCCTAAGAGTCTCAAACTAATTCTCTGAGGTTCACAGCAAAATTTCAAGCATGTGCAAGAAGCTGTTAACAGCACTGCAGTTATGACAACAGAGGGGATGAACAAAATGTTGGTTCAAATCCCTGTTCTGCCAGATTCAACCCTGAAATGTGACATTGGGCCTCTCTAAGTCCTAGGAGAATGATTTAATTGCCAAGCTATCACCTTTTCTGGAGCAAGGAGGTCTCCTTCAGACATTCGTTTTGGAAAATAGGGGTTATTTGTAACAAAAGTCTTTCTCACCCACTTCAGTCTCAAAGCAACACAAAATGAAAGGCTGTGGGACTCGGCATGAGCACCTGGGTATTCGAAACATTTCAGCTACAGCTCCTCACTGCAGACTGAAGCCCAGCGCTATGAAACCAGCCCTCGTCACCTGAGCCAAGGGCGGCGGTGACAGCGTGAGCACCGGCCGGCGCGGCGTCCCCTTCTTTCCCGGGCTAGGAGGGCGGCCTGGCAAATCTCAGCCCTTTCAGGCGCTTTGCAGGACAGCAGAACTGCTGCTGGAGGCGCCCGGGCAAGCGCCGCCTCTGGGACAACCCGAGTCGGGCCCCGGCCCAGGAGTGCTGCTGGTGGGGACGGCTGCTGCCGAGGGGCGCGCGCGGGAGCTGCTGGCTGGGCTCTATCCCAGCGGCTGCCCCGGGAATCAGCCCCTCAGGCCCTTGCTCCTCAGCAGCCCGCGTCCCGTGCGCCGCCTGGGGCACGGGCCAGTGGACGAGCTGGGTAATTTGCTGCTATAATCTGAGCAATCACAGGAAGAGGAGGTTAAAATCCACATACGTAGACGGTGCTGAAATGCACTCCTTTCTAACAAATGCCCGTATTCTGTATCTCATCTGTTAGAGGTATATTCACATATGTTAATATAGAGACCTGGACATCAATCCTGTGATTAATAACAAAAATGAAAATAACCAGATGTTTATTTCCAAAAGTTCATGTTGACTTAAAACATTCCATCCCGTAATTTATGATGCAGCTAAACCTAAATATTTCTACAAGGAAATATAATCTCCAGCCCCTGTAAGGCATTTTAAGCCTCCCAGAATAGAAACTCTAGAAATATGGTCTGAATGCAGTTGTGGACAAAACTGCAATTTCCCCCCCTTGTGAATTTTATTGTTTCCCATTTTGTTCCCAGCAGCAGTAGAAACTAGAGTCAAGGAGCATTCCCAGCTAGGTTTTGTATTTGTCACAAAAGCTTTCAATGAACAAACCTGCCTGAATGTATATAATACTGCTTTCCAGAAATATACCCATAGGTCAGGAAGTTAAAAACAGCTATAGGAGAAAAACTATAAGGATATGGCCTTAAACCTGCCCTCCTCAATAATGAAATATTTCCTTCTTGTTTAATTAAAAACACTCCCCAGAGGTAAATGAAATCATGAAGTTTTTCAAAGATGGATTAACAGAAGTCTGCTTCTTGCACAAATGTCACCACATTGATGATAGCAGCAGTTTAAAATCCAGACCACATGGGTCAGGTTGCACAGAAATTGTACAAAACCAGTTCTAGTGGTGTATGTCTGAGAAAGGTTCTGTCTGAGAAAAATGTAAGAACGGAAAGGAAACTTATCACTACTTATAGATACTCTTTAGACTACCAGGTTTCTAGTCTGTCCATGTTAAATATTTTTTCCTATATTTTGCATTTTTTTGTTTGAATTCATTTTTAAAAATGCAGTCTGAGTAGATGGCAACCAATTATGCATTTTATTTGCCATAAAAAAAAAAAGTAAAGGAACTTGCACATTCTACTGTTCTTGACCTTTGCTCTTTAAAACCTGGTTGATGAGCCCCATGGAAGCTAAATTCCAATTCAAGGGAAAAACGACACAAGCAGCAAACAAGTTACATGGGGCTAAGTATGTTGTCCTGTTTTTTTCTATTTGCATCTCATCCAGAGTGGAACCCTTCCTCTCAGATACTAATTTGCTCAGAAATTCAAAAATACAAATGTGACTTAATGCTTCATCTTAAATTCACAAGTCTTCAAATACACTCCCAGGAAAAGGAAAATACCTGCTATATATTTTGAAACAATTTTCGCAGAGTCTATAAATAGAAGACTGAATTGCAGAGATCCAAAACAAGCAACACTCACCAGAGAAGTAAAGACAAAGGGCAAGCAGAAGGAAGGGAATTATTTCCTTCCTAAAAAAGAGCTGAGGCAGGTGAAGAGGCAATAAGAGAGATAATCATCCATCTCTCTGGTAAGGACACATAATGCCCAGTGAGGCCACCATAAAGATACTATTCTTATATTATTAAATTTAAATATTTAAACAACTGTAAAACACAGTGACCTTGAAGTAGAGCAGGCCCCATTTCCCTGTAAACAGCAAATTCTTAAATTTAAATATCCCTGTTACGAGTAGTCACACGGACATCTTTCTGGTCCAAACACATTACATGGAACTTGCCATCCAGGCCTGAACTGGTGGAACTTGATCATTACAGACCCACATCCGTGCATCGCCTCTTCCTCAGCATTTCTGCCTGCCTTTCTCCTCAGAGGAGCATTCCTGCTTCTCCATTAGCCATTCAAATCGCAAACCCCTTCCACCTTTCCACCACTGAAGGTGGAAAAATTCCTATATGTGCCTGGCTAAGAACAGGTTACAATGGATACTGCACAGATAATCTGGACTAACTGTTACTACAAAACTAAATGGAAAAGAGCTTAAATAAGTCACCCTCCAGCCAAGAGCTGATGGATTTCAAAAGTTCTCCCAGCAATTTTTCCAGCACTGCAGGTGAAGAATCCTATCCACCTGGATACACAGACCACAAACTGTCCATGCAGGACAGGGCACAAGAACTTAACTTACACTAGTCTTTTGTCGGGCTTTAGCAGCTTGTTGGAAAATTCACTGATGATTAACAGAAAGCTTAGCTTGGGAGGCAGGCATTTTCCATCTGTTCTAGTAGCTCCTTGAAAGGCAAATTCAATTCCTTCCCTATTGGGAGGGAAAAAATAGAGAATAAGGTAACATAATCAAGTAATAAAATCAACAACCAAGGACCAGGTGACATTATGCGGCACTTACTTGTGTATCATGGCTACAGATTCTCTGGATTTCACCTGGTCCCAGCCAAATGTTAGTGAAAAACGACGCGCGAGCTCCTTCATGTTTGTGAAGGAGGAGGAGGAAAAGTCCACACCACTGCCGCTGTCCTGGCTTTCCAGGTGTGTCTGAAACAACTGGAAAAACAAAACAAAACAAAAGGCCCCAAGTAACAGGTAAACCTAAAGGCAAGCAAGGTATCAGGAGGACACAGAGACACCCACCAAGCAACAGGATGTCCACACAGACAGAAGCCTTGCAAAAGAAGAGGCTTCTCATGTTTCAGAAGGAAACAGCACTGGAAAAAGCACAAGGAAACTAGCACAAAGGACGCTGTTGTACTAAACAGACAGACAGAAATTCAAAAAAAAAAAAAAAAAAAAAAAAAGGAAGTAGGAAGTGTATACACAGAGAATCAGCCCTTGAAGGTGATGACCCCTCGGACTATCCTGTTGGGACAAGCCCTATAAGCCCAAGGACCCAAATCTGCCAAGGAGGTTTTCAGAAGATCAGAACACAGCCAGCAGAAAGTCTGGCTTCAGTGTGCTCCAATTTCTTGAGCGAAAAGAGGGTCTCAACCCAACGGCTATCATTTTTTTTTTCCCCCTAAACATAGCGTGGAAGTAGCTTCTTCCCTGCAACCTGCAAACTTTCAAGGTCAAGCACAGGCCAAAGAGGGCCCGTTGTCTATGTGACACATAAACACCAAGTCCTGACTATGTCAGCAGAACATATGTAGCCAAATGCTGCTTACCATCATCTGAGCTCAGATTGCAGGGGCTGGTTCACAGAGCTAAGCCCCTGGTGATGTGTGTGAAATGAGCAGGGCTCAAGTGTCTGCGGACGCAGGAGGAGCCTGTGCTGGCCCTGCATGGACGCCGGGGGCCAGGGGCAGAGCTGGCAAGAGCAGCTGCTGCAAGAGCTGCCCAGCCTCCCTGGACAGCAGCTGCAAGCCCAAGCAAGCCAGGCCCTTCAGAAGGGCTGTGCCCCTCTCTGCTGCAGAAAAACATGCTGAAATTACAGGGACTTAGAACCGTCTGGGCACAGACACATGTGGGGTTTTGTAAATCCAGTAGGAGTTGAGGGTGGTCAGGAAAACGCAGAACACTGTCAGCCTCTGCTTGATACAGGGACACCTACCACGTCCCATGTCCTACCATGTCTTTAACCACAGAGCTGTCTCCAATCCTAAAATCATCAATCTCTGATGATTTAAAAAAAAGTGCAAAAAATTACATTTTAGAACTGATTTAATGATTTGAAATGAGTTCGAATTATGAAATGCTAGGATACATACACGTAACAAGTAAACTCAAGAAATGTCTTCCATGGATAAGTATGAATGATTATGGCAAGGTAAGGAAAGAACCCCAATGTCCATACAGCTGTCGTAAGAGCTCCCAATCTCCTCCTTAATCTTAACCTTACCTGCTGCAGACAGAGAATCAGGGTCTTGGCACTCTGAATTTTGTTATTGTGCCTCGTCCTGCTTAGTGTTTCTTTAATTATGTCTCCAAAATCATTGTAGGTCTATTAATAGCAAGAAAACAAATGCAAACTATCAAATGCAAACTAGCGCTGGGAATACACAGAACATTCAGGTTACAAAAGAAGTTCATAAAACACAATCTTTAGCACACCCAAGTCAGAAGATAAAAAATGAACTTTTTGTATTACTTTATACATAAAAGAATGATATGCTCCTTTATGAGCAATGAAAGGTTTAAACTTACTCTGATTAAGTTTTTATTATGACCAAAAAAATCAAGGGTCTTCAGTAGAGGAATACAGAGGTTTTTATATATGGCCTTTCACTTGCCTCAAATCCCATGAAACAAAGATCAAGACCCACATTCTGGTATTTGCCAAGTCCTGTTACCTGGCAGAAGGCAACTGCCCACTCTGCGCTGTACTCAGCCCTCCTGACTCACACTTTGGAGAGGCTGGAGCTCTACAAGGTCTAGGCATGAGGACCACAAGAAATCTATGCCATCTGAGTATGGGCTGGGTAACCTGTATGAAATGAGTTGATAACTTTGATGTAAGAATGTCTGTATCTAAAAAACTGTCCCACTGATAAGATGCACCTTGGCCACGGCCTCTTTTGAGGAGCCAGGGAGCAGATGTTCAGGCAGAACATACCCTCCTCTCAGCTTAGCTATCTGTCTGCAGTGAGGCATCCCTGCAGAGCAATAAGGAGAGGTTTGTGCCCTTCCTGCCTGGTTTTATAGCCTTTTCATGATTGAAAGGATTCCGAGCTATGGGGCTATAAACCTTACACCTTTCATGAACACCAGAGTCATTCTCAACAACTGAAATGCACTGATAAGCCAAACAAGCAGATCTAAAACCTTACCTTCATATAATGCTTATAGATCTCAGCAGCTGCAGCCATCTCCACTACATTATACACTATCAGCTTGCAATACGCTGCGAGAAGACTCCGCTTTTTGTTCAAGTCATTCATTTTGTGGTTTTCATTCTTTCCTTCCTCCTCTTCTGTCAGGTCTAGGGAAACAAAAACACTGAAGCCGCATTTTGTGACTTTATTCAAGGTATCTCAATTTTAATGACCAACTTTCATTCTGTACAGGCTCTACTGTTAGTCAACTCTCTAGACAACAGATGCTAGTTCACTTTTGCTCATTTCTGTGTGTATCAGAAGATACAGGTGTATTTCCTGTCAAAGCTTCCAGCTGATGACAGTGAAAGCCTGCTATTTACACAGTCTTCTACTCTCATCTTCACAGGGGTCTCACTTCTACTAGTCAGAATCTCCTTGTACAAGACTGCTCACACGGGCAGAACAGAATCAGAGTGCAGAATAAAAAGTACAAACATACCAAATGGAAGGGACAAACAAATTGTAAACACTTCTTTTTTTTTTTTTTGTTTTTTTTCTCTTTAGAATAACACAAATGCTAGAAGAACAGCAATTAACATCAGCAACCCTACAAAAAGCTCCCCTACACAGTCAATAAGAGTTCAGGTGAAACTTTCCAAGTGGTTATCACAAACGTGAAAGAAAAAAAGTCATTTTGTATCATTACGAATATACTAAGTCTTTGGAAAAATGGCTCATTCCCAGTTGAGTAACTTATGAAAAACAACTATTCTTAGTTGTATAGGTCTCCTTACACAGCTATGAAGGTACCTGAAGAGAGTTTCTTGCAATAGTAGAGCTGAGATGGACTCTTTCCTGCTGTGAATGTAGTCTGCTGATTGCCCAAAGTGTCACTCTTTGACCTATAATTTTGACTTGTCTCTTTCTGCTTCTACCACCATGGGCCTGGAAACAACAGGCACGATCAAGTACAGCAGCTTCAGATATGCAACATATATTCCCAAAACATAACCTGTTCCAAAGACTCCTGTGACTGGGATACTACAACTTCCTTGGGCAATGTTTTCTATGGCATCTCTACTTTTACGCTTAAGGAGTCTCTCCTAGTCTCCCCCTTCCTGCAATATAGGCTCACCACTTCTTGCCATGCACATAGTGACCTGGAGAAGTGTGATGCCTGAAACTGGACACAGAAGTCCACCTGAACAGCAGAAGGACAGAGGCTGACAAGGTAATACTCCATTCCTTGCAGGCTATATATGCCAGTTTGCACACCCTAGGGACATACCTGCCTTCTGCTTTGCTTTTCGAAGCGCACTGTTTAGCTATAGTCTCAAAAGCACAAGGAACTACAAATCCCTTTTCAAAACAAGAAACTAGCCTTCACAATAACAGCTTCTGTGTGGCAGCTGAATCTGACAATGACAACAGAGCAACAATTAGCATTCTTCCTGCAAAATCCACTAACACTTTATTCTGATAGCTTTGAAACTCTCCATTCATTGACAGAGTCACCCTGGAGCACTGCGAGGCTTTTCAGGAAGGTGGCTAACACAATCTGAAATCTCTACCAGCTAAGTCAGACTGTCAACGTTCAGTCAGCTTTTACGTTCTCATGCACCCTTGGCAATATTCCTATGGTTGATCCAGAGTGGATATAAATCAGTGAATGCCAAGTTAGTCATTCTGTTTGTAAAAGGGCCAAAATGCAGACCGGCCCCTTTCCTGGGCATATTCAATGCAGAGGACAAATGACAGCAAAAACGATACATTGCATCTTCAGTGATGAAGGTGCCTAACCTTTGCTTTCTTCTTCCTGCTCCTTGAAAACATGTTCCTGGATAAACAAAAGCAGTTTTTCCTGAAGCGAAGTGCTGGGAAGGTAATCTAGAAGTCCTGCTGCTTCATCATGATTTGAATCTTGGTGACTCAAAATCAGCAGCCAGTCACAGAGTATCATGAAGGCCTGTATCAAGCAAGCAAAGTCAAAGAAGGATTTAGAAACCATGTTGCTTTTCATACCAGCTCCACTTCTCACATTCATCACAAACCACAAATCACCACCTGGCTTCTACTCTACTTCCTCCTCTCAGGCTAAAGGTTTCTACCCGCCCTGACCTCAAGGCTAAAATGCCACTGCTAAATCCTTTCAGAGCTCATACCTTAGGTACGGCATATACAGTATAAGATCTTCATGGGAAGGAAGCTGAGCTCTATTACAGCACAAGATCTACCTTTTAACATATGTGAATCACTGCACAATTTCTCCCAATTTTTCATTTTTAAAATAATACTTATAGTAAGGCCATAATGCCTTTGTCAGGCATTGATGAAGACATGACAGGGACAAATACACTGATGTCAGGCTAGTCAGAAAACACAGTGACTATCAACTGGCAAATTCACTCATTCAGATTCAGGCTTTGATTCTCCAGCTGCAACCATGCAGACATAGACCCCTTCTTGATTAGAACACTCATTTTTGTTGCTCTTTTATGAACATAAGCTTACTTTTCTTTTTAAATAAATAGTTGAGGATTTTTTAAAGAGGTACTTGTCTGCTAAAAGACAAAAATAACGAAAAAATCAGAAGAAAATGCTGGTATGAAAAGAAAAGCATTTAAAAGGAGTGACTATGAATGTCAATTGTGTGACACACAAACACTGACCTCTTCTCTTACATGTTTTTCCTTATGGTGAAGAAAGCACATGCAAATCTGACAGAAATGCCTCAGCTCTCTTCTTAACGCCAAAAGGGTCTCCTAGAAATACAGGAAAAGTGACAGGCCTAAGGAGTTAAGGGCTACTAGTCAATGGAGAGTTACAGAGCTAAACTTAACAGTTAGATCTTTTTTCCGTAGATATCATTCATTTTGGATAGCACAGCTCACGGCATTATGAAAAAGACTAATATCTCGCAGTAGTGGCCAGTTTACCAGATAGGAACAACTTAAAAAAACAACAACAACAAGACAAAACAAAACAAAATAAAAACAAAACAAAAAAACATGTCTTGCTTTCAGGAACCATTCTGGGGTAGAATGGCCAACCCATAAAAACATATATTTTCTCCTTCACTCTGGTGCAGAAAGGCAACAAATCCTGGATGGGCAGGTGCTCAGGCAAGTGGTGTTCAGCAAGTCATAAACTCCTTGTTTCTCCAACTCTAGGACGGGCAGCTCTAATGATACTTATTTACTTATGTGATCCTCTAAACACTCCTAAAATTGCAAAATTCACTTCACCTTGTTCTTTAAAAGCAATGATACTAATGTCCAGCTTAGAGGTGGGTGTAGAGAATAAAAACCCTGGTCCATCCCACCCAATTTGCAGCACCCAACACGTGAATTCCCCCCTTGGACATGCTCTGCCCTCTCTCTCTATGGGCAGAAGTAACACAGCTTAGCAGCACTGCCCACTTTGGCACTCCCTGGTGCAGGCACCTCTGTTAGGATAAGCCCAGCAAGAGAGACTTCCTGATCTGCCACATCAAAGACCTGCTGATCCTTGGCAGTTGGAGCACACCAAGCCCTCAGCAGTCAATAGGAGTGGAGTGCAATGACCCTCTGGGCAGGCTGAATTCCCTGCCGTGCAACCGCATCCTTGTAAGAAAGAGGATCCTTCCCAGGGCAGGCTGGGAGGAAGAGGAGAGGGAGGCAAACATTGCCTTAACAGCATTAGAGGATAGGGAGGAAGAAACATCCCAGAGCTGCTGTCCAGGACATGTTCTTTTCTGCTCTTGGACCTGCTCTCCGTCAGCACCCAGACTCAGTGCTGTGGAGTGGGCCACAGCACTTCGCTTCCGATCCAAGCCTGTTCCCATGCAAAAGGCCAAGTTGAAAGTGGTGCTGCCCCATTACCAGGCAAGCTAACTGTGCCTGGATTGAAAGGCAGAGCATACTGGAGCAGGGAGCGACACAGACACCCACTCAGGAATGCAATGGGTCGGGAATAGATAGTGAATGAGGCACCAAAAGGGTGGCCTCCCAGCTGGCATTTCTTGCACAAAACAAATGTGCAAGTCAGTGCCCGGGCCGGCACACAGCAGCGCCAGAGCAAGGAGACACAATGACAGAAGTAGCAACACTCAGTGTCGCCAGAAATCACCATACAGAGAAACTGCACAGGTACAGGTTTGCTTTTGAATCAAAGCATTAGAGAGTTTTTCTCTCTAGTATTTAAAAGTAGAGCGTCTTTGGAAATAGCTGGCAGAGCTTGGGAGCTGCATAAAACCAATTATCCAAATGAGCAGTCAGCTGAGGACGATACTACCAAACAATTGCAGTAACTTTCTGCATACATCACCCAATACATACATAAATCAAGAAAATAAGAATGAAATAGAGACAGAGGACTTGTGGAGTTTTCACAGAATACTTTTTGATGTCTAAAATGAAAAAATAATAAACTGCTTGGCACTAGAACAAGCTCCTTATCTCTATTAAGCACCAAGAATTTGTAGCATATGTTTTGCAACAAAAATAGAGGTGAACTACTGTTCAGGTATTCTCTTGCAGACTGAAGAAGCATAAACAAAAAAAAAAAAAGAGGGCGGAGAAGGGTGAGTGGAGGAAGGTGAAGAGACAGAGAGAGAAGGGTGGGAGAGTGAAAGAGGGAGAAAAAGGGTAGAATGGGAGAGAAGAAGAAGAGGGGACAAGAGACAAAATGCCACAACTGAATTTGTTTTCTTCAAGAACACATACGAATTGTCATCTTGAGAACGCTTGTCTTTTCTGACCATCTGAGATTAGAAAAGCAATTTAAACTTCTAGAAGCACAACCCTGGGTTTCAAAATGATAGGGAATGGCCAACCTGGGCAGAATTTTCCACAACTGCAGCTATTTGCCACAGGAGAGAAAAGTATGTGCACTGGAGAGCTGGCAGGATCATCTGAAAAGAAAAACACGAGGCCTTTAGACACATGAAAGTCTTCACAGCAAAAAGCTCAGGACTAAGCATTCAAGTCTGGCATTCTGCTCACTGCTTGCACTACTATTTCTGCCCTGTAAGGCATTTAGACCCCCAAAATAAACTTAATAGGTTCACATACAATTAAATGATGCCTCCTGAAAAAGTTATTTATTGACTAAGGTCCTGTTCCTGCAGAACAGAAACACACATCTTGGCAAATTAATTCAAACGCACAGGGGAATTCACAGAACTTTTGGTCAGCTTTAGAGGAGTTCTCTCCAGTGTTTGAATCAAGTAGACTCCTCCCACAGGCAATTCATAGGAGAAGCCAAACCTTGGTGGAGCCTAGATTTTAAATGATTCCTCTACCATAGGTCTCCAAATCTACTTGGAAGCTACTCATTCCAGTAACTTTACAGCAAAGGTGGCCTTAGTTTCCCAAACTGAGAAATGGAAACAACCCCTTCCTGCATCACAGGACGCTGGCATACAGACTGTTTAGTATGTGCTTGCCTGCTTTCAAAAACAAAAATGTCTTTCCGTGTTGAATATCAACAACTCACCTGACCAGACAAACCCCCACATTCCATTTCAAACAGCAGCAACTTTGAAGTCTTGTCGTAAAGACTCCACTTGGTGAGATCATGTGCACTGCAAGTAAGAAAGAGACAACGATACTCTAAGCAAGAAATGGAAACTCACCAAATAAATTTATGCCATTTTTGCCTACATCTAATGTATAGCAATAACTTTAAACAAAATCTAAGTCAAACCACAAGACAAAAAATAGCTTGGTTTTCTGGGAATTTCTGGGAAGTTTTTGCACGCCCTCATGTTGGCTATAAGAATTAGTTCATAGCTTCTCAGTCCACATTCCTGCCATAAAACAGTAGTGTCCATGAAGACAGTAAAAAGAAAACCGATTTCTGTACCTTTCTCTACATGTTATATCCACACCCTCAAAGTGCTCCAAAAAGGTCTAAAGAATACTACTTTTTCTCTTGAAAAGAGTGTGTTTTTAATACTTTTGAGTGCTTGTAAGCGGCTCAGTGCTAGACTTCTCTCTGGAAAAACAGAGCAAGCTTAGCACTCAGGAAAGGCAAGCCACATCGAGTCCACGGCCCAGTTATCCCAATTATCTACTCTCTCACCTATTCACCTACTTTGAGAAAAATCCCAGAAAAAACAATCCCAGAAAATTCCAGAAAAAGCACGATTGCCCTCACTACCCACCCTACAACCTGATGGCCAGCGCTAAGAGCACGGCACTGCAACAGCATCCACCTAAGAGAGAGACCGTAACAACCCAGCTGAGAGGACCTCTGTGCCCCTCTGACGCTCTGTCTCTCTCTCTCTCTCACTCCCATCAGAGCTAATGCTTCAACCTCAAAAGTTCAAAAAGAATTCCACACCCAAGAGGAATCTTTCTGTTCAGGAAATCCTAAACCTTGCAACATCTCTCATAGGGGCTATTTTCAATTTCTTGAGAAAATCTTGCTAAATGCACCAAGCATTCAGGCACCGAGGGTAATTCATTCTCCAACGATGATTAGTTAACACTGAAGTACAGAAAGCAAATTATGGAAAATAAATTAGGGAAACTAAATTATGGGAAGTAAACAAGCACTGTGTAAATAAGTATCTCACTTATGAAAAGCTGCTATTCTTCTCAAAGCAGAGTGGATCCGGGAAATTTCTCCTGCATCCGCACAAAAACCTTCTTCCTAAATCATGCAAGTATGGGAGAAAGAAGAGAATTAGCCAGCGTGGAGTAAAGTAACTGCTATGTCTTCTACCCAACACACAGACTTGGACTGTTCTCCTCCAGCCTTTCCCAAGGCTTACCTCTTCACTCTTGCTACTCACACCTTCTACTACAGTGAAAAGCAAATGACCTATGTTGACTGCACAGAACCAGTGTATTTAGAAGTGCCTGTTCACTGCCAAATCCACACCAATCTTCCAACACTGTGGTACTGCTAACACCATTTAAAACCCAGGGATTGGGCTAGTGTAGAAGTCCTAAAACCCAGACCCGCAGGCCATTCACGGTCCCCCACACAGTTGCTGGGGATCTGTGGAAAGCTAACTCTTCACATGGTGCTGGCTCTTCTTGCTTCCAGCTGCCAGATCACATTCAAAGATAGCTAAAAATACATTAAATACTTTCCCATAGATGCAATTGCTGCAGTTTCCACACGGATACTACGTGATTACAGGAGATGGTCTGTACAACAAGGAATTAGAAGGGAGGGGTTCCAGGACAAAATCTCTTTATTTAGATATGGATTACACTAGGAAGGAGTTGAAGAATCCCTGGTCTAGCACTTACCTTGTTTCTCATAAATACACATTCTCCCACATTGACACAGATGTATATTTCAGAGCAACAAAATAAACTCAATAGGAGGTTAGGGGATTTTTTGGCGTGACACATTTCACAATATCCCAGCGCCCAATAAAAACCTGCCAGGGTGAACTCTCCTACCATGGCATGGCACCTGTTCATGACGGCGCAGTTGATCAGATCAGCTGCAGGCTTCTGTTGTTCAGTTCAGCCAGCAAGCTATTCATATCCTCACCAGCTGTTTCTGCTTTTTAGAACTAATGAAAAACTTTGAGGGAGACTCTGCAGTTCTGCTTCAAGGGAAAAGTCATCATTTCAAAGACCCCAGAGCTATTTAATCTGTCACACAGACTGTGGGGTTTTTTTTCTTATTTCCCTCGCAGTGTCTCTACAGCCAAAACAAGACTACAAAGGTCATCTCGTGTGCTATCAAATATGTAAAAGTACAGAACTATACCTTTTTGGAAACAGCCTCATCATTTACAGCACTTCTTCTCTGATGTTATTTCTGGCACAGTGATTCTTCAATGTATAGTATTGTATTATTACTATATATTAAATATAGCACCGTTGTATACTGCACAGCCCAGGTCTGGAGAATCAAGAGAATATGAAGAACTCTGTGTCTGCTGTGGACTCCCCTATTTTCCGCCCCACTCTTGCCAAAAACATCAGCTTCACTAAAATGTCAATGCACTTCATTAAACAGCCAATCATTTTAGAGTAGGACTTGCCTTTGAAAGCTCGGCTCCCATCAAGCAGAGAAACAGATACCAAGGGTGATTCCATATCCGCTTTAAACTTCTCTCCTCTTTTGCTGGGGGAAATGCCTTGTTCATCTCCACAATGAGTCACACTCACCTTTTGCCAGAAGTCGTTCAGTAGCTGGTTAAGCTGCTCCACCAACTCATCTATCAGCTGAGTTCGGGCACAATCCACCTGGCTGTAGATGGCAATTTCTTCACTGCAAAGGATGTAATAGGTCCTGGAGGAGGCCTCAAGGACAGATATATCAGAGTGTTTGGTCACAATGTCTTTTACCTCTCTTAGCAGAGCATCCAAATGCTGCAAGTAATAAAAGGGGTATGACAGTTAAATCATAGTTAAGTCCACTTACATTTCAGATACATTCCACCTGGCCAATACATTACCACAAGTCATACAATCAACAGGAAATAAATGCCAGTCTGAGGAAAGACGGAACTAAGGGATACAGCATTTATAGCCCTTTTTAATTATTTTGTCTCTGGATCTCCCTTAAAACTAATTGTTTTAAGCTCTGCTTTGGCAATACACCTTTGGCACTACATAAAAATAATTACAATGCTAGCAAAGGAGGAGTGTCTTTTCTTCCCAACAGTGGAAGTTGTCTTCCTCAGCAGCTGAAGCCAAAGCAGATTTCAGATCACCCCAGAAACTGGGGTCTTCATTCTTAATCAAAGAACATAATTTGCCACTTGTTTCTTCCTGTTAACAATCTGTCCTGAAAGTAAAACCTAGACATGTTTGCACAACATCATCTCCCTGTAAACACCCTTGATTAAGAGCACATTAAGCTATTCCAAGGATTTCATCTATCTGTTTCTGACCACCCCTCTCCCATCAGCAGATATATTATCCCCATTCTTATCTTTCAGTTACTACCGTCCCGCAGCAGCTGGGAGACAGTCTTCAAGAAGATTGAAAACCCATTTTGTAGTAACTCCTGGAGATGCCAACTCGGACACATGGCATAATCCACCCTCTCCCACCCAACCATGAAGAACCCGGTCTGTTCCCAAGGGCAGCCCTATCATATGAAACCATAAATCATAACCCACCAGGGCAGCAGGCCAGTCACAGCATAGCAGAACTGACAAGCACTAAAGCTGTTCTTGGCAGTCCCCAAGGCAAAAAAAGCCTGAATGAGATCACTTTACTTAAGGTATGAGAATATTTCTCTGTATCTCAACAGTCCCCTATTTGTTCCAAGTCACACTAAACCCTGTACCCTGTCACATAAATTCGGTACATTCCACATGCACCCGACTACCCCAATTCCTATGCACCTTCTCTAGATGTCCTGTTCTGTAAACATCTAAATCATAATACTGAGGAATCTGCAGGAGATTTGTCACTTTTTCTGCATCTGCTGAATACTGCAGAGGAAAAAAAAAAAAAAAAAAAAACAGGATATGAGCACATCGCAGGAATTTTAATGAAATATTTAACATGCATTCACAGAGCAGCTGCTAGTTACCTTTGCCAAGAGCTGAGGAAGCACCATAATAAAGTGTTCAGTAATTTTGGTACAATCTTCCAATTGTATTTTCTTTTCTTTTACTGACAGAATCTGCAGACAAAGCATTTTGTTTCAATTATAAAATCTTTCAGATCTGAGTGAAAATTTATATTTAACCCAAACTTTACTCAGATGCCTCATCTAAACTAATTCAAGACAAAGCAAAGATAAGTTTCCACAGTTGCCCAGAAGGTTTTAGTCTCAGCTACATCTAATTAAGTTAGATGTAAATCACTGAACAACTATGTATCATGGAAAAACTGCCCACCATTTTATCAATAACATGCTTCCACTAGCTTTCCTTTAATGATCATACCCTTCAACATCCACCTCTAATAAGACCTAGAGGTCAAAAAGAGAGTGTCATTTCATAAAAAGTGAGCTATTTTATTCCTGAAGATGCACTGACTCCTAGGAACATGCTGTTTGGTAAAAGACAAGGAGAATATGATTACAGCACAATAAATCAGAATTAGATGCACTCACTTTTTTGGCTGCCCCTCTGCCCACTGGAGGATGGCCTTCTGCTGCTTCTCTAACGGTTGCGAGGATGATTTCAATGAGAGCACTTTCATGGGCATCACTCCATGCTGTAAGTAAACCAGCCTCCTTTCAGCATCACACAGAGCAAAAATGAAGACGCAGCAACAGATAATGAAAAACCTATCGTTTTATCTGAGCAACTGTGAAAGGACACTACATGAAGAAAGACACAATGTTACCAAAGAAATACCTGAAGAGTGTTAGATTTATTTTGAAGAAGAAAAGTTCATATTAACTGAACACAAAAGCAATTACTTCTCCCATGGCCAACTTTTTTACGGCACTTAGGCTCCCAAAGACACAGGCTGCTTCAACCAGCCTATCCTTATTGACTACTATATCACCTAGGACACACCTTCCTTTTTGATTTCCAAAATGCTTTAATTCTCTAGGTCCATAAACTTTCATTTCAATCACGCAACCACCTTTGCAACTACTATTTATATTCACTTTAAAATATTTTTACATAAAACCAATCATCTCAAGTGTTAGTTGGCAACAATTCAACACAGTAGCTTTTTTCTTTTCATACACACTTCAATCAATCAGCACTTTTAGCTTCTTAAGTTTTAGACAAACAAGTCAAGTCAGAGTTACTTAAGTATTACAGCTTAATCATTCAAAGCTTCTATACTAAGACTATATACATACAGAAAAATAAAAACAAGTTTGTTGCTACAAGTATCCCTGTGACCCTTGAGGACCACAATCTGAGTGCAAAGGGCAGTGCATGGTGGAATGATCCTAAACTGTCTGAAGGCAAATTTCAAAACACAAGAGACTCCTACAGACAAAGCTAAGCTCTGTGCTGACCCACCTCCTCCATCTTCTTTGGCATTTTTTAATAGAAGAGTGGTCATGCACTCCCAGTCCTTCAGGAATTTGCCTGCCCAGTCCCACAAGCTGTCTACGAGGTATGTGACATGTTGGTGTAGCTAGGGGATAAAAACAAAAGCTCAGAGAAGCAAACCTTGCATTAAGAAGAAATAGTTTCGTATGTTCTTCTCACCTTTCCCACTTACAAAGCTTTCCATCCATACATACATTCACATGCAGTTCTCCAACATAGTTTAAGGCTAATCAGTGTTAAACACCATTTTTTAGTCTTATGCAAAAGAAAAGCTTTTCTTTCCTCTTTTTAGGCATTTTTTCTGTAACTTAATTAATCTCTTTAAAACTAGCTTCTGTATTGCCTCTATATTGCTGACCATAAAAATCCAAACTTGGGAATAGAATTGAGTTAACATTTTAAAAGATGTTGATGAAGTTCTTTGCAGGCACATTAAAAACCGCAGTGATGGAGACAGTTTGGCTAGACACAGGTCCAGACCTTACTAAAAGCTAAGTTAGTAAGATACAGTCTGTAAGCTGATAAACTCTTAGGAAGGCCTGTTAGCACAGACATTCTTAGCCAGTCAGCACAGAGCAAGGGAACAACAAGTTCAAAAGGAAGCCAATACTTGACTGAACGTGCAATGCTGGGTGTAAGAAACGTACTGCTGGGGATATTCTCCTCACCTTACTCTCCAGGAAAAAACGTATTAATGTTTTCAGCTGGTTAGCACTCGCCCCAAACTTCTCTCCTCTTTTGGGCATAACTTCTTCATCTCTCTCATGACTAAACAGTCTGCCAACAGAAAAGTCAATACGGTTATGCCACATACTCCCTAAGCTCTTTGGCCAGCGTAACACTCGTTTTGTCAAGACTTCAAGGACCACATGTCTTCTGAATATCTACTTATTTACTCCAAATCATATTAGTCTGTTTTTTCAGATGAAAGGAGATTAGATTGCTTTCCACTATCAGAGATCTGTTATGCTTATGAATGCAGAGATTCTCTGTGACAGTTTCACAGGGATTCTGCCAACTTTCTGGACAACAGATGCAGATTTCACAGCGCTGAACTTATAATATGGGAGCCATTTGCTCATGCTTGAGCAGGTACTTGCTGTAGACTGAATATAAATCTTAACAAAAGAGTAAAAACATCACTACTTGGCTATTTTTCACATTTTGGTACAACTTGACACTGATGCTCCTCAAAGAAAGCAGAGCATCCTGTATTTTCAACTTCAGATACACTAGAAAAATTATTGTTGTTCTTCTGCCTAACATATGAAGCATATTATAATATTATATTTCATTCCAATTTTCACTTCCCCCTTATCCAAAATGAATGTGACTGTACTGCTCATGAAGAAGGTTAATCCCCAAAATGCATAGCAGGAGGCCATCCCCACAGATTAACACAAAGCCTAAAGTGCTTGGATTTACAGCAGCGCCACACAACTTAATGTTGGCATACGCGTAAACTTCAAAAACTGCTTCTGCTAGTATAATATAGCCCAGTTCAGCAAGTAACCCAAGTTAAAAATGCAGACATTGAGGGGATTTCACAGGCACAAACACACAAAGCATTTATACCAAAAATTTTATCAGTGTATCTGAGGAGGAGGGTGCCACTAGCACCTCCACCACAGCCCAATCCTCACTTTCATACTGGTATAAGGATGAAAGAGAAGAACGAGACAAAAAAAGAACACGAGTGAAGTTTACAGGGTCACAGCATCCATGCTGCTCTGGGAGGCTGGGTATAAAAAGTAAAGCTATCAAGGCAATCATTTCAGTGGCAAAAAGCATCAGTGTTCAGAGGGGTAAACAGCCAGTTTATAACACAATAAGAGGACCCACAGAAATGATGAAGTAAGGCTAGTAGATGCCATAAAAGACTCATCAAAACAAAAAATTATCCTCATTTGTCTTGCTGTGGGACTTGGCTCCACAAACCCCAGAATGTCAGCAATTCAGCTGGATAGGAACGGACAGTTTGGAGAAGATTCTCTGTTTGTGAGAAAGACAAATCATTATTATTTCTGAATGTTTTCCTACAACAACCTTGCCAAAATATTTTTACTTTCATTCCCCTTTGTAAGGCAAAAAATATTTCTTTCAGCTGTAGAGACAGAATACTTCTTCTCTACTTAGCATGCCAATTCCATTCACTTTATGCAACCTTTGTTATAAGAAGCCCGTTTGTAAGAGTTACTCCTGCAGAAGATAAACCCTATACTTCACTAACCTGACAGAAAATTGGGAGGCTTTTTAATCTGCTGCATCTCTCATTATTCAAAGCCTTTACAATGTATGAAGCAACTTCCAAAGGGAGAAGAGGAGGCCATTTTTGTGATTAATCACTAAAGCTATGGAAGTCCAGCAGATGCCAGGTGATGAATTAGCTTGTAAGAAGCAAAGCAATGGGGAAAGGAAAGAAAAGGAAAGGTGGTATACTCTTAATCTGGTGTAGCACCTGTGCATCAGCCAGTTGTTTCATATATTCTAACCTTACACTTTCCTCATGCCAAACATGTTAGGGCTGCACAGGAGACATATGATTACCCCCCAAACAGCATTTCTCTCCCAATTCTAATCAAGAAAGCACATCTACTATCCTCATATCCTCATTTGTC
Organism: Nothocercus julius; assembly: GCA_013398735.1. NCBI lineage: Eukaryota > Metazoa > Chordata > Aves > Tinamiformes > Tinamidae > Nothocercus > Nothocercus julius. The sequence continues at coordinate 4,925,490 of VZSV01000019.1, read as the reverse complement.
CAGCAGAAAAATAAATGACTAATTCCGCTCTTAAATAGGGGGAATCTATCAACCTTCACTCTGAAACAAATAAGCACGTGCAAAAAGGAGGTAGGTAGAGAGGCAGGCATAGATACCTTTTATAAAGGAATTCCCCAGCTGCTGCTGCAAGCGGACGGTGTGTGGCATAAACAAACTGGTACAAGGTTTCACAGTCTTCAGCTGACAACACATCCTCACAGTTCCTAAGCAAAAATAAAAACAGAAGTTATAGTTCAGGTTTATCTGCAAAGAACATTATGAATGCTATGCCCAGCTTTTACTAGACCTGATTCTCCATAGCCTTGCAGTCTGTTTACACAGTAAAAGTTTTAGATGTGTTCTATACATTTTATGTGTTTGGGACACATCTAAAAATGCTGTCAGATGGAATTGAAAGCATTTTTTTATTCACTTTGCAGAGAAAGAGAGGTCTGTACAAGACATGAGGAATCAGGTCCACTGCATGTACATCAATTCAAACATAACTAAGAATGTATTTAAAAACACACAACATAGAGAAAAAAATGCCTTCACTTTCTACCTTAAAAAATTGTCATAGAAGATAATAAACAAGATAACTTCACTTTTCCATAAAAAGGTGTTTTTAAAATATTTAGCACTGCATTTTAACATCTATACTTTTGCTATACTAGGTTTACACAGTCATGTTTAAAAAAGAAACCAAATCGCATCAAAGCACAAAGCGTGCTTGGGACTTTGACCTTCTGCCCGAACACGGGGTCAGTTTTTCTCACAGCCATCTAGCTGTGCATCCTGAGAACACTGCTTGCCACCTACCTGACCTTTAGCACTCTGTGGGAGGTACAAATGGGACTAACATCAGCCAGTCACGATACAGAAACTGAAAATCAAGGGCAAACGACCCACAGAAAAGGTACCGGGGGAGCGAAGCCCAGCGCAAGGACTGTAATTTCAAAATGTTTGCCTTCCATTGCCAGAGCAATGGCATTGGACATAGGTACTTCACAGAATTAAACAGCAATATCTGAGACCCTTCTGCTTTCTATAGCAGGCAAGGCGGAAAGGGGTTTTATTTATTACTGCTATAAGCACCCAAGTCCTAACAGTTTAAAGCACCTACAACTGCAGACCACTACTGTCCCTAAAACGGCAGATTCATGCTCTGCATTTGCTGGGCACCCATTCCTGTCCCTGCCTGTTTGCCACCAATTCCATCGCACCCCTTAGCATCCTGACAAGTCACTAAGCACCAGACAAGCCTCAAACCTTACTGTAAGCAAGTGAACTAACAGTAAGTGAGAGCATCACCATCAGAGTGTTGGCTGCAAGCAGCTTTTAGCTGACTGGGATTTAAAAGCAGTAGGGGAAAAAAGACAGCAATCTTCTTCCTTGAATTCAACAGGCTCTAGTTTATGAACACTCAGATCTTGTGGATTTTACCTTTTCAACTTATCTTATGTATCACCTGCATTTTTTCCCAGTTTTCCTCTGTTTGTTCATAACAGTCACTAACCCAGCAAATAGATCTTAAATGGAAGCGCTGATGACGTGCCTTCAGAAGTGATGGCTCAGCCCTGCCAGACAAGGCTTATCCCCAACCACACTCAAAATCTGGCTTACGTACTTCAGGTAGGTCTTGGTGGCCTCACTGAGCATGCAATTCCCTTGAATATATATTTATCATAATAAGTCAAATGGAAAGTGCTCTGAGTACTCCATCTAACCAGTATAAAGAAAAATGTCTACAAGACTGTAATTCAGCTACTTATGAAACTAAGGAAACAGTGTAAGATGTGTTTACTGATGTTAAGCAGCAAGAAACTGAAAAAGGCAACATGAAAAACAGTGAAATCATGAATGAAATACCAATTATTAAATTTTGAAAAGTTCTCAGTTGGGATGATCTGTTCTTTAATTTGTATCTTACAGTCAACACAAACAGCAACAGCAAAAAATGCAGCAGTAAGAAAGGATAATAGACCAAGTGCTCATATTAAAAAAAAAAGTTATGAAGAATTTACTGAAATAAACTAACAGTCTGACATTGTTGCTTTCATTCTTTTTAGTGCCAAGATATCATTTAGTTATTTTAAAGCATTTAGTTTCCATGAATCTGTCTCTCTCATTTTCTCTATACACACACACTTTTTAAAAGCTGGAGGCTACTTGGAAAATGGGCAAGTCCTATGCAAACATGCTGGGGGCTAGACTGGCCCGACACATCATCAGAGGAGCACAGAAAGGTCGTGGCTGGAAGACACCTCTTGAGATCTTCCCATCCAACCCTGCCCTGCTTGAGGAGGGGCAGCCAGAGCGTGTTGCTTAAGCCATACTCAGCTGGGTTGCAAGCATCTCCCTGCACGGAGGAGACTCCACAACTTCTCTGGTAAACTGTTCTAGCGTTTGGCTGCCTTCACAGTAAAAAAAGGTTTTTCTCCTATGTTTAAATGGAATTTCTGTATGAACATGCCATGCCAGACAGCAAATTTCCTTATATTTCCTTTACTTGTCTTCATGTATCATTTTTTTTTCTGCTTAGCATATTTGAGGGAAAGAGTGATTATAACACCTATGTGTCCCTAAAAAAAAAAAAACAAACCTCGCCTGAATTTTTTGGATAGCTGGCAGTGCTCAGTAACATGGCTGCAGTTACAGACAAACCTCTCTTCAAGTGGAAATTAAAGCCTTTCCCTATCCAGCACAAATGAAATGCCAGCCTCCATGATTATGGCTTTCTCTTCAAAGAGGTACCAAATCTGTTCCAGTTGCATTTATCTACAACACTGCTATTCCCTACATCTTCCAGACAAGAGCAGGTCAGAAGCAAAAGCTCTGGCTATGTCTGCAACACTCAGCAGCAGTACAGTAGCAAGGAGGGGAAGACAACCCAGTTCTTCACAACCCAGACTGACAGACACTGATGACACCTTCTGAGCCCCAGATCTTTTCTTCCTTCTTAATGAGAGGCAATACCTGTACGTACTTCCTCTCCTTTTCACTGCTGCTCCAGCACTACTGCCTGTGGAACACAAATTCCCACTCAAAAGAGTGCTCAGAGGTTTACTTGCCTCTGGATGTAGCAACACTTAACTGCACCTGCTTTCACAGTAGATGGGTGCCTTTCCTTTTCACACACATCAGACAAGAACCGCACATTCAAAGAATACTTTAAATAGAGCAGTACTACTGCTGCAAATTTACAGCCCTCAGAATGCCAAGCAACAGATAAAGGTTAAGCCAGAAGTTCCTGCCCATGTTTAGGCGTCTAAAAATAAACAAGCATGCCCTCCGCATACCGATGTCGTGACATACTATTTTCTCTGCATTTCTGTGTGAACATGCCATGGAGAGGAGGATGGGATATTCTCCGGATAGATCACAGACTCATTTTATTATGTATTTTATTATGTATAGCATCTCATGTGCTTGCTCCATTTCACTTTATGCAAGTGACATGACCATATACAGCTGCTGGAATCACCCTGCTTGCTGCTGTTTATAGTAGGGATAATAACAATATCACAAAAGCAAAATAAAAATATACCTGATGCACTTTTGAAAATGTTGCTACCTAATTCCTTTTCCTTTCCTAGTGGCTGTGCAGGGAAAGACCATCTCCTGGGGACATTGCTATTCTAAAGAATAGCATGCCAATCAAAAGAATGTTTGTATTTCATTAAAAGAAATACAAGTTATACATATTTGCAGACATTACACAAACAACATTACTGCTCCCCTGCTCATTAACATCCAAAAAATATAAGCATGCTAATGCTTGAGACACCAAAACAAGCTTACCTGATTTTTATAATTATTTTATTTACCTCTTTCTACCCTACTGTCACTGTAGGTATTTCAAGATGACATTTTGGTGGTCAGAAGGAGAGATGACAGTGTGGTTGTCACTACAGCATAACAAGGGTCCTTCCCTACTCACTTTAAAATAGGATTAGCATGTTGCAATACACTGTGTCCTACAGTTATGCTGTGACAGAACACCAGAAGATGCACATTAGAGAGATGCTGTGTAAGTAACTATGTACTTATTTTGGTTAAGAAACATAACCCAGGGAAACAAATAATTCATATTTTTTTTCTTGCTAACTGTCCAGATGGAAAAGATATTAAGATTTTGGAGTATATACCAAGGTTTATGAATAAAATTATATGATGGCATAAAATAATTGAAGTGAACTTCCAAGGAAGCAGTAGAAAAAAAAAGAGAAAAAGTACAAGACTTCTCTCAGTTTTGCTCTTTCACTTTTGCTTTGTTTGGAAAACGTTCGACTCAGAACGAATCATGAAACACTACCACAACTCTATCTGGGTAAGAGTGTGGACCCAAAATCAGAGAGAAGCTGTAGCTTCAAGCCATTCCTTTTTATGAGTACATGGTCTGCTACAACAGAGTAGCTCATGCAAGGAATCAGACCTGTGCTGTCTAATTTGCTCCACCGAAGTGAGCCCTTCACATTGCTACTCTTACCACTTCCAAGGTAACATTTTCTTATTTTTTGCTAAAGGCCACACAACACAACAAAGGTAGATACAGTGCAGCCCTTCCTACTTCAAATTAAAAGATCTTTCCTGGTCCAGGTGAGACTCAGAGGGGACAGTGATGTTTTTCAAGGACAAGAGGGAAGAACCTTTATCTGACTTGTGGCTCTTGCGCTGAGCAGAACACTGGGCACTTACAAGCCTCATTTTCCTGTCCTTAAAGTCAGAATGACTCTACTTACCATTGTCAAAGCACTGCAGCAAGAGTTAATGTATGTATCAGCTCCAATATATAGTTCAAACGTGAAATCCCCAATGACTACAATAGACTCAAGTTTTTGGAGACAGGCAGCTCTCCCAGATTTCAAACTTGGGAGTTTTCTGCTTAAAGCTCAGTTTAATTTCCAGTTACTTTTAACAGATGTGATACAGACTAATTTTCTCCTTCCTTCCTGTTATATATTCAAGTCATTTGCAGATTTGTGCCCCTACTTGCATCACTTCTAAAATCTCCTCATCCACAGCTACAGTTACCTAATTGACTTTGCTGCTCTTTTCCAAACTCCCTCAACCCTTTCAGGTAGTTAAGCATACAGAAATGAACAAGGTTGTCTGGCACCAGCCTCACTAAGCTTATTTGCCTTCTCAAAGAACAGTATTTCCTGAAAGTTTCCCTGGTTTCTATACTTCTCTCTTTCAGTGCATATTTATCACTCATTCTTTCTCCCTCTTTATTTCCTTCCTATTCCCTCTCAGATGCTTTGCAACATTAATGCTAACAATTATGCATAATTCAGTAGCATTAATAATTTCTATTATGCTAAACCTCACAGGCTCATTGCAGTTTCAGGATCCCATTGGGCTGGGTAAAAATAGAAATCCACTAGCCCAAAGACTTTCACATTCAACTGAGACAACATGCAAGAAACAAAAAAAAACAGCTCAGCTTGCAGGGTGAGAACACAAACACAGATCTGAACTGAGCAGGTATATGCATAACAGAAGAGTTTTGAGTGAGCAGTGAATTTTCTTTTTAATTAATGCAACACATTAAGTGAATTGAGGAGGCCAGTGTTTTTCACTGCCTGTATGGCAAGAGAGAGGATATTAAGACCAGCACAGCAGTTTTATGGGCCAGTTGTATACAGAATAACCAGTGTATGTTCCAGAGCCTTGGAAAGCAGTGATAGTTAAGAGATGGTCGAAGATGTAACTATAGAACATGAAGCACCAGAAGCTCCACTGCAGTGGAAGAGTTTCTGCAGCTGTCAACCATCACAAAAAACAGGAGGAGCCCTTGCTACTATACTCACCACACAGACAATTACGGAAAGCAGCAAAACAGTCACTGATACAGTGAAGCTTCCCCAAAAGAGTGACAGAGCACATAAGGGACTAATTTAAAAAAAAAAAAAATGTTACTCTTGCCCTTGCTTCTGGCTAGAGCATGCCATTAAATAACAAGAGATTTATTCCAAGACAAGTGACATGTGCTAGAGGTCAGTGCTGGTGGCTCTCTCCATGATTCCAAACCGAATATATGGAGTTTAAGAGATGCACATTCTTACCAGTAGCTCTAAAAAATGAAAAGTTGGATCTGAAAGATCTTTCATGCTTCAGTAAAAATATACTTTGGACAACTAGATCACAGTTGCCAAATCTGCAGATGACAAAAGTGAGCCACCCAAAGAAAACAGTGCAGCATGACTGAAAGCTGAAGAAAAAAAAAAAAAACAAAAAAAAAGTAACATCTATCCATACAGGTCAAGGCATGCTTATATGAACTGTTGTTTATCATTCTTTATGAACAGCAAAGTTACTGTCCACGACCCCATTTCATGATTTGCTGCGTGAAATGCCATAAAATGCACCTAGTTTAGCCACACTAACCCTGAAATTTCTTTGCTTCTGGTACGCCAGTGTTGAGGCCTTGGTGACACATTTAGGGAAGGGGGCAAAAGCTTCCCCCCTGCTAGAAAGGCACCTTGATGAAGACTCTTATCAAAAACTCTGTATAAGAGCCTGTCTGTACTGTCTGCCTTGTCTTCACACAAGTTTTATAGACTGGTCAGGACTAGTTTTATCAAAGAGGAGACTTGTAGTTGAATTTGTTCGTTAAGTCCCCAATTCCCATTTTCACTGTTGCAGTAATTAAGCCAAATCATCAGGGCTCAAAGCAACTGGGGGGAGGGGGAAGGAAAGGGGACTATGCAGCAGATGAGCAAAAACAAAGAAAAGCAAGTGTTTGCTAGGCCTCTACACAGCCTAATTAAAAACAATTTTTAAAATGTATTCATTTTCCTCATGAAAACTACATTTTGTGCTGGACAAATGACAGTTGGAAAGTTCCAAACTTACTCACTTTGGAAATCAAACTGCAGCTAAGAAGAAGAAGAAACACTGCTCAAACCTCGCCGGCTGCAGCTTGTAGGTCCCACACAGCAGACGGAGATGCAGAAGAGCCGCAGGGCCGACGCAGGCGCGTGGCCGGGGCCGCAGCAAGGCGGCCGCGCCCGGCGCTCGGCACTGGCTCCTCCGGCACGGCGACCCGCTGCGCGCATGGGTCCCCCGGCGCGGGGCCTCGCGCTGCGCCCAGGCACGTTGTAGCCAGCGCCACAACGCGGGCCTGTGTGTGGCTGGCGAGACCCACACGGTGGTAACTCCTTCAGAAAAACAGGTGCCTCCGTGGCCCTCAGGTACTATCTCGGGTCCCTGCCACAACAGCCTGGGGAAATCACAGAATGGCTGAGGTTGGCAGGGACCTCTAGAGATCACCTAGTCCAACCCCCTGCTCCAGCAGGGACACCTGGAGCACGGGGCACAGGGTGGCAGCCAGGCGGGTTTGAGGATCTCCAGACAAGGAGAGTACGTGGTCTCTCTGGGCAGCCTCTTCTAGGGCTCTGTGATCCTCAGACGAAAGAAGTTCTTCCTCACATGGAGGTGGAACTTCCTGGGTTTTAATTTATGCCCATTACCCCTTGTCCTGTTACTGGCCACCACCAAGAAGAGTTTGACCCCATCCTCCCCAGATTCACCCCTAAGGTACTTGTACATGTTAATCAGATCTCCTCTCAGTCTTCTCTTCTCTAGGCTAAACAGGCCCAGCTCACTTAGTCTTTCCCCATACGATAGATGCTCCAGTCCCTTAATCATCTTCGTGGTCGTGCGCTGGACCCTCTCTAGAAGCTCCATGTCCCTGTTGTGCTGGGGAGCCCAGAACTGCACCCAGTACTCCAGGTACGGCCTCACCAGAGCTGAGCAGA
>VZSV01000019.1:4901289-4916827 GCA_013398735.1 Nothocercus julius | reverse complement strand
TCCTCAGGCACTTCCCCCATTGTCCCTGACCTCTCAAAAATGATGGAGAGCGGCTGAGCAGTAATCCCCGCCAGTTCCCTCTGCACTCTTGGGTGCATCCCATCTGGGCCCATAGATTTATGGGTGTCCAGTTTGCCTAAATAATCCCTAACCCAATCCTCCTCGATCAGCAGAAAGTCCTCTACTGTCCCGGTTTTCTCTCTGGTCTCTGGGCTCTGTAGTTTACAGGGACCAGCTATAGCAGTAAAGACAGAAGCGCAGAAGGCATTTAGTAACTCTGCCCTCTCTGCATCCTCCGTCACCAAGGCACCCTCCCCATTCAGCAGTGGACTAACATTTTCCCTAGTCTTCCTCTTGCTGCTGATCTATTTATAGAAGCCCTTCCTGTTGTCCCTGACATCTCCTGCTAACTCTAATTCCAAACAGGCCTTGGGCTTCCTCCTTGCATCCCTGCATTCTCTGACAATGTTCCTATAGTCTTCCCATGTGGCCTGGCCTTTCTTCCACATGCCCCTCAATGCAAGGGAGCAGGGAGGAAATAGAGGCCAGTCCCTCCTCCAGACTGCGAAGCAGCACTTCAGTATACGAAAGTACTTAGGATTTAAAGTAAACAGCAACATTAAAAAGTCCATCCAAATTGAATTGTTTTTACCTCAGCCCTGTAGAGTAGCTGAGATGACTGGCAGTGCCACATTCTTTGTCTGTTCCCATGAATAATCAGGCACTACCCCTGAAGCATGTGCTAGCACAGCGGCATAAAAAGTTACCGTTAGGGACAATTTTAAGAGTGGGGAAGGAACACTGACATTGGCTTAGTTTGCAGCTGAGTCCAGCTCTGCCTAATCACTGGGCCGACGCAAAGAAATAAAAAAAAAAAAAAAAAGTAGTAACAACTTAAAAAATACTTCTATTCTTCTGTCTCCAAATGCAGATAGATGCAGCAGAGCATCCGTCATGTTCTAGGATGTGTTTCAGCACTCAGGTGGTGAGGCATTTTTTCTTCTATGGAAAAAGCAAGAGCAGCTTGCTTAAGCAGTGCATGGAAAGGTGGGTAAAAAAAAAGCAGGTCTGATACAACTTGTCTAATTTGAATATTAACCAAAGTTATTCCTGTTTTTTTCTGGAAGAAGTTTCTGCCTGAACATTCGCAGCGTATTTATATAAGGACCTCAAGGAAAATCCATATGAATGCATTCAACCACATTAAACTCCTACATGCATTCTGAGAATTAAGTCCTAATTCAACGGAAGTTAATGCACCTTGGAATTTAATTCATCTTCAAAATGATCAAATTCATCTTAAAACTATTTTATCCTCAACAGGAACATTAACTCAGAGGTTTCATACAGTTCATTCCTATCTAAGTCTCCTTTTTTTTTTTTTTTTTTTTTTTTTTTTTTTTTTAACATAAAAACATGTATATATGTTTTTATTTTAAAGAAAAGAGCACATTTATGGAGGCTTCTCTTGAAATGAGCTCCTGGAAAATTATTTTGAAATAAATTTCCAAGTGCAAATAAATCTTAAATGTCACTTCACAAACTTCATTAGCAATACTTCCCATAGGTTTCAGAGTTCTAGGTATATAGCTCAATATTTATACTACGTTATTTGGTTGATTGAGTGAGCAGTACTTTTAGATTACTTTTGAATACTGGATTAAAAATTTGTATTACTTCAGGAATACTTCTCAATACCTCAATGGAAAAGCAAATCACAGACAGTTATGGACAATGCACCATGCTGTACACAGAGGCATAGGTAAGCATCAGATATGAGCAGAAGCAAATTAAAACACTGAAATAAAAGGGTACTTATGGAGTCCTAAAATCTATTTTGTATAAAAAGAGGGACAGAATTTACTCTTCCCCTATTTAGAAAAAAAATAGCCATTTCTAAAATAAACATAATGCTCAAGAAAGTATCAGGAGAGAATTCATACAGTTCTGTAATGTTAGTCTAGCTTCTCCTCACACTTCCAGCTTGCCATTATCCTACTGCTCCTATTGTTGATGGGCAATTTCCCAACAATAAAACGAATTTTCTGTTTTAAACCTTCCACTTCAGCAGAAACAAGATGTCACGTATTTGCTCATTGCCTGACAGTTTGTTTCGGCTGCAGTAGCTCCCAGACTCTGCAAAAGAGCCAAGAATCTGGAAGTCCAAATTCTGTCAACAGCCTCAGAGCTGAAGGCTTCCTGCACCACCTGGGGAAGCCAGGATTATGGCAGAGTTCCCTGCCTTTCCACTCATGCCCCAGGACACTGGGATGGAAGATTCTGTGGTAGGGGACTTCTCTAAAGATAGGGGTGCTCTATGTGAGAAAAGCCAAAATGAAAATGCTTTGGAATTTCCCCTCGGGGGAAGTATAAAGATACAACAATGTACTTTTCATACCGAATCTGAGCACAAAGGTTTCATAATGTTGATGTTTCCCACAGAAAGAAAATGCCATGTTTTGAGCAGCTCTAACTGTAACTTGCATCCTGCTGTGAGCAATTGTTTCCCATTATGTGATTGATTACAGGAAGATTCATCAGGATTGTATCTGGATCTTGTCGCCATTAAACAATACAGTAAATTAAAAAAGAAATTATTTACTGTGACACAAGCATCAAGAGTTTCATGGCTTGAACTGCTACTTCATGGTCCTTGTCCAGAGGCATGGACACAATTCGATCCTAATGGATGTAAAATGACAATAAAAAGATGTAACATGTATTGTTCTCAACAAACACATATTTTTCCTACAGCTAGAACATCTACACTAATAGAGCAGAGATTTATTTTTATTTCAGTAGCTAGTTCCTAGGAGACATAAGGCAACTTGATTACTATCAAGTAGTTCCCCAGCCCTTGAAAATTAACAGCATGTTAATTTTTTAACTGAATTAATCATGCGGTAATATGATATTTTTATAGATGTAACATTTGCATTCACAAGAAATCAACTACACTCTACAAATTAAAAGTGACCAACAACTTGTTTCTAAGATGTTACTACTGGCACTTTAATATGTGAAATGAAGGTAAGGCTCGAATTACAAGCACTACATAACCACTTTTTCCTATCAACAATAAAGCATGTATACGTACACATTACAGAAGCCAGTGTCTTGCTGGAAAAACAATTAGGGCTTGGGTCATAAAGTACTTCCTGAAACAAGCAGGATTCCTGACCTCTAGAACCCACACTACTGTAATTCAGTACAAATACAAAATACCTCAGAACACAATGAAAATTTTCTTCTCTTATGCACCTAAGATCTCACACCGCCCCCAGCACAGCCTGCATTTTTAAGGCTCATTAAAACTTAAGGCTCACTTGTTTGAGGACTAGCAACCTTCTCACTTAACATATCATTTTCCAGATCTTTATTTGCACCTTCCTTCTCTTCACAACTGAGCTCCAAAGTGTGGCAAACCACAAATACCAAGTTTGGCAAACTCAAGGATAACGGGAGAAGACTGTGAAATCAAGCTAGTGGGAAATGGATTAGTGGTTACCTATTTCCATTTTCCATTCAAGAAGTGTGATTTTAACTTTGGAAGATTTCAAGTCAGTCTATTTTTCTGTGTAGGTGTTTGTGTTTCTTCAGGTTTGAAGGGAAGGAGGGTCCCATAGTCTATTTATATAGCATGTTCCACACAGAGATATATGAACAGACTGAAGTTACTCCCTCAGTCTCTGAACAACAATCCTGCAGCTGCCCGAGCAGCTTACAGCAGATTACAGCAACCGTTCTTGGACAGGACTGCTATAAAATGCTTAAAACAGGCAAGCACTGCACCTTTGGCAAAAAGTGTATGAACTACCACCGCATGCAGGCATTGATGACACACTGATTCAGAGGGACAACACACAACATTCTGAGCTTTCTTATCCAAATACTGAAGAGGCTCAGCTCCTCTGGAATAAGAACAGCTGATGAAGGGCACTAAGGGCAGGATTAAAAAAAGAAAAAGGCTGAGTTCTTAAATGAGTCAGGATACTGGAATATGATAAAGGTAGTATACAGGGTCACTGTGGTCACAGAACAAGTTCTCCAAATTACAGTCTATCATTCAACTTGTCATGGCAGAAGATCATGGATCCTTCTTCAAGATCCATACTGACACAGTGAATCAAAAAGGAGTCATGCATCCTCAGCCCAACACATACCAGGTGAACCCATTACTGGGACAGTAAAAAAATGAACCTTCGGAGTACCAGATTCTTTCCTATCTGCCAAAAATCTCTTAAAAAAAAAAATCTGGCCAGTCTGAATAAATGGTTAGGATGGCTGACTAAAGATCATGCTAACACCACTTCTGTGCATAAGTCAAAGTAAAAATGAAGTGCCCATGTAAACAGAGGGAAGCATCTCTGCAAACCTCCTTCATCCACACAGGCAAGCAGACTGTCTCTGTCACACTCTGAACTTTTGTCAGTCAAGAAAATGGGGAGATCAACTCTGATTAAAATACCAGATCCTGTATGTATACCCAGCCTAGATTCAAAAAATAGAAAATATAATTCATTTACCTTGAATCTGCTAGTAAAGAGATCCATCCTGGAAACAAGTTCTTTTCTGCTATAAATTCCCTGTAGTCCCAGAAGACACTTCAACCGTACTTCAGCTTGCTACAAGACAAAAAGGAATCTGCTAACAGTAACAAATATCCATCCTTTATTTTATTTATTATAGACTGGCATTTATATTTAAGCAAATAAAAGTGCTACGGCTATGCCTACAACAGGCTGGTCAAATACCGCCTCATCTTCTTCAACAGCACTATCAGAGCTGTTATGTCTGTGTGTGCACACACTGGAAGCCAGGAGGGAGCCAAACTGCACAGCCTCAAAGTTTGTGTTTGGCTCCCTTGAGAGTCTCATAGATCTCACAACCAATAAACAACAGACTTTTAAAATGGCTTTCTTCCTCCCATTTCTGCTTCACACTGGAACATTAATCTGCATTTTAAGTATCCTAAGAAGGGAAGGGTTGCTTTGAATTTGGCCTAGGTAGTTACTTAATTTAGGCCAAATATACTTACTTCATGATATTTAACACTGACACTTCACAAGCATCTCAAGAGAGAGCACTTTTCCAGCCTCTAAATATCTCAGGTGTACTGCTAAAACCTTCAAATGGCAAAAGCTTTAATATCATTAAGACAGTCATTCGGAGGATCTAACATTAAAAGAATTCCTCTGTTCTGAGAACTTATAAAGCCCAGGATATCAGTAGAGACACCTGAACGAACTGCAGGCTTTGATACAGCCTCTTCATATTTCTTACTTGCATCTTCCTGCTAACAATATCAGTAAGAAGAATCAAAGAGAGCCAAGATGGGAGACCACCTACACACGGGCTATCCGTTACTACAAGTTCCTGTTCATTTGTTTATGAGGGAAAGCAAAGGATGATATCAAATAGGAGCACCTGAATAGCAATTTTGCATAAGGCAGTAGTTACTAGAAATACAAAAAGAAAGATCAACAAGCAATGATGAGCATTGCTCTCTAATTTGTGACACATATTCCAGGTCATGCTGCCCCCAGCTGCTGCCTCTCAGAGAGGCTCTGCAGCAAGGAATTCTACTCAGGAGAAGTCTAAAGTTGCTACTCATTACTGTCTGCTCCCACGAATCTCAAGGACAAATTTGCTCTTCAAACTTACATGAACTTAGCACACCAATGAACTGCAATCCTGACTTGAGCTGCCCTCAATATTTTATTATGAGGCTGTAATGACAAATGAGGCCTGCATTTATACTAAACAGACAAACCAACAAAAAATGTGTGATGCTTTTGGTAGTTAGATGGTCATATAGCCCCTGGAACATAGTTAAGGACGGATGTCATTTGCACTTGTCAGTCAGGTGGCATTCAAGCGTAGGCCTGCAGATATAAAGTTTAATGCATTAAACAACACCTGCCTTCTAACATATTCACTTCCCACCCAAAAGCTCTCGGCCATAACCCTGTACATGTATAGCTCTTTTAAGTGTTGAGAATGTTCTCTCTAGGGACTTAAAATGAGTAATTACTTCTGCTATGAGTATTTCTGCTGTCTTCTTACAGCTCAGCTGCATTGTCTCTTTCTCAAATGCTTCTTCCTTTCCCAGATTCATCACTACTTGTAGTTTCTTCATTATTCAAAAATACTTCAGATCCTCCTAAACACCACCTCACTTGCCTTAATCTCATTCTGACAGCAATGCAAGCAAATTCAAATATCCTACTCTCTATTCCCCTCACCAAAACTATCACTCTGATCTGGACAAAATATCTGACTGCTTGGTCTTTCAAAGCTGTCACATAATGATCGGAAATTATGTCCAGCAGATCATCAGATGCTCTGAACACACATTGTCCCTCAGCTGTTTTGTAGTGTATTTTGACTCTGGACTGCAAATTTCAATCTCACTCTCATCACTGCGAAATCCCCCATCTCACCCCCATCTCTGTGAAAAAAGAGCAAGATTATATATCTTATAGATACAGGTGAGACAAGAGGTTCCTGCTTCCTACAGGATTTGTTCTTTTATTTATTTATTCAGCCTAATGAGAAAAGTCAACAACTTGCTCTGAGGTCCCCGACGACACGGGGCTAATAACCTGCGATGTTGCTCTTGATGGTCTCTGTTTTTCAGCTCTTTCAGTTGTTTTCTCCCCAGCATTCCCCTCCACATCTGCTGCCCGGATCAGCACCGGTTTGACCAAAGCCAAGTACTGAGATAGGTAGCCCACTGGAGCACTGCTTAGGTGCCTGGGTTTCACAAAATCACTCATAGGTGACTGGGCTTATATACAGCATTGTTTAATTGCATACACCTCTCAGGTTTAGGATTAAGCATTGCTTATCATTAAAAATATATATATTTGTAGCATAGAAAACATTTCAAAATACATCAGCAAAAAGAATATATATTTTTATATCACTGCTCCACAACTCTTACTGGGTCAAAGACAGTTTTTCACATACAACTTTAGGCACGTTACCACAGATTTTGGAACACCCTCTTTGTGGAAGGAAATAACCCTTCATAAAATCATAAAACATTTCATATTGAGATAAAGCATAATGTAAAAAATGGTATCTTAGGGACAAGAATGAAAAATTATATTCAAATAAAACTTTGACAACAAAATGTTAATTTAATACTTTCTTTTTTTCTTCTCTAAAGCTTCCCAAATGGCTGAACTTAATCTCTGTTTACAATGTTGCAGCTGATCCTGCCCAGATTTTCCCCGCAGTTAGAATACTTTTATGGTTGTTCAACTCTAGGGCCTGACTTATTTGGCGAACATCTCTACTTCACATTCTGAAAGAAAATTGGCTCTGGGAGCGACCAGTTTCTCGCTGCCTACCCCCATCAGTGTGGAATGGAAATGCTTATTAAGGAGAAGTAGTGGAAAATAACATTCAGATGCACATAAAAGCACTGCTGCCCCGTCCCTGCCAGAAATGTCTTGCTCTCATTTGGGATTCTTTGGCAACTTAACGGTGGCTACAAATCACAGGGCACAGCCAGGATGGCAACCACCAGTAACGGCCCATACCAGGGCTCAGCCAGACCTAGCATATAGAAGATTTCTGACCTTATCTCATTCTGCTGGCATCTGCATTGCATCTGCATAAGCTTTAAAAAAAAATATCCTTTTCATTTCCCAATAAATGACACTGGATGAGACACATCTATTAATCAGAGACACCAGCTGTTAATTGTCACCATACAGCACTAGGAATGAAAAAATGACTTTTTGTTTTCATAGTTTGAAAAACTTCCCAACTGAAACTAAAAAGCTGCTATGTTCTGATCAGATACTCTTTTTTTTTGCAGGGAAACCAAACAGTTCTGGCAGATCTGCAGCTTCTAAAATAAAATCTAAATGCTACCTTTACAGAAATGCCAGAAAAAAAGGAACTAAGAGGCTTTGTGCTCCCCCTCCTGGTTTTGCTGTAAACTGCCGGTCTATTCACTGCACACAAACGTTACCTAATGAAAGTGAGAATGTTTAAGAATTTATACAGCAGCTATATACATTTTAAAAGCTGGCCTGCAAAAGCAGAGCATGCAAATCCCAGAAATTAGATATTGATGTTAAATATTGCTCTATCCCTAACATCTATCATGCATTTTAAAAGCATGAAAAACATCATATTTCAGAGTTAACTTTCCTTAAGACTGAATCTGTACTCAAAAATAAAAATAAAATTACTAAAATGAAAAGAGAAAACTCTCTGGAAAATGACTGAAATTAAAACATTGTTTCAAAGAAAGAGGAATAATTAAGGAAAAACCTCAACTATAACATAGTGAGATTTTTAAAAACTTTCTGCAAAAAAATCTATATCCATTTAATTCCAAATGAGAAATATGATATTGCAGAGTACTTTGCTATTGGTAATATTTATCTGTGATCTTTACAAAATAAAGTAAAAATTTAAATATATTCACCAAAACTTAGTGCAGTATTGTAGCCAACTTTTAACACTGCATGTACTCAAAGGATATAGTTCTTGTTACAATTTAGTAAGAGTAGTTTCCAATTCAATCCCTTTGATAACACATGAAAAAACTGCACAAGGGACACACAGTCAATACACTGCTAAAGAACTCGTAGGAGTGTTTTCTATTATTTAATGATAGGATAACCTTAAAATTAAAACCTGAAATGGGGCAGAAAGAAAATTCTTCTACTACCAGACCACTTTTAAACATACACTCTTAAGAATCCTAAAATTTAAATTCCTAAAAAGAAGAGTTTTCCTTCTACTGCCCCCATAATGAGGTAAGAAAAATCAAAACTTTACCTTATCATAGAGCATCCACCCAATGTATTTTAAGTAACTATCGTTTAAAAAGGCATCTGGGTATGTTTTCATCCAGCTGCCAATTTCTTCAATGCAAATGGCCCGAATCTCAGGGATCACATCACTGAAATTATAAAACTGCATATTAGTACCTTAAAACTGTTTAATCAGTTGCAATATTTTTATTTTCTGGAATTGCAAAGGTATATACAATCCCTATTATTTAAAATATCTTCATATTAATGGTTTAAGCTCTACCTGCTTTTAGTTACAAATGTTTCATACTGTAATTATTTTGAAGTTCTGGACATTTTCTAGCAATATCAAGCAGGAAAACCTTAACAGAGTTTTAACAGAGTTTTAAACAGAGGTCCCTTTCTAAGCCCAAATTCTCTAAAAATAATCACTGCTACATGCTTTCCTTGACTCTCTCACTGACTCCAAGATGTTTAATTTCATTCTGGTCTCTGGGCATTCTAAGCAAAAATTGCTTGGGAAAACAGATACATATCACAGCTTTATTTTTATTCTTACCGGTAACGGTTTAAAAACGTCCCTTTGAAAATAGCAATCATCATGTTCTGTATGTCCAGAAGTTTCTGCTCATACTGAAATACAAAGAGAACTTAATGTTTATACTGTTCCCACAAATTTGCTTCACATGAGAAAGTTGTACAAGGCTACTTTGGGGCAAATCTCACCAAAAAAATGATACCAGCACAAAATGAGTGATCTGCAGCTACATTAGGAATTGGTATTTTTATAACTATGACCTGATCAAAGATTATCAGATACTAACTACATATATGGATAATCAGGTGCAGCACATGGCATGTTTGAAGGACAGAGTCTTGTCAATACCCAGAAAGACACAGCACAGCTATTAAGTGATCCTCAGAGGTCAGCAGAGCAGGGACCGCACTTGCTGTTCATACATCGTTACCTCAGCCAGCAAACTAGAAAAATTTCTTATGGTTAAAGGCCAATCTCTGGGAGGTCACAAAGAGTTGTCTCACCAAGTAGAGAAGAAACAGAGGCCACTCTTGAGTTTGAGATCATTTTAACCGTCCATTATGCACAAAGAGATGACTACTCCATCCTGCCCTCTACTTCATTCATTTTATTCAAAGAAATTCAATTGAAGACTTAACATTTTGGCTCATAATTTGCATAAACATAAGCAAAACTGGAGTCCTACAATATCGAGCTACTACTGCAAGCAAATATGTTTGCAAATCTGTATCCATGCAGAGATGAAGGACTAATGATGCCAATCAAGAGAGGAAATCAGTCATACAGACTACTCAATATGTAGGTCAGTTACCACCTTAGTCATTTTTGTAACAGTCTGGTCAGACACAACTGCTCTAAAGCATGTCTTATATTTAAGAAAAAAACATGGGAAGATAAGGGGATAAAAAGGGCTTGTCACATGTAAACAGCTCTGATCAGTATACTCGCCTGGTCATGCCTTGCACTTGATCAATGCCCAATCTGTTCTATCTCCTCATTAAAATCCATTTCTAGCCATTTTCCACAACAAGGGAATGCCTACTGCTTTTGTATCTGTGCGTAAGGTATTCTAAGTGCCAACAACCCACGTCAGACCACAAGCCATAGGGGCCCTGTGCCTGTGGTGACAGCAACTGCAGTGGGTGTGAGGGTGCAAGCCATCATGCGATGACTAGCCATGAGGAGTGAGCCAGATTATCCAGCCAGTAACTTAAGGGGCCTGGAAGCCAGGCCCATATGTGTATCACTAAGGCTGAGAGCACAGGACACTGCTGGAGGAATCAAAGGAGTCCCAGCCAATTGCCAAAAACACCTGGTCTTTCTCACACCCCTGGTGTGGGGGTCAGTCTGGGGATCTGCTGGGATGTGTGCAGCTGTGCGTCTGTGTGTTTTATGTATATCTCTAAGGGGCAAAACAAGTGGGAAGAGCAAGGATCCAGGACCACATGCTGGATGGAGTGAATGTCCTAGGATGGCTGCCTGAGGCTCCACAGCACCTATTTGTGCCTGCGTGTGCGCATGCAGATGTGAGCAGGGGTCTGTACCAGCAGCCAGAGCAGGGCTGCGACATCAGAGCTCACATACCCAGGGGCCAGCAGCCAGAAGCCCTATCAGCCAGAAAGAAGAGCAGGATGAGGTCACTGGTGCTGTTTGCCATATTGCTGCATGTAACAAGTGCAAATATATGTAACTGTTTGTGTGAGTGCCTCCTGCAACACATGTTCAGTCTTGCTACAGATGGAACATGGGGGCACGGAGCTGGGGCTGCCTTGCCCCTACTCAGCTACTGGATTTTGGAATCCCCTAATCTGCCTAACCTCTTTTCTTCTTCTCTGTAGCTGGTCAAGCCTGCAGCTCGTCTTCTTGCCACTTATCCTGTTCTTCTCCACCTCATATAGTCTTTGAGCATTATGCTTGTTGACTTCAAGGTTCAGATGTATGCTTACAACTGCTGTCAGAAGCTTCATTGCTGAAAAAGAAACAAAACCAATTTTTTTGTTTAGCTTAGAGATACAAAGCATAAATATTCAACACTTTACCACAAAAAGGATACAGTTACCCAAATCCAGTTTATTATTATAAAAGCAAACAACACAAGATTACAGTAATTTGTTTTAAAATATAATGTTTATTTTAAAGACAGAGGGTGATCTGAAGGGAAAATTTATTCATATTACTAGCGATTTACAACTTTTGGTTAGAGCAAGAGAAGTAAATTACTGGGCAACTCTAAGTTTATGTAATTCAGATTTTTCTGCAGAAGATTCTAAAGCCGTGGAACAGGCGAGTTGCAGTTACCAAAAAAAAAAAAAAAAGAGGGAAAAAGGAATCACTAGATGTTGATTCATGTAGACTCCAAGAGTTTTTTTAAGTCTTTAAAGTAAACAGTGCACTTTAGTGTTGTTCACACGGCAATGAATCAAATAAAAACACTTTACAATCAGTGTTCTTTTTAGCACATGTCCCAGAGTAACAACAGCTCTCCAAAAGAAGCTTTCACAAGTATTTAATGTAACCTCTTCACATTACGCATGGGGAGAGGAGAATCAATGAAACAGAAAACTGACAGTAAAAAAAAAAAAAAAATCAGTTACTGCTAATATATCAGAACACAGCATAATTCTAAAATTATCTAAGCCATTAAAGATCTCACTAAATATCAAAATAATACAGGCATCTGCATTTTGACTTTCCACAGAAGTCTGATGCACTGAACACTACAAGAACTTCAAACATCCTTTTCTACATTGGCCATTGGTATAGATCTACCATACCTAAATATTCCAAATTCCACTAAGATACATGCAGAGGCAAACTATATTACATTGCATACATCAGGAGCAAAGTGTGGTCAACGCCTATGAGAACAATCATTCCAGTAAAAGGGAACTTTTCAGTTTTGAGAATTTTGTTAGCATACAAGTGAATAAAATTAATGGTCTATGACACTTCTGTGAGTTGTTTTACCTGCCAAAGTGCTTGTGTGCCTAAACGCTCTGACCATAGAGTCGGCTAAGCCTGTAAGCAGCGAGATGACAGTATCCATCAAGCAGCTGTCAAACAGGATGCTGTACTGGCACTGCTGGACAAGCACTGCAATGAATTCACAGAAATTGGCTTTGAACTTCTTCCAGTACGGTCCCGTTCTGATAAGTGGGTAGTCTTCATTGTCCTACGCAAGAACAAAAAGAATAAAGGGAAAAAACATCAGTTTTCTTTGTATACTCCTTTTGCATTTCTCCCACTTCAGAGAGTTTTGCTGAAAATCACTTTCATTTCATATCCCCAGTAACTTTTTTCACAATTATTATTCCAAGGAAAGGACACACAACAAACTTACAGGCATGCATGCAGATGAGCTAGCTCTATTAAAGCTGCTCTGTTGTGACAGCTCCCCTGAGAGCAAAAGATGTGAGGTAGATGCAAATGGAAACATGGGAGAACATTTTTTTGAGGCTACAGTACCATAAATACCTTTCACTGGCAAAAGTTACCAGAAAACCTGACCTCTTCCACTTCCTCACAGGTAGCAACTTCTTCCTCACTGCACCTTCCTGTTCCTGCAGCAGTAATTAATCAGGAGCTGATACAACTTCGAAACTGTTATTTGGCCAAACTGTTTTTCATTTGGATCAACTCTCCAAGCTGGTTCTGTATGTGACTACACCAATGTCCCCAACCCAAGAGGGCAGAGAGTAGGGAAGTGAAAACAAACTGTGGTGTGGGGCAGGAGGAGATTGTTCTCCCAGCGGCACTGCCAACTTAGCATGTTTATCCAGCTACAGCTTAACAACAAACACAGTGCTGCTCACCTATACGACCAACACCTGGGAACCTCCACAGATAGAGCAACCAGGTAACACTTCCTACATTATGCAGAAATTGAGTAAGGTAAGGCCACTAGAGCACTCACAGTACATTCGGTATTGCCAGCAAGGGGACAGAAAGATGGAAGTTCAAGTGACTTCCCAGAAAAAAAAAGAAAGAAAAAAAAAAAAAAAAAGATAAGACTTGTGTGAAGAGCACTGAAAAGACTTCCAAAGATTCCAACCTCAGACCATGTGAATATTTCATTTGTGCCTCACAGACACTGGAGCTAATGAAAGATAAGGCATCATAATTAATCCCAGGGATGACTAAATATTCTTTGCATCCTGCTAGTTCCCACATATTAATGGAGCCAGGGAATTCCAAAATGCCACTCACTATGGAAAGGGGCATCCTAAAGGCAGGATGTTACCCAGCTGGTCCTTATTATTCAGTCAAACACCTTCTCAGAGAAATTCCAAAGGGCAACTTCACACCCAGAATAAGCTCAAGCATATCTTAAAAGCACTTTGCGCTTTCATTCTTGTAACTTTGTCTCCAAAGCACAAGGCTTCCTGCTTTCTGGAAAAACAAACACGAGCGTGTTGCAAACAGACCTCAGGGACGCCTGCAACCCAAAGCATATTAGGAATTTTGGAACTGATGCATTCCTGGTCACACTGCAAGAATCAGTTCAGGGCCTAACAGTGGCAAGTGCCAAGAATGAAGGGGAAGCCTCCTAGCAGGCCTCATTCAGTGCTGATTGATCAAGAGACAGACAGCACAGAGACCTTTGCAACATCAGGAAATATCCACCTTATCACAGTAGCCTACTCCTCAATTTGAAGAGCAGCATAAATGCAGGAAGATACCCTTCTTTCGAAGAGCATTTTTCCTGTCCACGCAGATCATATTGGGATATCATATAATAATGTCGGCAGATTCTAAATACGCCAACAGCCCAAGAGGACATATGGCCTAAATTTCAGTACCTGACCTGGGAATACCTCATCATCCCACAATTCCCAGTAGCCAAAAGCTGCTCTGCTTCCAGAAACCATGTCATACTCGGAGCTTAACACAGATTCTTCCAGAGAACTATTCAAATCACCCCAGGGAGGCTCCTGGTTCGAATCATGCTGGAAACGTTCATTTCTTCCACAGTCTAGGGAGACTGAAATGCCAACGAGGATTTGAGACGAATATTCTACAGTGCTGCAAGTGATATATGGAAAGATGCATTGCAGAAAACCTGTTTTTGTTCTTAAAATATTCTTCCAGTCCAACATTTGTTTGCAAAAGAATACTTTGATGCAACAAGCTTCTGAACAAATTTGTTTGCCGAAAGCTAAGCAAGTCTGCACACACCTGTGCACGCACACATGTCCACGTGGAGCTTACTGGAAGAGGAGTGAAAGCCTCTCAAACACCACTGCAACCTGACACACACCACTCCATCTACTATTTAAAACACTGTAAGAGCAATTCATCTCATTCAATTCAGTGGCACCTTCCTTAAAAATCAATAACCAGAAATGGGCACTCCCAAAGCATGAGCAAGTTTATTCCAAACAAGAAGCCTAAAGCAGACCAGATAATATAGACCTCAGAAGTGACTCATTATCTGCATTGACAAAAAAGGAGTTTAAAATGCCTATTTCTGACACATTCACCTACATTGAAGACTACTACAACTGTAGAAAACTACACTACAGTCACAGAGGTGTACAGGAGAGATTTTTACCATGTCCACTGGCCAAGTAACTGTCAGAATCCAAGGATAAGCCATGAATTTCTTGTATTGCAACCCAGTTTCCTGTAACACATGAGAGAAAGTTGTAAAAGTTTTTTGATTAAACTGCGTATTTAATTCATAAAGATAAAAATAGCAGAAATTATGCATTGTATTTAAAAAACTTTAAAACTTATGACAATTTATATTACATATGCTTCATGCAATTCAGCACTTTAAACAAAACCTAATAATTTCTCATCTAGTTTATATTTATAACCTGTAAGTACATCAGTAAATGAAAAATTACAATTTTATATAAAAACTTAAGTTCTCTTGATACAACTAGGAGACAACTTGTATTTAAAACTTAAGGACAAACATATGCAATGTATGATCTTCATAATTAATTCTAAGAGATACCTCCCCAAGAAGTCTAAACCTATATTCCTCTCCAGCACTTGTTAACTATGTATTGTTAAGCAGTTGAACAACAGAAAACCATTTCAGGTGTTCAGGACTAAGGTCTTCACACAGGCCTTCAGGACTAAGGCTCTTCACACAGTCTCTTCAAGAATGGACGTATGAATCCCAGAATAACGAAAACCTCTCAAAACTGAAAGGAGAAGTATTACAGTTTTCAATTTTCTGGTTTTACAAGGGGAAAAAAAAAAAAAAAAA
>VZSV01000019.1:4825777-4889628 GCA_013398735.1 Nothocercus julius | reverse complement strand
AAAGCTGAGTTACAGATTGCTGAAGCTGTTGCTCTTGTAGATACCCTTCAGAACTGGACAATTTTAGATAAAATAATTATTCCTACAAAAACTCCTGATAAGAAGTTCATTTTTGGCAAAGGAAATTTTGAGATTTTGACAGGTAAGGACCAAGAATTTTCAGCAGTGCGTTATTCTGAATGCTAAAACTTCTGTGAATTATACAAAGGTTCGTGCAAAAGCTGAAGAGAAGTACAAATTTGCTTATACACTAGGCATGTTTACAAATAGACTTCAATGATGCTTCTCTAAAGGCTACAAAAAGTACACAGAATTGAAATAACTAAAAGTCTTTGTAGGTAACTTGGGACCTGCATTTAAGTGATTGACTTGCATGAAACTGGCAGCTGTTTTTGATGTTGCACTAAATCAGTACAAATAGATCTTGAACAAAGAACATGATGCCATTTGATATTTTATTACACTGTTTTCAGTGCAGAGTGGTTTTATAATCTGGATATTTCAGAAAGAGATTTGATATTTAACGCTGTATTTTGTAATGGTTATCCATCTTTTAGAAAGGATTAAAAAATTGCCCCGTCTGACAGCGGTCTTCTTGAATGTGGAAAGAATATCTTCATTAACAAAGGTAATTAAATATAATGCCAAATTATATTCTTTACCTCAATAGTGTTTGGAAAAATATTGATGTTATGAAAAGGTCAGTTATGACTCTGAAAGGTACAAACTGAACGTACAAACTGGAGTGAGTTTTATTTTGTTGCAAGGAAACAATACTGATTAAATTAGTTGGGTCTTGTATTCAGCTATAGCAAATACAATTTTACAGCAGCCTATTAGCCATTTAATAGACTCTATTCCCACCTTTGCCACTAGCTTCACATAAAGTTTGGGAAAAGTTGCTTATGTGTTTTTTTGTTTGTTTGTGTGTGTGCGTGTTTTACAAACTGAGAAAATGCACTGAAAAAGATACATTTTATTCTTCTGAAGGTACAGCATTATGCAAGGGTGTGAAATGCAAACCCTGCAAGCAAACATTAATTCTTTTCAGGTAGTTTATTAGCCATGAAAACCATTCAAAGATCCTGAGATCATCTGAGTTCAAGTCTCCATAAGCTAATTGTAGCTACAAATACACTGCTGTATACATATTGATTTACTGATACTGTCAGGGAAGAAAACATTCAAGTTATTTTGTCTTACATGGCTAAAGAAAGAACTGGAAGATGCCTGGGGTGTGAAAGTTTTTGACAGATACACAGTTGTACTTCATATTTTTCGTTGCAATGCTCGGACTAAGGAAGCAAAGCTTCAGATAGCACTGGCTGAAATTCCGCTTCTCAGGTACCTGCATCTGTGTAATCACACACTGATATTGCCATACTTAGTATCTCTCTATTTACAGAAATAAGAGTGGTAATAATGTGCTGTAAAGAAAAAGGCTGCTGTTTTGGTGTTTGTATTATATGCTGGATGATTAATTAGAACATAGAAATACTTGCTTTCATGTCATTGCTTTCAGCTCCAGCAACCCCATACTGTTCAGTAGGTTTTATTGCAAAATACATCTCTATAGAAAAAGGTGCTGATTCTTTTCAAACTGGAAGACGGGTTGTAGGAATATGTAGGAATTGGATTAATATTTATAAGTGATTATCTGTATTTCATACATAATATAGATAGATTTAATAATGAAAACTGTGGACAAGGAGAATTAGAGGCCTTTAGTCATATCTGTATTTCCACATTTCTATATGACATGTTATAGGTCCTTAACATTTCTGCATGGAAATTGGTGGGAGTTGCATGCTCATAACTAAGATGTCTTTGGCTCTCTGAAATTTCAGGTCAGCCATTAAAATTTACTAAGAGAGTTATATAATTTATTAATTTTCATTTGGGGAGACCGGGAAATCTGATTTTTTCAGTGGCCTTGTAGCCTTCAACAAATTTTATTTAGACTTCTGTGTTGTTTTCATAGGTATTATTAGATCATCACTACTGTTTCAGATTTATTAGGTGTTTTACGATAGCTTAAAGATTAAGAGTATTAGAGAGTATCGCTTCTAGCTAAATATCTCTCCACTGCCAGGTCAAATCTGAAAAATGAAGTATCTCAGTTAGATCAGCAAAGAGGTGGATCGAGATACATCATGGGCTCAGGTAAAGTCTTAAAATGTTTTCAGGAATTAGAGGATTTTCTGCTGCGGCCTGTAAACAGGGAGAGGCCAGGAGGAAAGATGGTTTGTGTGCTTTATCTTACTGAGTGAGAGTACTTTGGAAAGCAAGTTAAAACGTGACCAAAATAAAGTTTTTACAACTCAGAGAGAGAGTAATGGACAGAGAAGACATTTTTAATAATTTTATAATAAATATTTACTGCCATAGCAGTTAATTAAATGTGCACATGATTATTCTAGAACACTTAGCGTATCTTTTAAAAATTATTTATCAATCTTGGGTTTGTCTTAGGTAAGAATATATAGGTGAAGTTGCGTATTTATAACTTCATATTGCGTGCCACTAACTTAGTTTCCAGATAATTATACAACTTTGCTTGATTTCTTGCTTCTTTTGTAGATACTCTGCCAATTACCGGCTTGTATTTTTCAGGTGAGACATTCATGGAGACACAGAATCGTCTCTTGAAAGAAAAAGAACTTAAAATTAGGAATGCCTTGGAGAAGCTAAGAAGAAAAAGGTCTATACTTAGAAGTCAACGTAAAAGACGCGAATTTCCGATTATCTCAGTAATGGGCTATACTAATTGTGGTAAGCAACAGCTCATGAAGATCGTAACAAAAAAGTGTGCATTATCTAGTTTTTAATTAGAAGCTCTTGCCAGAATCTCATTTCAGTGTGAATAGTGAATAGACTTTGTGTTGTAATTAGTTTTTAGACTGTGTAATGAGTATATATCAATGAGGATCTTGTTAGGAGAGCAATTGGTGCTTGTTGTCCTAGTAAGATTTTCTGCAATGTTCAAGCCATAATTTGATGAACTGGCAAGCTCCTATTGTGTCAAAAGGATTCTACACATAGTGCTCAGAAGGGTGTGTCCCTTAATACAATTTTTTATTAGTTGTTTAAAATGAGTAGAGAAAAGTACACAGGTTTTTAGCTCACTGAAAAGGGTTTTGAGGCATAGGAAGGAAAAGGAAAGATGCAGTTACTCTGAGAAGTGTGCTTAAAAAGCACCATAGTTTTTCATTGACTAACATATATTGTTTTGCAAAGTGTTCATAACAATGTAAATAAAAAGCCAAAGTTGTTTTTTTAATTATTTCTTACAGGTTACAAAAGTGAATTCATGCACAAGGCATTAATTAACTTTGAACTAATCTCTTTCTCTGGTTACATTACCTTAAAACCACTTCACTTTATTATTCAACATCTTTCTTAAAAAAAAAAAAAAAAAGACTTACCTTGCACTGGTTTTATTAGCAGTTGTATAGTCATAGATTCTGAGTTCCACTTTATTGTTTTCTTAGCCATTACACTTCTGTGCTTTCAAAACTGAAGATTAAAACATGTTGTCATTTTGCACATCATTGAATTACTTTAATTAGAATATATATGGAGCCACTTCAGTTTAAGACTGAAAGTTGTGTGAAATATTCATAACAATTAAATTTCTCTAGCATTGTCTTCATGATGAACCACCAAATAAAATCATAAAACTACTAAAGTAAATATCATTAGTGCTGCTGATTTTTGTTGGGTACTAGTAAAAGTTAGTATGATTTATTTCAGAACAGATGCATTAAGGAGTGCATCAATGTAAGCTTTCTAATGCTATCATGGCAGTATTCTTCTATCAGTCTTAGGGGTGAGACATGTACACAGGTAATTTACCATATCAGTTCAGTCTTTGATCACCTTGTGATTTAGCAGCTTAGCTTCCAAACATGACCTTAAATCCAATTTCAAGTCACAAAAGCCAAAATTGTCTTCTGAGTTCATAACATCATATAGAACACTAAACATAGGCTAGACTCAGACTAGTGAACTAGAGATGAAAAGGTCTTGTATAATACACTTGTCTGAGCCTTATGAATTAAAATTTCACTTGAAACAAGCCATTAACATTTCTTTGTTTTTTTATTACTTTGGGGTTTTTTTAATAGGTAAAACTACTTTGATCAAGGCCTTGACTGGGGAAGCAGGACTTCAACCTAAAGATCAGCTGTTTGCCACTCTTGATATCACAGCCCATGCTGGTTATCTGCCGTCACATATGACAGTTATTTATGTTGACACTATAGGGTTTCTATCTGATCTTCCCCATAGTCTGGTTGAGTCCTTTTCAGCTACATTAGAAGAAGTTGCTTACTCAGTAAGTAGTTGACATAAAAAATTGAGAGCTCATGTACTTTCTTTTGGATAATCTTTACCCCTTCAGAAAAGAGGAAGTTAATTGGAATACCTGTCTGACTGTAGTAATTTACTAAGATTAAAAAAAAAAATAGGTAAATATCATATTATAAGCTGAAATTATGCAGCATGTATAAATATGAAAAGATTTTACAAGTGCTTTAATCAGAGTATATGTGTCCTTTTCCGCAGTACCTATATAAGATTCTGATGATTAAATCTATGAAAACCTAGACAGTGCATTGGAGTAAGTTTAGGCTATCTTTCTTGAGGAAAAAAAGAAAACCTCTGGAACAATACATATTTTACATAGGTTTCATGCAGCACTAAAAGTGAATGATTGTGTGTGATGCAGGTACCACATGTTAGTGTGCTATTCCTATCATTTACTCATGAAAGTACACAAAGCAAAGTATAAAGCTGCATATATACACACAGACATTTAAACAGCAAAGCCTGTATCAGAGGTAGTGAAATCAGTGGTAGCTGAATGTCAGAATTCATTTAAGAACTGGATTTTAACCATGCAATGATAGGACTTGCAAAGGTGACTCCAACAATCTTGTTTGTCTCTTACTCTGAAGTGTCGAATTAAAGGCAAGAAATTCTCTTTTCCATACAGTTTTCAAATATTTGCAGCAATACCTTAAGCAAAGATACTGACATGTCTTGAATATAACACCGAGTTTGATTACTTGTTTTTTTTTCAATCATGGCAAATTCATTTGACTTGGGTTTGCCACATCTCTGATCATAGGCGTACTTTAAACTGATAACTTTTGTATGAAGCTTTCCAAGTGAAGCACTGGTAGCAGTATAGGTCTCAAGAGCTAAGATTAAGGATAAGGAGAACTAATCCTCTTCATTTTGAATATAGAGTTATAAATTGCATGTATTTTCTTACTATTTTTGCAAAGATTTTTCAGCCATTACTCCTGTAAAAGCCTTCTAGAGTATAGGCTATTTTTTCTCTCCAGTATTTTTGAAGCATTATTGTTGCATAGCTTGGCTTGGAAAAAATAGATGAGCTATTATTTGAAATAAGTAAATTGTGTAATTAGCTTGTTAGGGCTTGTTTTGAGTCACTGGAGGCCATTCATACTCACCGGGGAGTGAAAGACTAAGCCATCTACAAATGGCGTCATGATTATAAAAACTGGTACTAGTTAATGCTGTTTTGTTCATTCTTTTGACAATGTCAACCTGTCGATGTATTATCTAATGGCTAGAAATGTATCTTGCATGAAATTGTTACAAAAATTATACAAAATCCACAAAACCAGATAACTGGCATACTTTATTAGCTAACTGTCTTGTATGTTGATGCTTGCTAGGATCTGATAGTTCATGTGAGAGATGTTACTCATCCAGAAACTGTCCTTCAGAAAGCAAGTGTTCTCTCAGTTCTAAAGAATCTTAATCTACCCAGCCACTTACTGGAATCAATGGTAGAAGTTCATAACAAAGTGGATTTGATAGAAAGGTAAGCAGGAAGTGCTAAGTATACTTAACCTTTCTTACATTCTGGAAACGCTCTAATTCCTAGTCTGGAAAGTAGCTTTCATACTTCTGCATATACTTAATAGTGTTTCTCAATGTTCTATATATGCGAATAAAAAAATGCATCATCTTATAGTTTTAAAAGGAATCATTTGAGCTGTAGAAGTGTTCCCCATAAGAAGGCACCAGTATAAAATGGATAGGTAGTCTGTCTTTGGAATATTAAAACATACTAATCTTTAGAGGTATGAGCAGGTCTATTGGCAATTTTTGCCTTTCAGGTATAAATCCACTGAAGAAAATGCTCTAGCCATTTCTGCTTTACATGGGCATGGTTTAGAAGAACTGAAAGAAGAAATAGAGAAAAGAATTCTGAAAACAACTGGAAAGAAGATTCTGACTGTTAAGATCAACTTAGAAGGACCTCAGCTAAGGTAAATATTTTGAACTTGTAAAAAGGACTTTGACAAATCTGAAGCTCTTAGTCTTGCATGTCTTAAAATACCAAATTATATCATACTTACTTTGATCTGTGATAAGAATTACAGAGATAATTTTCAAAGCTTTCTAATGTACTGAGAAAAAATGTTGACCCCTAAACAGCGTAGACCTTGCTTCTGAAAGTGTCCTTCAGAGTTCTCATGTTAGTGCACTAAAATAAACTTTATAAACGACCATTTCACTAGCCCTATAGCCATATTTCTGATAAAATCACAAATCTGAAAGATCGATGAAAACATTATGCCCTATTTCAGAACAGCAAATAGCAAATGGAAAGGTAGTTGAAGCATGTCATCTTTAAAAGGGAGAAGTTATCTGTATTAGAGTCACACACACAGAACCACAGGATGGTTGAGGCTGGAAGGGACCTCTAGAGAATATGTGTAAATATGCTCTAGTTGACCTAAAACAAAGATCACATTTTGTAAAATGTGAAATACCTCAAAGATGTTGATAAGCTTTTATCTTCACAGTTGGCTATATAAACAAGCAACAGTTCAGGATATAGAAGTCGCTCCTGAAGATGGCACAGCTCGTGTGAAGGTGATAATCAGTAATTCT
This sequence comes from Nothocercus julius, assembly GCA_013398735.1. NCBI lineage: Eukaryota > Metazoa > Chordata > Aves > Tinamiformes > Tinamidae > Nothocercus > Nothocercus julius. The sequence goes on along the minus strand of VZSV01000019.1, from coordinate 4,882,692 downwards.
GCCTTTGGTAGATACAAAAAACTCTTTCCTAACAGTAAGTTATTTATCCCATGAACCTGTGTCCTTTTCTAGGAAAGGAAACTGATCTCATTAAGAGCATTTGAAATTAATTTATTGACTTGATAGCCCAAATGTTGCAAAGAATGTATTTCTTTTCCCTTAGGTTTTTGATATACTGACATTGACCCATTTTTTAGAATAAAATATTTTTTACCGCAGTAGTAAGTGTCTCAGTAGCTGATTGGGAAAAGAAGGTTGACAAAGAAAACATTATTGGTTGTATTTAAATAATCATATAGATTCATGTATTTTGGTTGAACACATACTCAGATAAACGGCTGCTATATCTAACCGTATTGACACAGAAAATACAGATTTGTATAGTTAAAGCAAAAAATAAAGTTATCTGTGATCATCTTTCATACATATGGTGTTCCTGGATACAGCAATTTATTTGCATAACCTATTACTGTAGTAGTTCTTATCAGGAGAAAACATTTAAGGTAGGGTGAGGTGTAGTATTTCACAAAAGGAAGTATCAAAATTTGATCCATTACCTTAGTTATTAATGACCGAGTCAAGGAACGAATAAAACAACTCACCACAGAAATGAGAAACAAAACTATGTTTTAGTCTGTATTGAACAAATTATTGATCAAGTTTAATTAGATAAAGTAACAAGACACTTTAGGTACAGAAGATATACAGAAATACGTTCTGAATGTATGTTACATAGCACTTCAAGCAAGTGGTGACTCTTAAAAAAATCAGACTGAATGGCTGCTGTGCATAAAACAAACTGAGGTGAGAAAAAGGATAAAAAGCCCTGTAAAAAAAAAAAAGCATTTTAAAAGCCATCTCTCTAAATGGAATGTTTGGTTTTCACTCCCACATAGCCTTTAATTGTGGGTGGCATGTTAGGAGGTAGCATGTTAGCCTTTTGTTTTGAGAAGCTTAAGGTAAGTTGATTATTTAATATCAAGTAACAGTGCATTTCAAACTTGTGCAAATATCTGCTGCGAATGTGAACATCTTGGCAGACATTTGAACTGAGCTTTTGCATATAAAGTGCACCTAAAAAGTGAGGTATATTGATGAAGCTGTACAGTGAACTTTTATGCAGCATCTGCTTCATTTTATTCCTGACATTTGGTAGTTTTCTTACTTTCATGATCATCTATTATTGCACAGTTCATTAAAAACAAATAGAAAAATACAATTAATATGCAGTAACAAGTAGTATAAAACACTTAGTTTTTGCATAAGCATAAAACATTTATTGGTGTGAAAGATAACCTTAGAGCTCCTAAAATAGGTACTTAATTGAAAATCAGCTCTAAAATGATCAGCTCTAAAATGCAAATGAGCATGACAAAAGTAAAGGAACTGCTTCTTTTTTAGAGCAGGCCCTGTGTACATTAGGCACTAGTTTTATGCGTGTTTGTTTTCAGTGTAAAGGGTGCTTAGCAGCTCCTAATAAAGCAACAGGCAAAACTGTCTAGTAGCTTGAGATCAGTAGTAGTACTGGCATGAAAGTATAAAAAGTATAACGATAGGTTTTAAATATATGCATCTTTTATAAAATCGTGAAGAGTATTTTGATTACCCCTTGGTAAAGTGGTTCACAACTGACTTCAGCATGCAGCAGTACAGCTATTTCTAGACCCTCCCAACGCTATTATGTGTATAAAAATCCTGTCAAATAGGATTGCTGGTGAACTGTTCTTGATATATCAAAAATATTCTTTAACTGTTTATATATTTAAGACAAACTATGAAAAGAGACAAGACAGTTTCATGCTGATGTAAAATAGTGAGAGATGGAGCTTGTGAGTATGTGCAAAATATCTTTGACGTTATTTGAAGTTACAATCTGATCTGAATAATTCATATGCATACTGACATAACACTTATCTGTCTTGCTTCAAAGTAAAGTCAAAAGAGGATTAAAATCTTGGGACTGTCAATATTAGTGATTGTGCAGAACCTAAGCATCTCCAATAAATTATGTCCATACTGTAGTTCTCTAGAAACTTAAGGAGGGTCTTCCTGCACTCTCTAGTTTTCTCTGAAAAGAGAAACCCTGGTGATACTGAGTTCCCTTACCAACTCTTGAAAACATCCCTCATTTAAGTTAATTGGTCCTTTATGTAGTCCAGGATGTTTAATGCAAGGAACATTAAACGCAGACAGGGTCTTTTCAAAGAAGCAGCAGCTCAGAATGAAATGATATTTCCTCCAGCTCCTTTGCCATAACAGTTTAATGGAGGATTAATTTTTTTGTTAAGTTCTATCACATCTTTCACAAAGTCATTATTTCCTATGAAGTCTCCAGCAATGATGTTAATACATTCTTTCTTTGGTCCTGGATACTGTTGCTTTACCCAGATTTTCAGGTATGGAAGATTCTGGAGTGTCATTTTCTTCAATGATCCAAATGGGTGTGCCAGAATATACGCTAAATTTTCAGTAAGATTAATCCCCGCTACAAAGAATCGTTCTGAAACAAACAAAAAAAAAATCAGAAAGTGACACCTTAAATATTTCTTTGGCAAAACTATTAGCTGCTGGGTATTGCACTATCTGCAGATCTAGTTCCCCTGGGAATCATTAAACACTAAGATCTTTCTGTATTCAGAGTCACTTCAGTAGACTGTCTTCCTTCGTTGCAGCTGTATGTCATACTTGATAGTTAGGAAAATACAGCTCAAGTGTTGAAGCACTACAGTTTGGGCTGTATCTAAACTATGCCTTGCAGACTATACAGCCTCTGTTAACCAGTCTTCCTACATAAAGTGCGTTTTCATAACGGACACTTGCAGCTTTCAGAAGCACGAGGTGCATCTACATCAGCATTTTTCTGTGGATCACAGGAGTTTGCTTTCAAAGCAGTTCTCCCCTCCCTCGCCCCTTGTCTTCACCTCACAAGGCAGCATCAGAGCTTGTGAACCTAATTCCAGCTCAGAAAGCACAGCAGGTCCTTTCAGCACCTACTGGGGTTTTCAGTCTGCCGGCTGGGGCTGGACAAGAGGCGGCCCAGGGCGAGCTCTCCCCAGAACAACACTCTGCACGTACCAGGCCGGCCGATCCGCTTCATGCGTTCCAGGTACTGGATAAGCTGCCGCGTGACGGTTTTGTTCCCCCACCAGTACGGGATCGCAGGCCACAGTTCACAGTGCTCCTTCACTAGGACCTCCTCTTCGTACGAGACTATCACCTGGTAGCCCCGCTGCCACAGGGTGCGCAGCGTCGGCACCACCTGAAAGCAACGGCACCCGTGCTGAAGCCAGCTGGCACCTGCAAGGTAACTGCAGCCATCTTCCCAAAGGTGAAATGCTCACATATAAAGTTGTCCCAAGAGGCACAGATTGCGTTCAAATAACGCTGTCAAACTCGCAGCCAGAGAGGCTGCTGGCTGGAGGACAAGCTGCTTTCCGTAACGGCAACAGGAGCTTGCGGACCTCAGTGGAACAGGGGCCACTCCTTTACTTAAACAATTCAGCTAAGGTAAAGTACACATTTCATGTTCATGCACCTGTTTAATAGGAGAAACCATTTCCATATAGGCACTCATGCACGTCCCACCTCTGAATAAACCTGGAAGATTCAGCCATTCCCCGAAAGGAGCTAGGAGGAAAACCAATCTGTATACCCCTTCTATAGGAATACAGATGTAGAGAACCACAGATAATTTTTACAGCTGTCGTGTGATTCAGATGTGTCATTATAGTTAGGCATTCACAAAAATTGGAGTTTAGTCTTACATAGTCTAAATACGTTTTTTTTTTTTTTTTATTGCAATGCACTTTGCCTTTAATTAAAAAGTGGTACATGGAGATGTGTTATTTCTGATTTCTTTGAGGGAAAGGTGTCCCCAATCAATAATTGAATCAGAAACCTAAGAAAAACAGATGTTCTGATACTAGTCTGTAATTAGCATGTTTCAATATGCAATAAAATTGTCCAGTCCTCAGAAGTTGCCATCAGACAGGGCTGTGGCCCTCTGACTATATTATTTGAGGGAGAAAAAAAAAAAGTACAATTAATAATAAACATTGTTTTTAAGAATTTTGATGGCGAAAAGGAAATTGCTCATGAAATGGAAAGGGTATTTTGCTATGGTCCAATGAATTTATTAAATAAAAGCCAATGTTGCAAATTTTAAGGCAAATCTTAGAAACAGGGATTTAATGAAACAGGAGTTCCTCTGCTTCCATCCAAGAAAGAGCACATGCATCCAATTAGGTCAGAAAATGCTGCACGAATTAAGACACAAGCTACTCACAAGCTACAAAAATCTGTTGTTGACAGAGGCCTTTGCTTTACTACAGCTGTCAGCTTGGATCCTAAGGGCAGAAAATGAGGTGAGAGGCTCCCTGCCAAAAAAGCTACCAGAAATGTATATATAACCATAGGTGCTTATTTTGAAAAGAAAACAGAAATGAAAATGTAGATGTTTGACAAGGGATTTTCAAACCCTAATAATCCAGATCAAAGGACTTGAACAGTCAAGGCAATTAAAGTTTTAAACACAATGTAATATTGTCACGCTGTGGCCTGTAGCAGTACTACATAGAGAGGGTTGCTTGCAACAACGCCGCGTAGGTGCTTTCACGTGACACTGGAGCTGGGGGCTTGAACTCCCTCAGGCCTTTTTAAAAATAGTGAACAAATGCATTGTATTTGAAGTAGGATACGGGGTCTTCAAGGTAGAACAGGTCATTTAGCTGTGATTCTGAAAAGCCCAACTGCTGCCTCATGCTCAAAAGTTACCAATTACCAATATGGCAAGATCTAGTGTGTTGCTCAGAGCCACCCTCCTGCCCTCTTCAAATACACAGTGCTCAAGTTTGAAGGAAAAACTTGGCTTTTCTGCAGTGTCCTTCCTCCCTGCCTTTGGACACGGCTCAGAATCAGGCTCCTTTTTACGGTCAGGTCATGTCAAGCCCTTTGTTGTCACCTCTGTCGCACAAACGCTCAGCAACAGCTTGGCCCTCACATTTAGTAACTTTTAGAGCTTTCGCTCTGTGTCTAAATGCAAATTTAAATAAGAATCCTCCAATTTTGCTGAAAATTGTTCTATTTTAACTGCTGTACAAAACGCTTTGAAATGGTAATGCTCAGCCCCTTACTGATACACTAGCTTCAAAGGCTTAATGCGAATCGCAAACAGGGTCATCATTATCCTGTACCCCTCGCATCTCCAGAGAAAACTCTCTGTTCCTGTACATCTTTGAAATGTTAATTGTTTAACTGCTAAAAGCTCCCACACATTGTACAGAGAGGAAGATTAAGTTCCTGGAATTTAACAAGTAAGTTTTGATTATTTATATTAAGACTTTGCCGCAGGTTTCAGCACATTAGGCTGGCTGGAAGGTCAACTCCTGTTCAAGTCCAGTAAAGAAAGTGAGCGCCACCAGTGCGGCGGTGTGACAACAGCACGTGTTCTCCGCTCATTCTCAAGTAGTGAACACAAAGCTGTGGCACAAACACCTTGGTACCGATTAGTACCTTGCTGGCAGCCATAGCTGAGAGATGCTGAACCAGAAAGCAGAGACTGACCCTCTCCTTTCTGCGCTGCCTCTCTGAACACACAGGTGGCCCACGCGGACCCAGCAGTGTGCAGAACACGCTGCTACAACTTATGGTGCACACTTAGTCCAAAACTGAACGAGAAGGGGCAAGCAGCCAGAAAGCAGCTCTGCCGAAAGGGCATAGAGCTCCTGATGGACAGCAAGTCAAACACTGGGCAGCAATACGCCCTCGTGGAGAAGACCGAGTGCAGACTGAGCTCTGTTAGTAAGGGCACACACAACAGGTCAAGAGAAATAATTCTTCACTTCTGCACATGAGAAGTGTCATTTTTCGAGTCCTGTGCCTTGTTTGGGCTTTCCAGCACAGCAAAAAAAATATTGACACACTGGAGTGAGACCAGTGGCAGGCAGCCAGGGTGACTGGGGGCTAGAGCACAACATCTGAGGACAGGCTGCAAGAAATGGGTCTGCTCAGCCTGAAAACGACTATGGGCTGACCTCACTGCTGTCTGTAGATATAGACGGGTGGGCACAGAGAAGATCATAGATCAGATTCTCCTCAGGGATGCACAACAAAAAGACGAAAGACAACAGATGCAAGCTGGAGCAAGGGAAATTCTGGTTAGATGTGACAGTGGTCACCTCTCTGCGCGAGTGGTCAAACACCGCACCAGGCTGCCCAGAGAGGGCGTAGAACTCCATCCTTGGAGCTGTCCATGGCTCCTTTGCATGGTGGGGTTGGATCAAATGACTTCCAGCAATACTTACAACCTAAATTATTCTAAATAGCTAAACATCATTGCAGTTAATTACTGCTGTGAAAAGGTAGAATAGACATTGTTTTGAATCCTATCAATAGAACAAAGGAGTCAGCTCCAGCCAGGACCAAATTCCATTTCCATAGTCTGCACTTCACAAAAAACTTTTTTTTTTTTTTCCAAAACTCAGAGAGAACAGTGGATGACAGTGTGTCCCTTGTAGTACAAGCCAGTAGTTCCCTCCTCCACAACGGGGTATGTGGGTTTGTTTCATCTCCTACTTTAAGTGAGCGAGTGAAACCCCAGAGTCATCTGGGGAAAGACACATTAAATAATAAGACCTTATCTCTGATCCAGCGAGTGTTACTTGATGGAGGTGAAGATAGAAAATACAAAAAGATTCTGAATTAGTTAAATGTCTCACCATAATGTATTATATCAACCTTACAAAAAAAAGAGAGAGAGGAAAAAGATCTCACACTTACATTTCTTGGACACAGCTTACAACGGAAGATCTCTTTTATACGGGCAACAAGATGACAGTGAAGGCTCCTGGTTAATCCATCAAAATTCCTGCAGGCTAAGATAACAACTTCCTGAGGATGAGATTCCAACCACTTCAAGACTTCACACAGGATATCCTACAAAATAGAATCATGGCAACTTAGAAAATATTCTGTAATATGCAAGAGAAAGGAAGTAAGACAAACTGAGCATTTACAATAGGTCAGAATCGCAGAAATAAAAATCTGTGTAGAGTTTTGGAGAACAGCTGTCTGGCAGCCCACAACACATTCTAGAGACACGGGGAGAAATTACTTTCTGCAGACTAGTGCCTGTTTGCTCTGGGCATGGAGTCTTCCTCATATATTTAGTGGCTTTGCATTTTGATAACATCCATCAATCTCCTACTTCAGAGGGGCAGGTTAGCAGTAAACTCATCTTCCCAATCTTTTCCATCTTTGTTGGTGGCCAATCCAGGATGTGGGAAGCGATCTGTGCTTGCTTAATCAGGCAGGAGCGTCTCCCTATTTGTTCCAGGCAATGAGATCTTCTTGCAGATTACGTGCAATTAGCAGTGCAGTTAGAAGTTATAGGAACATGCCAATCAGCCTGAAATCTTAAACACCAAGGGTTCAGACCTATGATTATAAAACTGAAGCGTAGCCATTTATCCTGCAAGTCAAAAGCTGCATTGGCAGGGTTTTCCTTTAAAAGAAAAAGGTGCTGTGATTTTATCAGTCTTTTAGCACCTTCTTCTTAATAACATCTCTCCTTGCTGGAGAAAAGAGATTGGGTAGCTTGCTGGGACAGCATGAGGCAAACCCTGGGAACATCAGCCACTTGGTGAATGGTTGGTAGATGATAAATTGGCTGGTGCTGAAATGTTACTGCAAGCACTGAAACTAACTTCCAGTTCAATAACCAGCCCTGCAGATACCCTATCCTTTAAAGTCCTCACGTTAGGAAAATAAATACCCCGCCTTGGGCCAGCATTCCTGGATGGTTCTCTTTTTAAGTAAAAGAAGCACTATCACTTTTATAGCCTTTATTCCAAAGGTAAGGACAATACCTGAACTGTAACAGTTGTGTAAAGCATATGCACGAAGTACAAATTCATAGATGGATCATTAGCCTTGTGGGCAATCCTCAAATCCAAATATCTAACTCCAGCCTCGAGTTGCTCCGTCACACTCAGCTCCTGCATGGTTAAACAAAAAACAAAGGTCCTGACAGTTTGGAAGGGATATGGTCCTTTATTTTAGGAACTGAAAGAAGAATGCAAAGTTAGTCCTGTGAGATTTTTTCCGTAAGGCCTTCAACTTTAAAATGACACTGTATGACACCACGTGGTAACTCTGAATTCTCATACTATCTGACAAGATGGATTCTAATTTCCTTGGGGATTATGCTCCAGATAAAGATGAGATTCAGTTCAGACCTCTGCATTTGTTGTGTTCTGAAAGCTTAAGATCCATTAACTTGCGCATAAACACACAATCACAAGACTATTATTATGAACAAAAATTGCAGGATCAGCATATCTTAGAAATGCAGTATTTATTTTACTAGATCAAAGACTTTACAGTGGTTGTCCCTGTGGAGCTCACCAATTCTCAGCAAAAAGAAAAAACAAAAATGGAAAAAAAATAGTATTGGCTTCATTCTTTTTTAGGAAAAAGTCTCTTAAAGTCCTGCAGAACAGAAGCCCTCTTCTGTTTTAACTTTGCCTCAGACCCATCCTATTTCCTTTGAGGGTTGAATGGAATAGATGGTACAGCGAGCTTCCAGGGCAAAGAGTCCCAAATGATCTATCTCTTTTATTTATAACCAAGGATCTCTTTGCACAAGAAAGTAGAACCAATTCAATATGTTTAAAAACTAATTTGTCTCAGTTTGGCCTGCTTGTACGGACAACCCTTTAAGGAAGGATGCATTGCACTGTTTTAAGTCAGCAAGGAGTCAGCTACAACTAAATCAAGACAGGATGCGGAGCCTAAACGTCCCCGTTCTTAGCATTAGTACCAAAACAGCGCTTAGATACCCTGCAGGATGCTCACCCTGCCTAACTTCAAGCAAGCTGGCTCGGCATCCTTAGGATTTTAGGAATTCCGCCTGCCGAGGCGGTGCCCCGCTGCAGGGCCTGGGTGCCGCCCCGCGCGCCGCAGAGCAGGACTGGGTGCAGGTGCTGAGGGCAGCGGCGCCGCGGGAGCTGCTCCCCGCCTGCCTGCCGGCCCTGCCCTCGCTCCTTCACGCGGGAGCAGTTGCGGGAGTGATCCAGGCCCAAGTCGACCTCCGCGCTGCCAGCGCCGGCGCGCTCTGTGCAGACAGCAGCCTTTGCAACCCAGCAGGGAGACAGAAAGGGACCCATGGAGAGAGCGAGGAAGGCTTCTCCCCAGGACATTCAGGCACCAGACTAATCACCTGCTCTGAATTGCCCTTTGAGTAGGTTTCTTTCTTTCTTTCTGTTGACTTCCTGGGATAACTAGAGAGATCAGACTCCTTAATCAGCCACCTGAATTTAGATGCTAAATTAAACAGTGAGACTACCCCCCCCAGGACCAAATTTAAGACAAGGCTTTAGGTAGTGATACTGCTTAGTGCTGGACCTCATGTCGGGCATCTAGGGCAAGAGTGAAAGCTAGAAATTTGCCTCGAGCATCTAATACCATAGCCACTGTACGGAAAAGATTTGCACTTCCAGAATAACACACAGAACAGCCAGATCCGCATTTAGGCATTGCCTAGAAATTGGGACCCTGGGTCCTACCACAGGGAGGATTCCTGGATCTGCGGTCTGCATAGCAATGGGTGGAGAGATCTTCTCACGAACACAACTAAGCAACAAAGTGCTAGGGAGGGGAAGGATCGCAGTCCTGTCTTTCCCCAGTCACTGTTGGGCGACTTCCAGCTCAGCAAGTTGGGTTCAGAACAGAAAAAGATTGCAATGGTGTAAGGAGCTTGTCTGCCTCCGTCAAGGTCACTTTATCAGCCAGCAACACACAAGTCAGTGCGTGTCTAAATCTTTCATTAGTTTAAGGCACAAAGCAAAAAGCAGTTCAAGGGAAGACACTGCGATAAGAGCGCCATTCCATATCAGTTGATTACTACATGTTTATATGTCACGGTGTCTAAGACACCAGGGTTGCTCAAATGCAACACAAGAAGGCTAGGTATAATTATTGCTGCTTATCAATTATTCTGTTTTAATACACTAATAATGAACTCTTTCAATAGGTTGTTGTTACGTCTTTGATGCCCTGAAAGTCTCCTCTTTAGAAAAATCTTCAAAAGCACCTGCTCTTTAGAAATATCTTCAAAAGCTCTAGTTCAAAATGTGATTCCCCAATTCTGTCTTTAACAATCCACTTGTGAGAAAAAGAAAGAGATAATTACTAACTTTAAATGTAGTAATTTTTAAAAAATGAATCAAGACTACTGTGGGGTTCCACAGCATCACTCCCCTAATTTTTAAGGAAAAATACAAAAGATCTTAAACAGCAATTTTGTTACTGGTGCTGACTGAGATGCATAATAAAGCAGGGGAAAACAGCTGACTTCTTACACAGTAGTGATAGCAACAATGACAGATATGGCACATATTACCTACCAAAAGCTAAAAAAAGAGAAAAGCTCTTTTACCTTTAACCTCTTTTGAATACAGTAGTATTAAATGCTACTTATAGCAATAATAAATGTGACAGAACGTGAGTTTCTAAGTACAAGAGGCCAATTTTAAACAGCTTCATCTATTTCCCCACAAAAGACCTGGTATGTATTGCCTTTTTTTTTTTTTTTAAGAAGTGGTACTTAACACCAAACAGAGCATTTCTTAATAACACGTATTTCTAGGCAGCAGGGCATTCTTTCACCAGCCTACAGGAGAACGCAACCACTTTCATCACTGTGGCACAAATGCCAGACAATAGTTACCTGTGTCGTGGACCACTTCATAATAATAGGATGTATAATGCAGGGCAGACATTTATTTAAAAGATTCACCAGCTTCGATTCATTGTCACTAACAGCAGAGGTTTTGTCCAAACAGTAGGTCATAGTGTCATGACTCCCTGTAGAATGCAAAAATGAATGTGCAGTGAATGTCCCCCCTTAACAATTCAACGCCTCGATACACAGTCATATTGCTTGCACACACTTGGCATGATACCTCATTAACAAAACATGCAAATATATTGCCTAACAGCATAACTAGTTGTGGCGAAGAGGTAGGCTCTTCTACAGAGATCACTCACTTGACATTAACAGCTTAGTGTAAAATCCTGGCAAAAGAAGGGCACTGAGGTCTGCCTCAACAAACTGTATTAAAATGGCCTCTTTCAACTAGTATCCTGCACTGAAACAATTGCCTTGATGTGGAAACTCACTTTTACCGGGAACACATAGCTGAAGACTGAACCTATCTAGAATTTGCTCAGAGTCTGAAGTTGTTCAAATGCAGGGTTTCATACTCCAAGGCCAAGATCTTTGCACAAGAAGATACACAGAACTAGGAGTAAAGGGTGAAATTCATCTTCTTACACCTTTGACTGGACCAACTCCATCTAACTTGGCACTTCGAGCATTTGTATTTTACATATCCAGAAAAAAATGCCCTCCTGGAGCAAACACCCCCATCCCCTACACTGCCAGTGCAGACCCAGGATAAATTTATATGTAATAGATGAACAGGATCTAATTTTTGGTGGACTTCAGAATTATCTGACTCTTTCCAGCACAGGGAGCTGAAGAATATTGCTTCATCACCTGTTCAAAACATATTGGGGACAAGTGAAGTATCAGAATCAAGCAGAATGCAGCCTATGCAAACTTCTGGCTTCAAAAGAAGCCTTAATAAATTTTATGCATTTCTTATATTTAATTGAATTTCTGCTGCAGATCACAATTTCTTCAGGACAGGTAGCTGGTAATTTTGCTGGCCTTTTTTTTCCATTAGTTCTTGAGATTTTTTAAAGCATAAGTAAGAAGAGATAATACGCATGAGGTGATATACTGGAATTTTGATGGGGTATCTGTAGAGCATTTGGATATCTTTTGTTTTTTAAGCCTTCTGACCAACAAGTTGTTCACTGAGGGTGGGAACTGCCTTGTTGAAAGGTGAGTCTTACTGATGCCAATGAAAATACTTCCAGTGGCCATCAAAGGAAAAGAGCAAGACAGTATTTGAAAAAGAAAATTATTTGAAGCAGTCAATAACAGTTTAATGGCTTAATCTTTTTTTTTTCCTTTTTTTAAACTTTTATTTCTATCTAATTTCGTGCTTAAAGACCAAACAGAGATTATTGCAGATCAAAGACAGAATTCAAAGAAATTTGTTTTAGAAGTTGAGAGAGTCAAATCATTAAATACCAATGGACCAAATACAACTCTGAGAGAAGTTAACAGGATTCCATCAATGGGTGTTGCATCTACTGATGCCAATCAGCCTATGGCTAGTAACCTTTAATTTAGGAATCTGTTCTGTGATGTCAGTGAATTGCAGTAATAAAAGGAAGATGGGTATATCCACAACACCACACAATATGATGCAAACAGAAAGAGCTACCACCAAACCAGGTAGCTTCAGAAAACAGTATTGCTTCGGCAGCACACGGCCAAACCTGGTGCAATACAGTGTTAATGACAGGGTTTTGCCTGCATCTTTCTCAACTTTCTTGCAAGCCCTGGTGTCTTCGCTGTTCTGAGATACGGGGCCTGCCATGCCCCTCCGGGACCCACTCCGGGATGCGATGCCTTTCCCACCCACTGAGGACGGGAAGGGCAGGCTTGGCTTCTTCAGGGATGTGAGTAACCTCCATTTCCGAGTGGGGCTTCCCAACATCGCTCCCTCCAAAAACCTGCTGGAGCTGTCCAGACCCAGTTGGTCTTGATCTAGTTTGGTCTGACTCGGGCCAAACCAGTTTTATAGGTCAGCTGGAAAGGCAACAAATCTTCCCAGCTAAGCGGCCTGCAATGCTCTGCAAGAGTCCGAATGCTACAGAAAATTGGCTTGCCTTCAACTATGCTTTTCCTTCCTGCCGAGTCTCTATGCAACATCCCGTGGATTTAAACAAGGCTAATTCATAAAATACCCCAACCAGAACAACACACAACTTGCAAATTAAGCTGCTATCCCATCTCAAAACAAGCAAACAGTCAACACAAATATTCATGAGAGAAAGCTTGTTGTTATGAAGAGAGGCAGGAAATCACCCAAAGGAACAAACACATCAGCAGGCTCTCAGTTTCCACAGCATCCAGGAAGCAACATGTGAAAGCCGGTCTAACAGCTCTTTAGAAATAAGATGGTTCCTTTTCTGCCACAAAAACACTGAGCACACTGTTGACTTTTAAAGTTTTTTGCAAGAGGAAGAAAAAAGAAAAGAGGAAAACTGGACCTATATTTTTCTGTCACATGTAGAAATAGATATTTCTTTTCTGCTCCTGTTGGTTAAATATGAAATCTAGCTTCTCTTTATCCTGTCTGTACATAAGTACCCTTACAGAGGCTTTACGGCAAACTAATACTCATCTCCACTGAACTGAATAGCTGTGGGTCAAGCCACCTTGTCCCCTTTTGTAATTTCATCAACAGAGAGGTCCACTTGTTTTGATGTTTAACACCGATTAAAATTAAGCCTCCGACAAAATATCCTAAAATAAGATTCTGTTGTTCAGTTTTAATTACCCTCTATTAGTCCACAAAGAGCAGAAAAGCAGACCATGGAGGGCACAGTTCTCAGGTCCTCCCAGGAGACCCACTGAAGACTAGACTTAATTTTTCCATAAATGTGTCTTTGCTGAAGTTAACCTAGGTTCTTGCCTGTAATTTCACAACCAGTCCCCTACACAAACACCCATCTATACCCTGTGCTGCTTCCCGCTCAAACTATCTCTCATCTAAAGGTGTAAGGGAAAATTTGGCCTCGACTTTTTATTAGGTAATGATAACTCATCTTTGCTGTCAAGGCAAAGCAAATTCCTTGAGAGCGAGCACTTCTTCAGTGTCTCTCCACGTGCTAGTGCAAACAGGTTCTCTTGTTACTTCTTCATACAAAATGAGAAACTAACTCAGTTCAAAGTAGTAGAGAGAACCATATAATATAATAATATAACCAAAGAAAGGTTAATGGTGCTTAAGTCTGAGAGTAATACCAATGAGGCAACCAGCTACCATACAATTGTATTTATCAATGCTAGGATAAATGAGGTTTTCAGAAACAGTAACCACGCAATAAAGTTAAAATTTACAAAAAAATACATTAATTAAAAGTCCCATCTTGCTTTTCTTTCATACCTTTCCAGTTTCTTTTAAACTATAAAGTCTATAAAGAAACAAGTAAGAAAGTAAAAATTCTCTCCTTTTGGAACCATTTTAGTGTGTATTGAATAGCAGCCACATAACAGAAAACCCACTAGGGCCCAGATAGACAAATGCTCACATTACTAACATTGGTCTGACAAGATGATGCACAATGTCTCCTAAAATCTCCTTTTCTTTTCCTCAAAAAAATTCATTTTCCCCTCCACATCAAGAAGGAAAAAAAAAAAAAAAAGCAACCATGACAGATTGAAAATATTTTCATACACACATAATACACACATATATCACACAAACACTCCCCCAAACACTTCTCCCACACACTGACCCACATAATAAATACAGCCATCCTCAAATGGAAAAAATAGGATACTTCCATGCTTAAATGATGAGTTAATAGGACAGCAGAGAACAGAAGTTAAACTTTACCTGGAAGAGCTAAGCTGTAGAGGGGAATATCCCAGAGATTTTCTGGTAATTGTGACATCCATTGACCATTTTCATGGCATAGGGGAATGGAAGTTTGAAAACCACCCTCCATTAGTATTTATCTTAATTAGGACTTTATAAGATGTTCTGGAGGAAAAAGAAGAAAAAGAAGTATTAAAACATGCCATATATTACAGTTGAATTTATACCTTTTTCATGTACAGAAGGTATTTACATGTGATATAAAAGGTGAACCCTTCACTCAAGCTGTTATAGCAAAATGTAATTTAGTTGCTTCAGTAATGCAGCTGCTTCTCAGCTGCAAAACACTCTGCTTTTGAAAACATTTCCAACACAATGCCAAAGTCACATTGCAGTTTTCAGCTTGAAAAATGACTACCTGAAAGAAACACACAGTCGAGACAAGTACGCGCAGCTTAGGTGTTGTGGAGAAATCACTACCTACATTGGCTATTGCGACGTTGTACAGAGCAGTCTCCTTGCCGTGTGAAGTGGTGTCCATTCCCACATTCAGTGGGACTAGGGCAGCATTGAGGGACCCGGTTCGCGCTTGAACCATCACTTCAGCTGCTACATCAAAGCCCTATGGAAAGCCTTGACAAATTTCACAGGATACAGAGTTTCCACAGCGTCAAGGAGGAAAATGTCAGTTGTCTTATTCTCCTGAACAGTAACATTTCTTTGGTTTGAGAAAATCTCTTGATCCCTATCCTCAACATCATTACTGAGTGGTGGCCCGTGATCAAAGATACTATAGTCTGATCTAGTGGTTAGATCTTCCTGAAAACGACTCTGGGATAGCTCTGTTTTGTCTCTAGGATTGTCTGTAAAATTGGTCCAAGCAGGTGAAGCCTAGCTGCGAAACCATGGTCTTCAGCAAGGTCTGCTTGAACCATGACAGTCATTTTTCACTTTATGTTTTCCTGAATGATGCATACATGAAGACTAGCTGTCCTCAATGCTATATTTTCTTTCCAGGATATTGTTGAAGTCCCAGCAGTGTTTTGGAGGGTGAGGATCTTCCACCTTTTCAGTGATTTGAAGAGTTTCTCTTTTTTATCTCAAGTGATACAACAATTACCTATAATAATATCACACCTTCCTTTTTATTCCATTTTTAAAGTCGGCATAGAGAATGTTTCATTCTTGTTTGCTGCAGAGACAGCTGACAGTTGTACAGTACCAAACTTCCTGATAGGTCCCATGAATATGTTGTATCTCAGCATATTCATTTCTGAGATTGCTTCTTTTCAACATTTTCTTTGGGCTGCTTTTGAAGCACTGTTGGTTGTTTCCGGTTTCGAAATGGACCATACCATTTAGATGAACAATCTGTGGCTTTCCTAAATGCAATGTAATAGATCTTTGTGGCCACCACCCTGGATCATCTGAAAGGCAACTGTAGGAACTGCTTTGCTGAGTTTTATGGGTGCATTACATGGATCAGATGCAATCTGCTTTGATATCTGCCAGTGTGTGTAGCATCACCCACCCAGCCCACCTTGCTATCCTCCAGTCTCCCTAAGTATGACCACCCCAGTTAAGAGAAAAACGAGATCATGTAGACTGAGGGAAATACCCAGCTACTTTGCTTACAGGTTAAGGGTCATGTCCTGAAGGAGATGGGACCTGCCTGTACTAGGCAGACTGAAAAAAAAATTGACTTGCTTAAACCTCCAAGAAAGAACCATTTACTGAGGGAATCCCAGTTTGGAAGATCTGTGCCACAGTGATCCTGTGACACTAGTGGTGTGATAGCAGGTGTTGCAATGGCTACAGTGCCGGAGTCCAGGGTTTCCAAAAGCACTGAAAACACTCTTTTTACATAGGCTGCAATGACTACCCAGCTCCATTTCCTGGAACACTTCCTTTGTGCATGTGATAACGCTAGCTCTGCCTCAAAGAAACCCTGCAGGACCAAAGAGAATTACTTGATTAGTGCAAGAATTTGAAACTGAAACTACTTGATCAAAAAATCCTAACAACCTGCTTCTCGTTACCTGTCTTCAGTATTAACTAGGGCATACTGCCTGCTGGAGGAGTGAGTGCTCAGGGTAAAACTAGAGAAACTGAAAGCCACCTTTGACCAAGTGAATATAACCCTTTCCTGACGTCACTTGGAAGCTCCAGAGCGGAAACTATGTCCTGATCAACCCAATGTGCTTGCGCTTACTACCCTATATGAAAGTGCCAACAACAAACTGGCACAATATACGCTACACCCAAGTTGTTCAAGGACATGCAGGCTTCTGCCCTGCCACCAGGAGCACTCTCTAGACCACAGTGCCTATCTCCATCTTACTGAGACCACCACTAGCACAGGGATTAGTAATAGCAGAAATAGTGAGCCCGACGCCCCTGCCAGCTCTCCCATCTTTACTAAGCCTTTACTAAGATGAGTCACTACGAGGTCTAACATCCTCTGGAGATATTTCAACAAGTGCTGCTGCGCCACAATATGCGGTGGCCAGCGCCCCATGCTTGGGACATGGGGACATTCCTTCCTGCTGCATGTGCATGACACAGGCTGCATGTGTCCTGGGTGCAACCTGAGGACTTCCTCCTGGTGAACCACAGCTAGCTCAGAGATTATCCACATGCACAGGTCCATTACACAGGCAGGAAAGAAGCTTACACCACATCTTGGTCACTAAAGAAGAGATATGTGATGGGCCTAATGTAAAGCCTAGTGGAAAACATGCCATGGATTTATTTAAACAAACAAAGAAAGCAGATATTATTTGCTTATAAAGGATAAAGGCATTAACATGTAACTTCTTATGTTTATCCTTACTCTTCTTGGAAATACAAGTTCAAATCACAGGTAGATCAGCTCAGCCTTCTTATAAATGCAATTTAACGTGCCAGGTTTCTGTCTTTTGAAGACCCCTTGCTCTGACAAGAGAAGACTGACACTAATCTTGTCCCCTTTTCTGCATATTTTGAGCTCCTTCTGACCACACACCACCCTTCTCCTAGTACTTCTCTGCTCTAACCTATGTACCAGGTAGTATCAGTGCAGAGATGGACTGTAAAAGCTTAAAACATTATTACTACTTAGGAGTTGCCGAAGGTCAGATAGTTCTTCTCCTCGCCCTGTTATAAAGCCATCAGGAAGTGTGAGAATGCATGTGAGAGCATTCACGTAGGTGTTGTACGCTGATTAGAAGCTTAATTACAAGCAATGGGGTTTTTTGTTTGTTTGTTTTGTTTTATTTCAGTTCTCCTCTTGCAACCTACAGCTCCCTTTCCAAAGGCTTTGAGGCTTCCTAATTCCCATTCTCCAAAAGCAGCCAGCTAGCCCAGAGCAGGTACGCATCCCCTCAGAGGGTGCCCCAGTAAGCCCTGCCGGCACAAGCCACTTTGCATAGGCAAAGCTCCAAGGACTCCTTTAGGAAACACCACTTTGCACTTCCTCCTTTCATCCAGCATTGGTTTCCTCCAGCAAGCCAGTTCAAAGAGCCTAAATGAACAGTTACTACTTTTGCTCCGGGAAAAAAAAAAAAATGTTACTTGTTTTTAAGGGCATTTAAGTCCCTTATACTATTTCACTACCCGGTTAGGAAAGTCCCAGGACCGGCCCATACTGGGGATGACTCACAGCAGTAGGTAGGGAGGCCTTTTGGAAGCCGCCAGCCACAAGATCAGCTTTGCCACGTGGTAAAACTGACCCTTCAGCATTACCAGGCCAAAACCCACCCAAAGTAGGTTCTTAGCAGGTACAAGCTGCTGTCGCTGTCCTGACCTCTGTGGGAGCAGGACAACTCATGTAGGCACTGGACCTTTACTGAGGAGCGCAAGGAGCATCTTGCCAAGCCTGGGAGAACCAGCACAGAGCAGAAACAGCAAGAACTTTCTGCAAGGCCAGAGCTGACAAGAAAGAAATGGAGGAGCTTCAGTTCTCCTCCTCTTCCCAGCTTCCTTCCCAGCTTACTGGGACCAGGTAATGCACTGGAGAAGCAGCCAGGGCACACAGAGCTGTTGCTTATTGAATCCTGTGCAGAACTGACCCAGTTAAATCTGGTCTCATCCCTCCTGTAGCACAAACCTCAGATCCTCTCCTCACAATTTCCAAACTGATTTACTACCTTGCATTTCAAAGTCAGTGTATCTTTTAGGGAGAAACTTCAAGTTGCCTGGAGGGATGAAATTACAAGTACAACTTAGCCCTTTTTATGGGTAAATTGCAAACTCCACTGAGAAGAACTGTGTCTTTATTCCCATCTTCCAGATTGGGAAGCTAAAAGCCATTCCACTGTATAGCATAGCTACCATGATTCGCTACCCTTGCACCTAGAGTTAGTGATTGATTTCTAACCTGGTCCCAGGAGTCTAAGTGCAGACACTAAACGAGCCTTGAGGATGCTCCAGGGACACAAACAATAAACAAGCAGTAAAATACGCCAGCTCACAAATAAACCAAAAATCTTCGACACAGAGCCACACGCTCTAACCTCGGGAAGCCAATAACATTGGGTGGGATCTCTCCCAGGTGAGGGTGACATCCAAAGTACACCTTGCACATGCAGATCTCTTTCAGGCATTTCCAAGTCCTTAAACACTGGGTGAAAGCCAAATGTCACCGAGTTCCAGGAGGGAAACATGGTTAGTGAATGTCTGATGACATAATTGAAACATTTTCTGCAGCCTTATTAGCCTCTAACTAATGTCACAGTAATTACAGGAAACATTTTTATGTGAATTAAGTGAACTGCCACAATGAAGAGTAAGTTCCCAGCCTCCCCAAACACACAGGCAAAAGCACACACTAACCATAAGCAGTTTCAGTATTGTAGAACCCAGCTAGCAACTTGCCTTTCTGAGCAGAAAAAGGGCTGCAGCATTTCTGATCTACATTATAACCTGATATTTTGCTCTCAGGGAGGGAAGATTGCTCTCTCCCTTTTTTTATCGTTCTACTTACTCCGATGAATGATTTAGTTCCCATTTCAGCTTGCCAGCTCCTCAGCGAGACTTCCACCTCTCCAGATTTCCCCGGGTTCCTGCAAAAAGACGGCACTGCACACAGCGAAGCAGGAAATAAATGCAAACAAGCACCGCACGCTACCTGCCATTGGCCCGGCGCTGCAACGCCCAGCTCAGGTCAAGTAACAGCAAATTTTAGGAAGGTGAAGGAGGAGCGAGGGAAATGAGAAAGAGGAACAGATGTAATCCGAGCTAAGTGGAGCCACGTAAAATGCACGGATGAGACACTCAGTGGCCTGAAGATGCATTGCTTCAGGAATAATGTGCAGGCAGGGAACAGAAAAAAGAAATGCCAGCACAACACAAAGCCGTAGGGTGTAGCAGTCTTTGACTGCTTTAAAATCTGACTTTAAATTGACTTTAAAATGTTAATATAAAGAAGCCTGCGGACAAATACCATAAAGATTGCTAGTGCCTCTATTGCCTGCTTTGTCCAATAGAGCTTCCGTTCTTCATTTTACAGAGCTAATAGAGGATCCAATACTTCTGAACAGTTCTCTAACTTGTACAGTCTCTCATTTGTGGTCAAATTCACTCATATTTATGGTATCTTATAGAAAAAGCTAGGAAACCTCATGAAAAAAGCTCTACGTAGAAAGGAGGCAAATAAGAGTGAGTGGATGACGTGTAAGGACAAATGTTCAAATCCCCAATGCATTTTTGCAAGCAGAGTGTCCTGTCACCTTCCTGCAAGCTCTGTGGTGTGAGGGAAGAGTTTCCCTACCTAATCTGCCTGTTACAAAAGCATATGGATATGCATATACTCAAATTAAGAGTGCAGAATTGAAACAAAAAAAGAATGAATGAACAAAAAGAGAAAATGGTCTTTTCCTTCCCTTCTCTGAGGGAGCATTCCTAAAGGGCCACCTGCACAGAAAACAGGTATGTGTGGTGCATCACCACATCAGCCAGGACCAGCAAAATTCAGGTTGCTGTGCTTCTCACTGCAAGAACATATTTTCCAGCCATTCCTTCTCCACCACCTCATTTTGTATGGGGCAGAACAAAAGAAAAAACACTGCTCTTGGGCAGGATCAAAACTGCTGTGGCAACAGCAGTGGCAGGACTAGGTTTACTGCTAACTAGGATGTTCCCAGTTGTCAGTTCCGGGACCATGAGGCCACCTAGACTTGAGAATTATGCCACAATTCAGATTGCTGTTCATATATCACCTTTTTGCAGAACATCACAAAACTTTCCGGAGATACAGAAGGGACATGCAGCACGCTGGAAAGCTAGGCACAGAAAGGACAAAATAGTGCAAAGGCAGAGCAAAAGAAATGTTAATAAAAAAAAAAAAATCCTGCATAAAGTCTGGAAGGATGTGCATTGGCATGACAAAGAGTGGCTGAGGACTATTACGGGAGAAATATTGCTATGTTCTTCATAGACTAAAATCATGGAATCATAGAATGCTTAAGGTTGGAAGGGACCTCTAGAGATCATCTAGTCCAACCCCCCTGCACACGCAGGGTCACCTACAGCATGTGGCTCAGGACTGCGGCCAAGCGGATTTTGAAGATCTCCAGAGAAGGAGACTCCACAACCTCCCTGGGCAGCCTGTGCCAGGGCTCTGTCACCCTCACTGTCAAGAAATTTTTCCTTAAGTTCCTGGTGTTTCAGTTTGTGGCCGTTTCCTCTAGTCCTATCAGTGGCCACCACTGAGAAGAGGCCGGCCCCATCCTCCTCACCGCAAATAAATGGGAAAAAAATGGGAAAATATGGGAAAAAAATAAATGGGAAAATATTTCAAACAAGAAAAATAACGAAAAAGTAATTAGACAAAATCAGCTTTAATTCTTAGTTTACCTAGAAAGTTAAGGCTATGGACATGTGCCAAAATATTAATTATGCTGCCGTTAGATACTGATGTGATGAGTGCAGTATAACCAGACACGGTTCTGACATTATTTCCAAAGCAAACCTGTATCAAATAGTTGGAACTGTCTAGAAAAACATGTCCACAGAGAGGAAAATTAAAAAGCCATTTCTGTCTTCATTTGAGATTAACAACTGAAAACTCTGAAACAACCATAGAATTGAAATCCCAGATTATTTTTCCTCTGGATGTACAAAACAGGACTGCAGTGAAGTGACAGTATCTGCTGACTTGTGTAGGTCACATCCCTGTGAAAATATTCCGAAAAATCTCTAGCCATCTCTCAGCTGCAGCCTTTCTAGTCAGAGTCTGGGGCTCATTTCTTCTTCATTTTGCACTGGAATTACCAGAAGTCAAGAGAGTTACTCCTGAGTTAGTCCCGAGACTGCAATCTGTCTAGAGGGATTTAGGAAGCCAGTAAACAAAGGAAGGAGACAAAATTAACCAGCAAGAGATTAAGCCCTGAATAAGCAGATCTCCTGAGGAAGGGTCAAGGCAAGCATGAATTTTGGCAATATTTGCAGAAATAATGATAAGCAGATTTCAAAATGAAGAAGCTGCGGGAAGGAAAAGTCCAAGATTTCAAAATGAATGTCTACGTTAGAAAGAGTGATAGTAGAATTCAAAAAAACTGAAGGAATTTCTTGCCTTGAAGGACTATTCAGATTTTGAAGCATTCAGTAATAAGAAGGTTTGAGGATGGTAGCATCTGAGAGAGCCAAAACACACAGATATAGGAGATTCAGCACATGCATTGGTGGAAATACAGGTCTCTTTCATAGTTGCAGATCCAACTGAAATATTTATTGTTTCTTAATTAGAGGGACACTAGTCATAATGCTAAGGAGAGGGTTGAGCTGAGCATTACACTTTAACAGATTTGCCTGCTTTGTTATGCCTGAAACATATTGCACTCACTCTATGAGAAATAAGTGAATTTTTCAAGGGACTTACTTAGAAATTTAAGAGTTTTTTTAAATGGTTCAGATGCATGGGATGTGGCGTGAGCCTTTCTTCTTCCATTCCCAGTTCTTTAGTTTCAGACATCACTCACCTGCTCAAAGCAAAGAGCCAAACGTTCTCAACACATTGTTCATACACTAGGCATGCAAACTTCTTTTTTTTTTTCCCTCCCCAAGAACTGATGCTCCTTTCTCTATGCTTCAATGTACAGAAACGTTGCTTTTAAATATTGAAACAATCTTAACTGAATCCCCTGGGCTTAGAGCATTTGCTCTGGGGACACTTGCAACAACTCTGGCCATGTGTGTGTTTGTTCCTACAGTGATAAGCTCTCTCAGCCCTCACCTAATTTCAGTCTTTCCCTGGAAAACAACAGAGAGCTCAACATTTCTAAGAGGACATGCAGATAGTGGCAGCGGCCACAATGGATCTGAGAAGCGGGGGAAACTGCAAAGCCAGGGAATGAGGGAGAGCCAGAAGGACTGGTTGACCACATGATGGGCCTGCCCCGTGGCTGCAGAATCATTATCTATGAGCCTTTAAAACATGTATAGACTGAAGCATCTCCAGATAACTACCCCTAAGCCACAGGCAGCCCTAGAGCTATGCAACATCTCTAACAGGGAAAAAAAAAAAAAAAAACACCAACAATCCTGTCTTCACCCAAGAGAGGCAGCCTGGAGGGTCCCTGAGCCTCCAGCCAGTCTCTCTGGGTGATCAAAGTAATTGGGAAAGGCTTCAGCACAGCAGCTACACCGGACCCCATGCATCAGGGACAAAACGTGTCCCAGAGAGTCTGACTGGGGTTCCTCCTATTTGTTTCTGATGTTTCTGGACCGCTATGCCTTGTCCAAATCCACCATGATGTGAGTGGGACCATGATGAGGCTTGTATGGCCCTTCAGGAGTCCTCATTTCCAGTGATGTTCTCGTACTTGGTACTGCCTTTTCACAAGCTGCCTTTGGTGAGCTGGAGCAGGCCAGCAGGAAACCTACACACAAGTATTTTGTGGGATTGAATTTGCTCAATGCTGTCATGAAGAAGTGCTCCTTGCTTTATTCACCCCAGATAAACCACGTGTGCTGGCTGACAAAAGGATCAGTCACAACAATACTGACTGCAAATTCAGCAGTTTGGGGGCAAGGTTGAAGCAAATAATTTTCCTCTCAAACAGAAGAAACAGATTTTAATTTTGACAAGTCCTGCAAGTCCTCAAGAAAGGTTAGAAAGCCCCCCAAAAAGCATTAAATAAAGATATGCCAACTTTTGTTGCACCTAAAACGAAAGGTGTTTTCCCGCAAATACTTTGAGCAAAATCCTTGTTTCAGCTCAGGTGTCACTTGTATTTTAAATAAGGCACTTCAAAACCCCTTCATCATTGACCTCTGAAAGGACTTCAGAGATGTGCATAATGTAAGGAGGGAAAAGACTAGAGAAATTACTATATAGGACATAGACTCTTGCAACTTTCTTGTTATAGTGGTACTTTCTTATGGCTCATCCCCAAGGATCTCGGGGTCCTCCACAGCCCCCACACTGGTAAATGGCAAGCATACCATTTGTATTTTTAGAGCTGAGGGAACATGGGCAAAGAAGAAGAAAGGAAGGATGCAACTTGCAGATCCCAGGCTTCTCAGGCCTATAGACGCACTGGCTGAATGAATCTGCTGCCTTTGAGACCAAAGTTTGAAGGAGTAACACGTCTGACAGGAATAAAAGCTTTGATACTTTAGGGAAAAAGTGCAAGAAAGTCCTGCAACAAACTGTTGCTTGTAGTCAAGAAGTTCATCGACAAGAGCTGAACTTTCAACCTTTAACCATAACTTGTCATGGAGCAAGACCTTATAAGGGCCCCACTTCAGCACAGACGTGACTCATCTAGCAAAAACTGATACAGGTCAGACCAACTAGGTGCCTGGTGTGGAACCAGCCCTGCTCTGCCCTGCAAAGCCCTCCGATTCAGTTAGGTAGACCTGCTGTTTATGCTGGTCTCAGCACGTACATCATACATATCTGGCTCATGAGCAAAAGCATTCTAGGGCAGATGTCTCAGGCAGTGCAAGTGCGATCTGAGGCGACCTACCACAGAGCTTCATCCTGAAAGAGGGCATCACGCTGCAGGCAGGACAAGTCATCCATGCCAGAGAGCATAGGTGCTGGGCTGGCTGCAGCTGAGCTCAGCATGTCAGTTTAGGTCAGACCTTGCCTGTATTAAAAGCTAACGTCTACAACAAAAAAAAAAAAGACACATTAAGTAGTTCCCAAAGTGTCAGATAACTTTACAAAGGCAGTTATTTATAGCTCAGACCCTTGTAAACCATTGAATTCTTTTCTACTATCACCATGGCCTTCACCCAGCTACCTTCTAGTGAACTGTTTTCCACCAGTACTCAAAACAACAGAGGTTTCAATTGCTGGTACTTGCTGAAAGTTTTTATCAGGAATGCAGAACAGATAAGTTGCACAAAGGCACAACATACAAAAGGACTGTAGCTACTGAGGTAACTCCACTCTTGCATACTTGAGATCTGTTGGAACAGGCCCAGCCAACATGAGCTCATGAAAGGCAGGCCCTGCCTCACCAACCTGCTCTCCTTCTATGACTAGCTGACCTAGTGGATGAGGGCAAGGCTGTGCACATGGTCTACTTAGACTTCAGTAAGGCCTTGGATGCAGTCTACCACTGCCTTCTCCTGGAGAGGCTGGCAGCTCATGGCTTAGACAGGTGTACTCTTCGCTGGGTGAAAAGCTGGCTGTGTGGCCACCACCAGAAAGAGGTGGTGAATGGACTTAAATCCAGCTGGCGACCGGTCACGAACAGAGTTCCCCAGGGGTCAAGCGTTAGGGCCAGTCTTTATCAATATCTTTATCAATGATCTGGATGAAGTGGTCGAATGCACCCTCAGCAAATTTGCAGACTACACCAAGCTGGGAGGAAGAGTAAATCTACTTGAGGGTAGGAAGGCTCTACAGAGGGATCTAGACAGGCTGGATTGATGGGCTGAGACCAACTGTATGAGGTTCAACAAGGCCAAGTGCAGGGTCCTGCACTTCAGGCACAACAACCCCATGAAGCACTGCAGTCCTGGGGCAGAGCGGCTGGAGAGCTGCATGGCAGAGAAGGGTCTGGGGGTGCTGGTCGACAGCCAGCTGAACATGAGCCAGCAGTGGGCCCAGGTGGCCAAGAAGGCCAAGGGCCTCCTGGCTGGTATCAGGAACAGTGTAGCCAGCAGGACTAGGGAAGGGATCATCCCCCTGTGCTCGGCACTGGTGAGGCTGTACCTCGAATATTGTGTTCAGGTTTGGGTCCCTCACTACAAGAAAGACATGGAGGTGCTGGAGCGTGTCCAAAGAAGGGCAACGAAGCTGGTGAAGAGACTGGAGCACAGACCTTATAAGGAGCAGCTGAGGGAGCTGGGGTTATTTAGTGTGGAGAAGACTCAAGGGAGACCTTATCGCTCGCTACAAATACCTGGCAGGAGACTGTAGTGAGGCGGAGGTCGATCTCTTCTCCAGAATAACTACCGATAGGACAAGAGGAAATGGCCTCAAGGTGCACCAGGGGAGGTTCAGGTTAGACATTAGGAAGAATTTCTACATGGAAAGAGTGGTGAAGCTTTGGAACAGGCTGCCCAGGGAAGCAGTGGAGTCACCGTTGCTGGCAGTGTTCAAGAAACGTGTCAATGAGGCACTTAAGGACATGGTTTAGCAGGTTTGGTGCTGAAGGGTTTATGGCTGAACTCAATGATCATGAAGATCTTTTCCAACCGTAACAATTCTATGATTCTAAGAAAATAATCTTGTTAATATTCCCTATCCGCAGACCAATTTTGTGTTATATTTCATTTTGTGTGAAATCAATATCCAGATTATACACTCAGCATGGCCCATCTTCTGCAGAGTTTCTAAGGATGGTGTGACAAATATCCTTTGAGCTGTTAGGTTGCATTCTTTCTTACAGGAATGTTACTAACACTGCATACACATACAGAATACAATGTCATCTGACCAGAAAGGCAGATTTGGCACACCTCAAAATACAGCACCGACAAACCCCTTTCTCTTGAAAGCAATGGTAAAAAGCCATGCCAATGCATGGGAGTTCAGCAGCGAATGCCACTGGTTGTCTTTGATGAACACAAGGAGATGCAGAAGAACTGCTCAAACAGTGGGAAAACAAACAAACAAACAAAAACTACCTGACTGTTATTTATTTCCTCCCATGAGCCAATCATCCATAACTATTTTCTTTCACTTGGACTGGAGAGGCACTGACGTCTTTCAAACCATGACATGCCCTACCCTTCTCCCAGAAAAAAAGATCACTGCCTCCCAACAGCAAAACAGATCCTACACAAGAGATAACTCTAAAGACTGTCTCATCATTAATTGATGTTTTTCATTGATTAGGATGTTTCTGACTGCCAGGTTTTGATAAATAAATAAATAAATATGCTTTTTTAATTTGTCAATACCTCCATAGCTCTTTCACCTATAGTGATCCAGGGCAATGGTAATTAAACATAAGCAATTCAGGAAATAGTAATTCCTATTTATAAGGGCCTAGGAGTACATTTATTATAGTACACATGTTAGAAGTTGCAGAGAGCAAGGACTTTTGTGACAAGCTGAAGTACAAGTATTTCCTGTTCCCAGGCTACAAGCAAAGAACGTGACGGCGCACCCAGTGTCCTCTGGTGTATTTACAGGGCTTTGCTAAATGAATAGCTGCAGTATTGGAGCAAGGGAGGCACATTTAGTTTGTGACTGTGCCCAGGACCATCAATGACGAATTCAGTCTTTGCTATAAATATACCTGATGTACCCCAGGTCCTTCAGCTCTTTCAGGGACCCCTGATGTTGAAAAAAAAAAAAAAAAAGAAACTTTATATGAGGCTGCAGGCTTAGATTTTTTCCAGTTTCCAGTAGAGACTGGTTTTTTTTTTTCAGTCTCTACTCTGCACAGAAGCAAAGTTCATGAAAGACAAGTGCAATGAACTAAGTAACCCTGGTACCAGCTGAGGAAGTCAGGACTCTACTAATGGGGGAACTGAAAGCAGGTTAACACAAAGCTGAACAACTGGCAGCTTATGGAAAATAGAACTTGCTAACTAACTTTTTTTTTTTTTTTTTTTTTAAGGAAATGAGATTTATGTGATTACGTTATCTTGAGTTTTCTTCCCATCTTTCTTCCCCTGGTACTTCTTAAAACACAAGCTGAGTTCAACCAAAATGATAGCAGCTATATATCTTCTGTGTATATTATATCACCCTGTTAGGGTGGGAGAAGGAAGAGAACTGGCATGCAAGGAGCAAGTTGACAACTAGAGCTGAAACACAGCTCTGCTGCCCTCCTGTCTCTGACCCGCCAAGCAGACTACCGGGAAGGGAATATGCCGCCCTGTCCACACTGCTAACGGTTCACAGCAGATTGTGATCACTACTTAGAGCTATGATTTCACTCATAGGGCTAGAAGGGTAAGATAATAGTCCTAGAAGGATAAAAATCCTTCTGAAATTACATTTTGAGAGTTTTAAAACTGAGAAACTTACCCCTCATCATTCAGTCAGCCCTCAACTTCCTCCTTTTAAAGTGAAACTGAACATGAAATCCCCTAAATGTTTTCAGACTTGTGTCTGTTGGCATTAAATGAGAAATGCCCCATCCTGAGTTCTGTCTGTAAGAGCAAAAGGGCTTGCACTTCTCAATGGGAATGCTGGATATACCTAAATAAATACATTTATGCAGCAGTTGGTGTTGCCTTGCTTACCAGAATGAGACTGCTTCTTAGTGAGCCAGAGCTAGTGACACAAAAATGCAGATTTTCAGCCTACCTTTTCTCAAATGTTATTTATGGGCTCTTCATACCATGAAGGTCCACTCCGAGATCCAGGTGGACAGAGCTCCTATCCTAATACCATGCATTAGTGTAACCACAAGAACAGAAGTCCCCAGCTTGTGCAAGGCCTTGACATGACATCATATCTTAGCAGAAGCATTTGCACAATCTCTGGTTATTATTTAATCCAACACCTATGGCTAAGTGTAAGACTGTTTTCTTGCGGCAGTGCAGAGTGATGTCAAGGCTATAGAATTTCTTACGTGGGGTTTCTCAATTCAGGCCAGGAGCACAAATAAAGATGCGACTCAGACAGTCTGACAGAACAGCAGAGCTTTAGGTCCTACTTTCAGCAGAACATTAAGCAGGTGCATCCCTGCACATTACAGCCCCTCTTGTCTTGATTAGACAGGTTTCCTTCCAAAACAAAAATACTGACAGCTCCTACACAATAGGAGAGGACAGGAGAGTCAGTTTCTTACTTTAGTCTTTGCTTAGTCTTACTTTAGCCTCTTTAAAGTATATCTCCAGCAGCCAGCCTCAGGGCCACAGGCACAACCGCCCTTTAAAAGGCACACACACTGACAGAAGTCAAGATAAGCTATGGGTTATTTTTTCTCTGCCAGTTACTCAGTAAGCCTAAAAGTCTTTGGGGAGTTTCTTAAGTCCGCACATTGCCCTTCAGGCTGCATATGCTGTTGCCCATATTGGGAAGAAGAGGAATACAATCAGTTCCTAAACAAGAAATTCCCAGTTCCTGTACAGGCCCATGGCAAAGGAAAGTTGCTCGTACAGGGGCAGCCAAAGTTCACATGGTCACCCCTCCCGACACCCACAAACTTCATTTTCCTGAGGATATTATGCTCTTTAGCATCATTTTGACTACTTCACCAATCTTGACATCACCTGGAGCTTCATCCAAGGCAATCTTAATGCACCCCTGGAAGTCATTCCCTTTGGAGGGGGGTAGCCATATGGCACAAGCGGCTGCAGCAGCTGCTGTTCAGCTCCAAAGGGGAAAATTTCACTTGATACTCCTACTGCATAGCACCTCCAAAGAGCAACTTGCTCTATCCTCAGCTAAATCAGACAATCTGCAGCCTAGAATTGCCTATTTCTCTCCATGAGGATGCCTTAATGCTTTAGGGAACTATCTCCTGTGACAAGTTCCCTCTGGAAGAGGTGAAGCTTTCCTTATAAGGGAGATGATCAATCAAAGGTGCTTTAGGATATTGCATAGAAAAAGTTTAGTTACCATTTAAAAGCAGCTTCAGTAAGAAATGGTGACACCAATAGAGGTCAGCGCATGACTAGAACTCAGCCTCTCCTAATCTTAGCTAGTGAAAAATGTTCAGCTCTTTTAAAGAAAACGCTTAAAATAAATGAGAAGCTTACAAAAATTACTCTATGTGGTTTAATTATTAGAAAAATCGTTAGCATTATAGGAAATACACCTCATGAACTATTGCTCACCTTGGGACATTCTATTTGCATCACCATACATGGAGCCCTGAAATGAATAAAGACATTTTTTAAAGTAAACAGAAGGTCATTTTCTGTTCTATTGGGAAATCCCTAGTGACAGATTGCAGAAAATAAAAATTATTCCTCAGCAACCTGCCTCTTAATGAAAATCAAGGACAGATTCATAAGATAGCAACCTCAAAACTGCCCCTGCCAGCTACTGATGCTGCATTATGAACAGAGAGCACCACCTGGGCTAAGCGATAAGGACACACTCAGAGTTGACTCAAGTTACTCCCACTCGCTCTTGTGAAAGCAGGTGCACATAGACCTTGTTTGCATTTGGAGCAAGTGGGAGGAGGATGGAGCAAGAGTAGCAGCCAGAGAAGGAGAGATGGAGTCTGCAGGGCTTATCTGTTCTCCTAGGCACTGCTATTTTGCATTCCCTTTTCTCAGCAGTCACTCCTACAGGTTCCCATTACCAGCCCATACCACAGTTCCCATGTCACCAAAACCCACCATGTGTAGGCTGGGTTACGATTCTGCTGGGGCTTTCTAACTCTGCCAAAAACTTAATAAGCAATCTTGTCTCTGTCTCAGTTACCCAGGAGCAGAGATGGGAGCACTGATCTCCCTCTAGCTCCTTCAGGAAGATAGTCTTTGCGTATTCCTACCACGCTTTCCCTAGCTGGGTAGCAGCTGCCTTCAAAGTCCTTTAAAAAGTCCCCTACCTGTTCTACTGTAAGCAGTGTAATGAGCAAGCCATGCTACAGAGAAGAGTATTGTTATTGATCAAGGGAAAACAAAGTTCACATCAAATTAAGTTGAAAAATGCTAGTCTCCAGTCTTTTCTTCACTGAGAGGACTTCAAAGCCAGCCTGCACAGATCTGCTCTGGGGAGCAGTACTTAGAGAAAGCCACGAAGCACCAGGAAGGCAAAAGCTAACATCATCACTATCCAAAGGCACAAGCCTATGCAGACACTCAGTGATCTCGCAGGTAACATTTTAACCCTTTGGCCAAAGCCATGCTCATTGGAGAAAGGGGTCCAGGTCCCCGAAAGTTTTATGTGGTATTCAGCTCATCCAGCTCCCCAGATATCTGCTGTGTAGATGTCTACAGCTGCCTATACTACCCAGCTTAGCTCCTTTCGCAATCAAAGGGAGTAAATAATTAAAAGGCACAATTCATTAGCCTCGAGAAGACGTCTAAAATCAGTCAGATGAGTTACACCCTAGAGCTGCCTGTTTCTGTCCTCCACACAGTGAAGGATTTGTTGATTGGAAAGCAAAGATATTTCATCAAAGAGCACAAATAAGAGGTGATTGAAGAAGAGAGGAGGAAGAGGGAGTCCTGGCCCAGGCATGGTCTGCCAGAGAGAACAAGAGCACACGGGTGTACCTAGGCCTCCCGGGAGGTTTGCCTGCAAAGTATTAAGCAA
The DNA here is from genome assembly GCA_013398735.1 of Nothocercus julius. NCBI lineage: Eukaryota > Metazoa > Chordata > Aves > Tinamiformes > Tinamidae > Nothocercus > Nothocercus julius. Next base: position 4,851,558 of record VZSV01000019.1, on the reverse strand, counting down.
TCGCACATTGGAAGACACAGCTCCAGATTCCAATCTGCTCCAGGCCGATGAAGGCACCACCTTCCCCAAGTCAAGGGAGTAAAATCAAACTTGTCCCTTGCAGACTTTTGGACAGAAGGAGTAATTTATGCTGAATCACTCAAAACAAAACAAACCAATGTCCCTGACATCTTTAGTATCATCTCAGTATCATCTCAAGCCAATATTCACATTTCTTCCAATCCTGTTCCCTACAGCCACATCCCAGCTCATCTAGAGCTTTATATCGCCTAAGAGAAAGCAAGTACCTCCTCAAACCTTTCTGTCAATGGATTGAACAGACCATTTCATACCACATTTCCAGTGTTTGTGGTTGTACTGGCTCTCTTGAACTCCATTCACAAAAGCAATCCAAGTTGCTCCAAAGAAGTGTGAGCAGGTGGTAGGGCAGGAGAAGGTAGAAAGGAGGCTGAAATGGGGTCTCAGGTATGGATAAGGAAGTACAGCATTAGGCAGCACTGCTCAGCATTATTCGGGCCTTTCCCTGCCATGCAGCATCTGGCAAGACACTCAGGAGTTGGCTGCATTATCTCAAACTCACCCACAGGATTTTACAGGAGAGGAAGAGCAGGAACAGGAAAGCAGGTTTTCTATCAGAAGTTGGTAGCACCAGTAAAAGACAGTTTCTGGGTCCGTACCCAGCCTTATTTTCTTAGAGCAAAGGTAAGCACCTTCATGCTGTAGAATCCTTTCCGAGATGGAAAGCACCCCAGTGTTGCCAAGATATTTGCTCATAATCCCCCTTCCCTAACTGTATCCAGGTGCTGTGAAACAGAGTTTAATATCTTTTTTTCTTTAAGAAGACGGGCTAAACAAGGAAGAGGGTCTTCAACCTTCTCAGGGATTATCATCACTTTTATGTTTAAAGTTCACATCAGCCTTATTTTGGGACAAGTGGAGAATCAGAACAACCATTTCTTGGACCTTCATGTTGGCAATAGCTGCAGCATAAACAAATCCAGTAAGTCTTATCTTTAAGGAGGTCTAGTAAATAACTATTCTGGACATAATCAGTTCATCTACAGCTATTCCCCACTTCAGACTTTTTTTATAGGACATCCACTTTCTGTCCATTCGCCCGTTCTCTCTACTGCAGCTGTTTTCCTCATCGGGTCTCTCTGCTGACCAAAGTCACCCTGCAGGTCATTTGATAATGTTGTTAACAGATCAGCAGGGCAGTGGCTTCTCATTTCCCAAGAGTATTTTCATATGAATAGCGGGTCAGAGTTCAGTGGCTCGTCTTTGTCAGCTGTGCAGTATTACCCTCAGGAATCTTGATCCACATTGACACAGAGAGATAACAACAAGGAGATGTCAAGGACCTGTATTCAAAGCTGTATTTGTAAGTTTGACATTGAGGCGCGTTGGAGCATGATAGTGTCAAGGCAAAGTAAGCAAATTCTCCAAAGCTACCTCATTTCACCAGGGCAGCTCTTTGCTCTGCCAAGGACCTGTTTAGTCGCAGTAGCTGGCTCTAAGTGAACACCTTATTTAAAGGCAATAGTTTTGTGTCCATCCTCTCTCTCATTAGCAAAAAGATCATCTTTAGAAAAATAACTCCTTAGGTTGAGGTAGATAATTTAGCAGTGAATAAATAAACAAAGATTGTTTAAGAAATGATGATGTTTCCTAATGCAGGATTAAGAGATTGTTTTACACTTTCTTTTCTGCTTCGAGTCCAGAGCACAACAATAAAAGCTGTGGGAGCAAATCCTACGTCCTTTTCCTTGCCAATTCCAGGCCTGTGCTAGCACAGGGATATAGCAACCACCCAGCTGCAATGCCAGCACAGCCATGATGTTTTACCAGCTTCATTCATCTCCTAGCTGCATTTATGAATATTTGGAAACCCTCCATTTAGATTTAAGAGATTTTTGCAAAGAAGGCAAGAAAGGGCACATAGGTTGTCTCCCACAAGGGCTGGGAAATACAGAGACCAAAATGTTCCTACATGAAGGCTTATTCCAGGAAGTTTGTCCAGCCGAGCAAACATTAAGCATGGCAAACACTTAGAAAAGCTCGCAAAAGGCAGGATACGCAGAGCCTTCCCTCACAAGGCAAACCAGCTTCCTTCAGCCGCTGCTATGCCGTTGATGAGCTCTCTTGTGCTCTTTGCTCACTCCACACCGGGGAGATACCCCAGCTGAGGTTCGCCCCGAGCAGGCAGCGGGCTCCCTGTCATGTATCTCCTGGCATGCGGCCGACTCGCCCCAGCCCGCATGCTCGGTCAGCCAGTGACCATCTCAGAGCTGACCCTCACCACGGGCTAGAGGCATTATCTTGTTCCCAAAACACACGAAGGCAAAAATCCCCATCTCCTACTCCCTTCTTCTCTGCCTTCGACCAGCGCCAAGTAAGGGCCTTTCCCTTGCTTTGGCTGGTGAGGCTAGGGAGTAGCTCTACCATGATTTTCAGTAAATTACCTTTTAGGAAGCAAAATTATGTAACAGTTCTGAAATCTGAAGAGAAGTGAATAAGCTGACTTTTGGACCAGAGAAAGAAATTTACCTTTGAAACTTTTGCTTTCTTATGAAGTCCTGATACAATGCTGGAGATCCCAAAGCACTCAAACTTTGGAGTTTGCGAGCAGCAAACAAAGTGTCTCTTTAGAGATGGAGAGAAAGGAGTGGCTGGAGAGCTACAGGCCAGTGAGCCTAGCGGCACACCTGAGGAAGCTGTGGAAAATATGTGTGAGGAACCAGTGGGCAATAAGGATTTTTCAAGAACCAGTTGTTTCAAAACGACCTACTTTCCTTTTCTGGCAGGGCAAATAGCCCAGCAAATAAACAATTTTTGTAAATAATTGATTATTTTTTATTAAATGAAATGCCTGCAATCACTTCCTACTATTTTTTTAATTAAAGGTTAAGACACTTGACTTGCCTCCAAACATCCTGCTTCACATTCCTCTCCATACTGGGTAAACAGGAAATCTTGCATAATTGTCAGTGCTTTACAGCAGGTTGGCGTAGACATGGTGCCAGAGGGCATTTAACACCACTGCTCTTAAGAACTGCCAGCAGCTTAATTACAACGGGAAAAAAAACAACAACCTGGATGTTGAGCAAACGTTAGAATAAGCTGAATGTTTTATTTCTCAATCAAGTTGGCTTTGTGCAGCTGTGTGGACTCCCCAGCCTTCCAGGGCAAGGTAGGAGTGAAGCAGAGTAATGGGCCAGGAGTCTTTATCCTATTTCACAGATTATCGGGTCAAGTAGCACTGGAGCACAGCGCTTGCTAATGACCTAAATTAATCACCCAGAACACAAATTGGAAAGGTGTCTAAAGCAGGTTTTACAGTGGACTTAAGGCAACTCCATTCAAATACATACTCTGGAAAATCCTGTTAACTGATTAGGCATCTTTCTTTGCTAATGCCTAGCCAATGAAGTTTCTTTCTTGGCCCCTGGGACTTCAATTTTCTTTTCCTGGACTTTTCAACCAGAGGGGTCAAATATACCACCTACCTCTGCTATGTCACATTCCCCTCCAAAATGGGTAGGACATTGTCCTGGGAGGAGAGGTTTGAACTGATCAGAGCCCAGAACATGACGCCCTGTGTGTCAGCAAGCTAGCAGGGTAACTCACAAGGAAGTTGAGCATTATGCATATTTTAAAAGGAAAAAAAAGCAACACATAGGTCAGTAATGAAAGTAAATCTTTTCCTAGAAAATAACTAGAGAAACACATCTGAAAAGGCATATTAGAAAGAAAGGATTTAATGAAGAGCTATTGAATGTGTACTAGGTTATTTTCTGGAAAAGGCTTTTGAAGACCTCTTGAGGTCAGGTAGATCTACTAAGATTTGTGCCTTCCAACAGGACAGAGCTGCCCCAGCTTGGGCCAGAAAAATTTCAGCAGTTTGATGGATCCTGCACTACTTAAATAGCCTTAAAAATATGCTTGACAGTGTGCTTTCTGTGCCTCTGAAGTACAACCAGGTCCTTCTCACAGGAAAATGAACTGGAAGTCATTGAGCTGTGGGAGCTACGGGTAGTTCAGATGTGAGATCGCACAAAGCCACCTGATATCAGGAAGCATCAAGAGACCCCACTACGGCACTGTCTGTTTTTATCAGGTCCATCCACCAGCATCATCCAAAGTGCATTTCACCTCCTCAGTTGCAAGATGCTATTTCTGCCCTGCAGTTCCAGTTCTTCTCTTGCAATGACTGAGGAAATGGATGCATATGGTGACATTCAGATGTAACAGTATCTCTGGCATTCATGGGAAATGGAAGGGTTGTGAAATGACTTAACAGAATAAAAAATAATAATTAAAAAAAAAAAAAAGCAGCATTCTAAAATGCTCCATGGCAGCACAGCTCCATGCTTTTCCAGTGACCAGGTCACTGACACGTTAGTGCTACCAGAACTAGGAGAGTGTGTCTCTAGAAGTGCACGGAGAGAAAAGGTTGACAGCCTGTTACCAGGAGTGGCTGTAACATGACATTTGGGAACAGGAGTAGAATAAGAAGTAAGACCAAATTGCTAATTCCATGTCGTTCATCCAGGCCAGGCCTTGGTTGTCTTCCTAAATGGCACGGACTGCACCTCATTCCTTGTTCACTCCTCTGGCAGACCACGAAGTAGAAACAGAGGCAAAAAAACTTCACTTTCATCACTTACTGCTCAGTCTCAACAGGGTCTGGATCACTGCGGGTATGGTCAGGCCTTCAAAAAAAAGCCCATATTCAAGGGTCCTCTTGCCCCCGGCTCCTGGCAGATGCTGTTAGAATAAGAATTCCATATTTCTTTGGAATCAATGCCATAGGAAAAAAAATCATATCTGACAAATATTAACTGATTAGAAAGAAATTTTCAGTCCGACACCCAAGGCTCTTGATGACACCTTTCCCACTCCATCAGCTCACATCCTAGGACAGGACCAATACAGCTAGTTTTACTTAAGAAAAGAACTCCAAAATCTGCCTCTGCCTCTTTTCAGTTTTTATTTTTAAATACATACTTAATTAGTTTAACTCACAAACTACCTGTAGTACTGCCTCTGTTTGATAAAGCAACTTTTAAATGCACAATTTGTTTTTCCCTTATGTATATATCACATTTATCAGTTTTTGTTTAGTTCTCAGCACTTTCAAAGGCTGCATTTTTCTGCATTTTTGTAGTGGAATCTTAATTTCCATGTAAGAAGCAAGGTTAGGGTGAGCAACTCTGGAGTGAATTCTGAGATGAATCTTAGCTTTGGTGCACAAAGTAGCATGGGATAAAACCCTGTACAGTTTGGGCAAAGAGAGAAAGGCAAGAGGCCAAAGTGGCTGTCTCAGAGAGGAAAGAGGATGTGAGGGTAATGCAGCAAGAAACCTGAGCAGATATGTGCAGCACCGAGTGCAGGGACAAGGACTTTAAACTTGATAATGAGGAATATGGACCACAAGGGGAGGAAAGGAGATGATTTACAAAAAATGAGATTGCTCTGACTGGACAGAGAATCTTAGGGAGAAGAACACAGAAGAGATGGATAGCAAAAAGAAAGTCTAGAGGAGGAAGGGAGAAAAAGGGAGAAAAAAGGAGAGGAGAAAGCGAAGCCACATCTGCATTAAGAAGGTATGAAAATCAAAGGGAGGTACAGGCATCTGTGTGCAAACACGTCCGCAGACAGGAAGACTAAATGGACCATCAGGTTACAGTATCAACTGTGATCCTGGTAGCTCACAGGCTGTGACCTGACTCTGTATGTGTGTTCATTCAGGATTTTCTTGGTAATATCTGATGTAAAACAAACAAACAAAACTATAAACATAATTTAAATATGGTTGCATAATTTATTTTCAACTATGTCCTAAAGACAAAGCAGGAGAATTCAGGACAAAGCAAATTGAAACAGGCTAGAAAGGATCTAAAAATGAAGTTTGAATGTTATAAAAAAGTCTAATCCACAGCAAAGGAGAAGTCGAGTCCAAGTCATCACTCTGAAATTGTTTATTAAAATCTCACATACTGTTGCTGCTAAATCACTGCATCATAAAAAGACACAGAAAGAGTCAAATTCTGCTTCTGGAACCACAGAGATATGAAAATGCAGAGCTGCTCATCAGTACAACAAACTAAGAGGGAGTTTGAAGAGGTTTGTGTAACTTCACAACAGATGTCAAGAGGTAACACAGAAAAACTTCGCCTCTCTAGCCCATTGCATCATACCACAGACTCCAAGAAGAAATATCTTCAGTTCCAAACATGTGGGTTCTCAGATGTGGGTTTAGAAATCCTCATACAGATAAATTCTGTAATTCATTGGACTTTTCCTCGTGAGAATTACTCCAACAAGACACAAGCATTTCTTGTTTGTTACTTAGAGTTAATATTCAAGCAGCATAAAAATTCTGTGGAATCCCTTTCACACCCAGGCCTGTTATCTGTTTAAAGAACAAAAGAAATAATAAAAAAAAAAAAAGATAAATTTCTGACCAACTAAAATGGAAACATCAATGTGTTGTACAACAAATATCAAGGCAACTGATCCCTCCATTTCCTTCAAGGAAAGTCCACAGAGAGTCATCACCTGGTGTCCTTCAGAGCAAACACAGTACTCTGATGTGGCAAAATGTGGCAGATGTGGTAGTGATTGGCAAAAGCACAAAGCCCTAAGGTTAATCTTTAAGATTATCAAACATCATTCAGTAATTCTGCTAATCCACACTCTGTGGCCCTTACGTATTGTTCTTATCTCCATGTCAGGCAAACAAGTCATATGAACTTTCAGTGCACTTTGCCCATGCAGAACAAATGTGAGTTTTGTAAACAGCAGCTCCCTTTTATAAGAGGAGAACTGAGGAACAGAGATTTGTTTTAAAGAAAAGGCAAGGCACAATTTTTAAAATGTATTAGGAAATACACTAGGAAGGACAGGGCAGATGCAGAAGCTCCAGTCACATGCCTCCCTCTACAAGTGTGAAGCTTGGCAAGTCTGATTTGTAGAAAGAAATAAGATCTGATCACCTTGAAAATCTCTCCAGCCTGAGGTTCCTTTGCTAAGGCTGTTTCATCCAGTCCATCATATGCTGAAGTCACATACATTTCCGAGTAGTCTTTTCCACCAAAGCAGCAAGAGGTGATCCTGGAAGCAGGCAGCATCACAGTTTGGATTCTTTTTCCTGAAAAAAAAAAAAAAAAAAAAAAAAAAAAAAAAAAAATATATATATATATATATATATACACACACACACATAATTGTTTCCTAATGTCTATTTTCTAGGAAGCACGTAAATTTTAAATTAGTATTAATGAATATGGCGCAGCTGTGGCATTTACACAGAGCATGAAGAAGACGTTTCTCTTTCAGAGGCCATATCTAAAAGGATGGTTTAAGGGGAATTTAAAATCTTTCATCTGCTTCATGTCTAATTATTTCTCGGCTCTCTCCACGAGGCTTCATTTCTTTTTCTCGAAATGAAACAAGAAAGTCTGTGAAGGCATGGGGCTGGCCATGCCCTTGGCCTGATCTGGGCCTGGACCAGGCAATCCATAAGGCAGAAACGGGCAATAAAAGAGACCTGCTTATCTCACCTTTGAGACTTCCCTCCTGGCTGCCTTCCCTGCACCCTTCTGCTCCGTGCCATGAAACCTAAATCCAAGTACTGGATTTGGAACAGGCTGCCCAGAGAGGCTGTGGAGTCTCCTTGTCTGGAGATCTTCCAACCCGCCTGGCTGCCACCCTGTGCCCCGTGCTCCAGGTGTCCCTGCTGGAGCAGGGGGGCTGGACTAGATGATCTCTAGAGGGCCCTTCCAACCTCAACCATTCTGGGATTCTGGGATTTTCATATAAGTGTCCCGTCTGAGGACGGCGTGGCTCACTTGCAGTAGTGGTGGCTGCTGAGGTTGTACCTTGGGGGAGAAGCTTTAAGCCTGTGGCCCAGCAGTCAGTCGGCCAGGCTTAGCACAAGCAGAATTACCGAGCGGGGCTGCCGGGGGCCTTACCCGTCTCTGGATCTATGCGGATCACTCTGCTGCCGTCAATGCAGGCCACCCAGAGCTTCCCCTCTGCGTCGACGCACATCCCGTCGGGCATTTGCTCCTCCTTTTCTAAACGGTACACCAGCTTCGGGCAGGCTGCAGGAAGAATTGCAAGGCCAGTACTACGTGAACAAGACCAGCTTCCGTAGCAGGTCCCGGTCTAACACTCGGCCCGCCCTTGCAAGCAGACGATAGACTCGTTTTCTATGACAAAGACACGCTGCAAAATTTGTATTACACATGAGTGTAGCAGACACTCTTAAAACCATACTGTAGGCTGGCAGACACAAACCCCCAGTGGAGTCGTTGTGGCTTAAGCTCATACCGAATTGGGACACATTATTTTATCAAGGAAAGAGAACAAAATGCCTCTGACCCTATTATCACCCCACTGGCCGCATGCCATGCCATGCCGACCACAAGCGCAATAACATCCGCAGGGCTCGTGGCAGCCTGGATGTCTTTTTATGAGCAATACATCACATAAATAATGAGTCTAATTTAAATGTCAGTAATAAATAATCTCTCACGGGATCAAAAAGATCAAGAACTTTATTTTAATGGCCAATAAAGCTACGAGTTTTAATTAGGCCAAGAGTAGGTAGGTCCACAAGTGTGCAGTGCGTGGAGCTGTGCCCTTGGGTAGCATTATGCCTGCTCAGGCCTGCATTTAATAATGTCATTGTGCTACTCTAAAACAGATATTCGCCGGCATAAAACCAAGGTTGGGGGAGCTCAAGCTCACTGCAACTTTATTTAGGAGTAAAAAGTTACCTTAAATCTTCTGTATAAACCTTATGCCCTAAAAACTGTAGAAATAGGGAGCAGATGAAATGGAAATCTAACCAAGTAATTGTAATAAATTCATATGATTTTTACCTATGATTACACAAGATTTATAGCAATTAGAATTGTAAGGGAATCAGTTCAGTCATTTAAGTGCCCTTAAAGGGACATGGCATTTGTTTCAGATGAAACTTTGCCTTTAAGATGGATTGATACAATAACAGAAAAAAAAATGGTGTTTTGAAATTAAATTACATCAGTTTTTCTTGCACTTCTATTTCCTTTTTGCAAATACTGTAAATATTTTTTCACCCAGAAAATGAATTTAAGTGAAATCTGCCAAATATCTGCAAGCGATTTTAACTTCAGAGTTAAGGAAACACAGTCGCAATGGTAACTTGATTTTTTTAATATACTTCTGCAATATGCTTGCATACGCATTCAGTATTTGTATATATGGATCGAGTAGAGTCCAAGGGTTCCAGTAGATGGCACTCAAGAATAAACAGTACCCTGAAAGCTATTTTTGATTGTGCAGCATAAAGGGCTTGCTTCATGCAACTCTTCAAACAGCTCTAAGTATGATCCACTCATTTAGGGGAAAGTGCTAACATTTTGCATTTTCACAATGCAAAACGTGAAAAGATTGTTCACCAAACACATCTGGGCTTAGAACCACATTGAAAAATCGCAGTCAGCCTGCTAGCAAGCTGTAAAGAGAAGAAAATATGAAATCTGTCAAATGAATCAATCACTAGCCCTCACGCAACGAGGTCTGCTGCAGAGAAAGAAATAACATTGCTCATTGCAAAGCATTTGTACCAATCTTGCCAGTGTGCGCATCATAGCTGAAGGCATGCACGGCGTACGTCAGGCTGTCAATGTGGAAGAAGGTCCCGTGGTCCAGGGACCAGTCCAGACCGTTGGAGATGTCCAGCTGGTCCAGCTGTTTCACTACAGAATGGTCTGGGTAAAGAGTGTAGAGAGCCCCCTGCCTCCTTGCTCGCACCCCGGGCGCCGTCTCCTCAGCCATCGTACCTGAAACACAAGCGAGACCATCGGTCAGAAAAGAGCAGCTTGTCCCCATGAGAGTGACTTCCTCGTGCTTCAACAAAATCCTCCCTTAAGTTTTAGGAAGAAGTCCTAGTGCTTCTCCTCAAGTTTCTATTTCTGTTATTCATTCAGTACTGACCACCCCAGCCTACATTGCCTGGGCTGCCTTAAAAAGGGGGAAAGACATCTCCATCACAAAGTACTATGTAGCGATGAGAGAGGTGCTGCAAGGATGCAGAGGATGTAGAAACAGGCCCTGAGACGTCCTACACACCAAAGGATAGCAAAGGCCTAGTGGGGAAACAGCAGGAAGGTGGAAGAGGAGAAAGTGCCACCGGCAGTGAGAAGGAGGTGAGGTCCCGTCAGACTGTTCACACAAAGGCAGTAGAGGATGTCAGGAGCAGCTCTCTTCTGCAGAAATGACCCTGACCACGAAAGGCCACGTTTCTGTCTTTCAGTGAAATTTAAGTTTCAGATGCCAAGGATGGAGGCTTTAGTCACAGCCCTCCATGAGACGAATCGGAGGTGTTGCCAAAGGTCAGATGCTCTGGCTTTTTGTCACTGACACCCACCTCCACAATCCAAATGGGCTGCGACCTTAAAATGCAGGTGCTGTAAAGCCACAGAGTTATCCCAGAACCAAGCAAAGGCAACTGAAGTGAGAGCATTTTTTTAAATTAATTTATCCCTCACATTTATGTTCTTTATTTAGTTTTTGATTCTCTCTGCTGAGAAAATGGCAGAGCTCTGCAATGGCAGGACTGAAGCACACCAGGAGGGTGTTTGCATTTTCTGTTAACTGTGAGAAACTGTTTCTGTTGGCCTCTCTTTTTAGGAGAGCCCATGAGTTTGCTTTGCAACATCTGGCCCAAACTGAACTTAAGGTTGTTTGTTCATTAGACACAGCAAGGAACAATGTGTAAAACAGTTTTTCTCTAACTTTTCTCTTGCTCTTCCCCTTAATTCTAGGAACACATCTAGTATAACCATGAGTCAAATAGATTTAACAGTTTAGGAAAACTTAATTTGGAGGAAAAAGGCTGGCTGGTAGAACAAATACGGAACTGACTCTGGATCCACCTTTACTCACAGCAGCTGCTCTCTGCTCCCTGTGCAGGTTGCCATGTGTGGGTCATAATTTCTAAGGGAGGAAAAGAAGCATGGGGGGATCCTGGCTGCATTGACGGCAAAAGTCCCATTGCCTTGGAGAGGCCAAGAGTTTCTCCTAGCCCCTCTACTTCCGACAGCCCGAAGGGCAGGGCTGCATGGGAAGGAGGCAAGGCACCGTCCTCCTCTGCAACTTTCCTACCCATGTGCACCCTTCCCTGGCTTTTCATGTCCCGTGTGGGTAGACCTTTGAAAAACAAGGTGGGTCCTGTAATAGCAGAGCCCTCTTGACAGACAGCCATGATTGACAGCCACTGCCCTCATTTAGATCAAAGGATTAAGGACTCCTCTTCCTCCTCCTCCTCCATCAGGTGATCGGAGAGTTGTTTCAGCAGGCATTGCAAAGAGGACTCACAAAACTGCTCACCCTTGCTGTGGTGGTGGTTGTGAGGAACTCGGCAGAGGAACTGAGAGTCGGGAACAAAATATGGCATAATTAGTTCCTTTTTCCTTCAGGTGAAATTTCTGCCAGGAACTTACCAGCAAAAAACCTCCCTTTCGGATCCACCTTCCCATCGTTGAACCTGTTGTTGGGTTTATCCTGTTCGAGCTCAAGGATGGTGGTGACTGCCTGGGTGTCCCAGTCCAGAAAGGCGAACCTGGTTCCCAGGGCGATGACGTAGCCCCCGCAGCGGCGCAGCGCCACCGAGCCCACGCGAGCATCTGCAGGAGGAGAGAGCGGGCGATGGCCGGCAGCCCCCAGGCCGCCCGCCAGCCGTGCCCTCCGCAGCGCCCTGTGCACGGCGGAGCTCCCTCAGGGGCTACCTGGCCCAGGAAAGGCTGAGGTGATGCGAGGAGAGCAAGGGTAACGTTTTCCAAGAGTGTCACCGCTGCTACATCCCCCCTCCACTGAGACCATCGGCACATCTTGGGGGCAGGAAGCTTGTCATGGACACAGCTGGAAGGGCTGCACCAAAGGGAGCTGCAAAGCTGCAGGACTCGTAGCAGGAGAGACAGACCGGGAGCAGCGCAGGAAAGTGGCCCGCGGCAAAGCAGCGAACACGTTTGCCAGCTCCGCTTACCCACAGAGACGCTCTGCACTTCGCTGGTCACAGTGCTCCAGCGGCAAACCTTCTGCGAGTTAATGTCTACGTACACGAGGGCATTTTCCCTTTCTTCCCAGACTGGGCACTCTCCCATCCTGTTTTTCTCCTTCACAACAGATTCAATTTTAATGGAGGAGGACATGGTCTGAGGGGAAGAGAGTAAATGATTAATCTAATTTAAACTTCTTGTTGTATGGATTTGCATAGCTACTATGCTTAAAAATGGAATTTGTAAACAGCAAAGCTTCCCTTACTCCCCAAACCCACCCAATGCAGTAACTTAGGAGATGCCTGTGATTTTTCCATGGCTTCTGTTTTAATTTTATCTGAGCGCATCTCAGGCTGGAACTGAGCTTGAAGATCTGAGTTTTCTATTGAGAAAATCATCCTTAAATGGGAAACACACATAAAAGCCTAGGAGAAAACAGTAAAATTTATAGTTCACTTTCTTTTTTTTCGAGCACTTTTCCTATGTGGATTTTCTGGTATTTTTTTCAGGGCAAATTTCAGGGCGATTTCCCTCCCTTAGCATCAGTAGGTTTTGTGAAGTTGCTGTGCTTTCAGTTTTTCAAGCCACCTAGCAATGCAGTTAAACACATATTTACATATACTTATGTATAGAGATTTTTATATGGACCTTGCTTTTAGCGTTTGCCCGCCTGCCTAAGAATAATGCACACACTGTGGCTGCTGGGGTCTTACCCGAGAGATGCAGGATGGCATCTCCGAGAGATACCTGGGCGGGTTGGCACCGCTGACCACTGCAAGGAGGCGGCCACCATCCCTGGAGAGCGAAGAGGCCCCGCGAGGAGGACTGGGGAAGTAAGGCCAGGCGGCAGGCAAATGTGGCACCTCAGCAGGAGGAGGAGGTGCCTCCCGGGGACCAGGGCTGGACAGACAGGCCGTACTCCTCGCCCAGCCCCGGGAACCAAGTCTGCTCCTGCCTTTCGCTGAGGAATCATCCTGGTCCCATAGACTGCTGAGGAGGCATCTGCCTCCCTCAGAGCCAGCAAGTCGTGGTGACATGGCCCGGGGCGCCGGAGGAACGGTCCCCAGGAGAAGGGCCGGCTTTCCTGCACACTGTGAGAAGACACCGGCGGGCAGGAGCTTGGCTGGGGTGGGGGGACAGTCCCGTCGCAGAAAAACAAGATCCTGGCTCGTTAGCCCACGCTTATTAACTGCCCGCAGAGGAAGCGCCTGCGCGCGGGCAGCACTGACTGCAGCTCGTCGGTACCAAGGAGCCATCAGAGCCACCGCAAAGCTCCCAGTGGTTCCCACATCAAGTTAATGTGAATATGCAAACCGCTGGGGAATATTCCTGCCTTTGAAAGCCAGTGCTTTGTTTCCACTCCAAGCTTTTCATGCAAAAAACAGTGCCTGGCATGGCCACGTGGCCCTGAGGTAGCTGTTCATCAGAAATCCAGTTTTGGTAAATTGCAGAGACCCAACTGGAATCAAGAGCCAAATACCAGTCCTCTGGGCCGCATTGGTCCAAATGAAGAGCCAGTCCTGCTCTTCTTTTTTTTAATTTTCAAAAAAAAAAAAAAAAAAAAAAAAAAAAAAAAAAAAAAAAAAAAAAAGCATACATGAATAACCTATTCTAACACCCAAACTCCCTTTCCTCAAGCACAAAGCACTCAGGTAAACCAGATACCCTGGTGGCATTTCAATGCTGTCTTCCAAAGACCACCTGAGCAATGAACACATCAATAAATAAAATAAAACACAACCCTCGACATCTCTCTGGTACATGCAACCACATTGCTTTTTTGATGTTCAGCTGCTGCCTGACTTGTGCGGGGCACCCAGCCCTGCACAGTGGCAAGCGAAGCCCATGAGGGCACAGCTCAGCACTGCGCACCCGACCTGCTGCCTCTGCGGCATGGGGGACATGGGCCATAACCCCCAGGGTTCGGCCCTCACAAAACCAAGGGACCCGGATTCCCTGCCTCCCTCGGCTCAGCTCCGCAGCCTCAGCAGATTCTTCTAGCCAGCTACGGATGAGCGCGAGATGCCTTGGAAGCCAGCCAGCCTCTGGCGTGACGCTAGGGATCCCTCCGGTTTACTATTTTAATGCGGGCACGGCTGCTGCGGAGGTGAGCTGGGGATAAGGGTTACCTCACAGCCAATTAGCCAGGGCTAATCTGCTTCAGTGTAAGTGGGAAGAGTCAATAATAGTCACCGCGTGGGGAAAAAAGGCAGTGTTCAGGCACCCGAGTAGCTGTCTCGCTTTCTGGGTCCCAGGGCATGTGTGACAAGGAGTCGTGCGGTCACAGAGAGGTCCAGGCAAGTGCATTACCAAATATTGCCCTCCCCAGCAAATAAGTGATGCCAAAGGAACCTCGTCGAGGATGCAAAGTCGAGCATTCGGGCTAAGAAGTGATTTCGTGCACATGCAGGATGGCATGAGGTGTGCTTACTTGGTCTCTTTTTTTTTTTTTTTTCATGATTGCCCCTTTGACTGCATTGTATTAGTAAAGAAATAGGGCACTGTCTGCTCTGGTCCATGATTGTCCACGTAGTTATTTTTTTAGTGTGGTTGTGACCTGATGCTCAGAGGTCTGATGCTGACTTTATTGCACTGTCGTACCATGGTCTGGAAAACACAGAGCTGCTCTCGCATCTCTGAGAAGTTTCAGCACTGAAACTATTGAAATTCTTCTCGTTTCAGCAATGAGACTGGCACTAACTCTGGCTCTGGCAGAGGAGAAAACGTTGCCCAATCTCCAGGGCGTAATCGTTTCATTGATGGTTTCACTGAATCAGTTGGTTCTTATTAAACTTCTCTGTTCCCACCAGCTCCTGTCTCATTTACCCACCATTCTTCAGCTTCTGCAGCAACGGAGCAGAGGCCCTGCAGATAAGCCGCTGCAAACACTGATTCACAGCCCCCTCCTGTGCGCAGAGGAATATGCAATCAGGTAATTAACCCTGGTTTCATAATGCACAGGCAGGAGAGTAACAAACCTACGCTGCACCCGCCGCCTTTTTACACCTTTCTGGAGTCAGACTGGCTTCACAATGGGAATGTCCTTCTGAAGGACTCCAAGGATGGAAATGCCACATTATCCTGGATGCTGGTGCCATGGTGCCAGGGGACACAGGCACCACTGCCCAAGGCAGCGGCTCCTGCCGTGTCCCTAAGGCCGGGGCCATGGTGGCACAAGAGGGCGAGGGCCATGGTGCAGGTATATGGGGTGCCGGCAAAATGCCTCAGCCTCCATAAACTGTGACAGAATTTCATCAAACTGCTCCATGCTGCATCGTGCACAGATGACTCATGCAACCTAATAACTCATGGCCACCGTGAGGCCTCCTGCATCCCCTTTTTTTCCCTCCTGCTCTGGTCCAGGGTGACCTCTCTGGACCGGTCACTGCCATTTCTTCAAGCAGCCCGAATTCAGCTCACTGCCCTGGCCACTTTTGCTCCTCCCTGGGGAGACAAGTACTTGTTGATGCCTTTGAGGGACGAGAAGAAGGATCCCATCCCCAGAGCACTCATCCCTCGCATCCAGGCTCGTATCCAGGCCTTTACACCAGTGCAGGTGCCTCGCTAGGGTTAATGCTCCTTCTTGTCCTTCTTGTCCCATCAGGGTTAATGCTCCTTCCTATACAAACGCTCCCCTTCAGTGCCCAGGACAGCAGCTCCTCCTGCTTCCGATCCTGGTGTCGTCTTTGGTTCCCAGGATAAAAGAAAACATGTTCAGCTTGCCTATACCTTCACTACAAAATTATGTGGATGTTTTAGCCTCCTGGAACTATGCCTAAGCCCCTTAAAAGAGAATAAGGGGCTAAGAAGTATCACTGCAATGTTTTCCGAGTTAAACAGCTTAGAGTTATCAGGGTCTTGAGACTGGGAGAAATATTTCCTGTTAGGAATGAAATCTAATCTTAGGCTTCCTAATCTTCAATACAGATTGCTTTTAAAAATCATCTTGGCAAAATTGCTATTTTCAGTTTTCATAAGATACAGGTTAAACAGAAATTAATGATCACCCTCAGATTGTTTCTGTACTGTTGCTCTCTCTCCCATGCAAGCATACATTATCTTATTTTTAATTTCACATTGAAGATTTGAATAAGACAAACAGTTGAAGCTTTTAAGACGCATACCATGAAGCAATGGTCTCTGCAAACCAAGGAATTTTAAGAGCAATTTTACCTCAGTCCAACAGCTGAATATTTATATCAAGCTGTAGGGCACCAAGGCAAAACCCTGCAGTCAATCACAATAACACACCCGCTGAGAAAAATATTGCAAGACCTGGGTTGATGTCTCTCTTCCAGCACCGGTCCAGTGAAACTGGCTGCAGTTTTCAGAGATGATTAAAAATGTGCAATAGTTGATGTTATCTGCACTGAGCAGGTAACCTTTTGCATTTTCTATTCAGTCAGCAGTCACATGAAGGATGAGGCATGAACCAAACCCCTTCTGAATGGGCTGTTTTGTAGTGCCAGCAGCAGAACATGTGATACAGAAAAAATCCTTGCTCAGTATTTTTCTCATGTCATGAGAGTAGGGTAGGAGAACCGAGACATTGCACCATCCATTTGCCCCAAGGGCTAGCCTAAACTTCCCAAATTGGGGAGCAAATGAACGTGTGGGGTGATAAAAGGGGTGAGAGGAGGTAAAAAACAGACAAAGTGGAAGGTCGTGCAGGACAAGCCACTTTGAATGATAAGGGAAGATATCCATGTGATTAAGGTGTATCATCATCCTCATTAGGGCTTGGCGTCTGCTCCTAACTGTGCCGCAGCCTCGTGGTGCTCAGGCACCTGCTCGCCTCAGCTCTGCTATGCAAAGCTCGCTGCCCGCCTGGCGAGGCTGCGGGGCTGCTGCGCCAAGGCCCCGCGGCGGCGCTGGCCGTGCTTCGCACAGCGGATCAACTAACTTCTTGTTGGCTTTTAAGACTTCATCTCCAGTGTTTGCTCTTCTTTTTGGACGTGGGAGGTGAAGACAGAAGATGCCGCGTGCCTTCCTCGCCCGTCCTGGCCCGGCAGAGGTAGGTGACGGGGGACCCCGGCTGCCAGCCCCCGCACGGAGCGCATGAGGAGGGGTGAGCTAAAGCGTGCGTGGGGGCAGAGACCCAGCGGGCCAGAGCAGCAGGGCCACTGGCGGCGTCCCCGCACAAGGGACCCTCTCCATTGCTCCTGCCGCAGCACGCGGGGCACCGGGAGGCCCCTGTGCGCGCGGGACGCGGAGTCACCCCACCAAAATCATCAAGGACAGAGGCCACCTGTCAGGAAATGGCCCCAAAGCAGCATGCAAGAGAAACGCACTCCTTTACACATGTAGTCATTTAATGCATGCTTCAGTCTGATGGCTCATGAGTTGAAAAGTTTTCCCCAGATAAGCAAATGAGAGAGGTAGACTGAGTATTACCCCCTCACAGTCATCAGAGATTCAAATTCAGAGCCAAAACTTACACCTCTGAGCTGGAGATAAATTCAAATACTTCTACTGCAAAAAAAAAAAAAAAAAAAAAGTCAGTAATGTTTCAATAACAAATTCTTGCCAAATCATCCCATTCTGAGCAAAGCAACTGTGCTCAGGCTAAGGACCTTTCTTAGACTTCCTTCATTTCTCAACCCAAACCAGAGGCTCAGGTCTAACTTCAGCTCTAACTCTCTGTTTCTGCCAGCATTTTTACTAGTACTCTACGCTTTCCTCTCATTAATCCAAATAATAACTTTGAAGGGGGGTTCATGTAGACCTGGATGAATTTCTTTTCACAGCTCTGCTTCCTATGAAATACTTTTTCACCCAGTAGAAATAGTTGAAAGGAAAATTCTGTTTTAAGATAATGTCAGTGGTTTTCATTTAAAAACAATAAAGTATTGAAAAATAGAACTTTTTTTTTTTAATTATTAAACACTTTCCAAAGCATTTTTCCTATAGTGAGATTTAATGGTAAAACCATATTTCTCATTCAGCTCTTTTGGTCTGGTGCATTCACTAACACCACCACCACGCACTGCAGCAAAGTAAAATCGAGTCCCGCCAAAGGATGGAGCATGAACCTCAATATAATTAAAAAATTCATATCCTGTGTTACTGGAGAGCAGCTCAAATGCAATATAGTTTCTCATACTAGGCGTACGGGCAGCCGTGGAAATCGGAGGATGCACTTCTGATTCACTCGGGCGGCTACGGTGCCTTGCAGATGCCCCAGCAGAGCGCGGCCTCCTCCGCGCTTTGCACCGCGTCTCAGCCCGGCTGCTCTCCCTGCCCCGCCAGCTCCCAGACCCCCGGTTCTCCCGGCGTCCTGCCTCTCTCCCTGCCCCGCCAAGCCCTGGAAATGCCGCGGGCTCTGCCCGCTCTGAGGCCAGTCGCTTCAGAAGGAGACTCCTCTCAGAGCTTCGTAGGCTTCGTCGGCTGAGCGGGGCAAATCTTCAGCAACAGGTGTATGCATTTTTTTTCTAGCCAGCCAATAATTATTTTAATCATTCTCACAAATTAGATAGCCTACCCACACCATCAAGTTCATTTGTACCTAATTTTATTGGTCACAAAAAGTGACCAATAGTTTCTACAGTTTCTACAGACTTGGATGAAGGTGGCCGTGCACCTCTGCACCTCTGCCTGGGACCTCCATGGAGTATTTTCCTCTGGAGGAAATACTCCTCTGGAGTATTTTCTTCTTGGCTTTCTTGCTCTCTCCCTTCCATCTCCTTTTGTCCCCTCTGAGCCAACTGTTACTCTTTTCTTTTACAGTTCCTAGCTTTTATAACCATAATGTAATTGGGATAGCATATCAAGACATTAGTGCAATATAGATAGTAATGCAGTTCATAAATATGTTGCATAGTATATATATTAATGTAGTTGGCAAACACATTGCATTTGTCTTCTGTAACACACTCTCAGCCAATCCCTCTGAATATGCTAGTGCAGCTTTGCAAACCCTTGGGAAGTTGCTCCCTCACCTCTTTCCTCAGAACTCCCCAAATTACCCTCGTGCATCTTCTCCCCCATGGGTATCCATCCTAACCTTGGCTTTGCCTTGCATGTCACTTAATGCCCTGATCACTTAAAGTCGCTCTTCGCCTAGACACAGTCGTCTCCTGCATTTCTCTTTCCCTCCCTTTCGGAGACAACAGCAGACACGGTTAGAGCTAATGCAGACACAGCGATTAAAAAGCTCCAGACAGGCACAGATGTAACGACTCACCTTGGCAATATCCCAGCCAACGATGCTGTCCAAAAATCAAGCGGAGACTTATCTTCTTGCGGCTTGGCCCTCCTGTAGGAAGGAGCTGGTGTCTCCGCTCTTCTTGAGCTGGGCAGAACTGGAGCTCCCCGGGCAGTCAATACTGCCTCTGCTTTTATTTTGGTAGAGCTATTTGGCCCGCAAAGGATTATTTGAGTTTTCTCCAGCTTGGTTGGGAATAAATACGCTTCACCTATGACTATAGATTTTGGTCACGAGGGAGAAAAAAAACCCTCCAGGGCGCAGCAGCTACTCCTCCTGATACAGCTTTTCCTGTCATTGCGTTCTTGCTCAACCCTAATTGAAATCAGCGCAAGTCTTTGATCAGAGAGGTACGTTTCATTAATAAATGAGGGATTAAACAAAAAGCCAGGGAGCCTTCCTAAATGAGGGAGCTGGCAGGCAGGAGTGAAAGGCCCGGGAGAGGCGATTGCTCAGTCCCGGTTTGCTGGATCCAGCGCTCTGTCATGAGACCGGAGTCAAAAAACACCCGTGGCGCCTGTCTGGGCTCCTCGGGGCGGGAGCGCTGCAAGCAGCTCCGGCCTCTCCAGTGGAGGCTGATGCCATCTATGAGCCCAGAGTGTTTTGGCAATGCCAAAAGTGCAACTCCCTCGGCCTGTTCCTGTCAATTTGTTGTTGGTGAGAGGAGGGATCCAGCCACTGGCTCCTCACTGCGTTAAGGCGCCTCTTGGCTAGCAATGACAAACTAATCTTTGGGCAGATCTTTCTTATTTGTATGAGTGGTTGCTTGTACCTTTCGGTGCGCTAACAGGAAAAAAAGATGGCCCTGGGCACATGCCGGGACGCAGATCACTGTACTGCCACGCTGTAATATCAGCGTGTGGTCAGGGGCTGGTACCCTGGTCAGAAGCCCCTGCGCGGCGATGGGCTTCGCTCTCAGGCAGGACGCATCTTCTGCGATTTAACCAACTGAGAATGATGCCACTTGTTATCAACACAGGCCACTGCTTTAACGCTTGAGCTGCTGTTTCTTCCTGTGTTTTTGCACCCCCACACATGCATTTTCACTCATGCCCATCTCGCTATCTCTGCCACAGGCCTCTAGAAATGCCACATCCAAAGCCGCAGAGGTGCCACCAGCCCCCCCTCAGTGGGCAGCAGCGCACCATGGCCGCGGCCCGGGACAGCTGAGATGGACAAAGAGCAAAGGAGCAAGAGAGCAACACCAAAGCTGCCTTTTCTCCCCTTCTCAGTCCACACCTGCATCACCAGAGGCTGCAGCACCAAAGCGCAGCAGTGCTGGCTGCTACATTTAGCATTTTTGCGCTGCTCTGCTATTGGTACTTGTGCCACTGCAGGAACTTTGTTTTTCAAATAAAGAGAAGTACAAATTTAGGTGCAGAAATCTATGCAACTTGATAGTGATTATACAGAGAGCTTATTAAGTGCTTGCACCTACTTATTTTCTGCCGCATCTCCGAATGCAAATTCAGATTTACATTTACATTAAATTTCAATTATCACTAGACTTACGACTTCATGCAATTGAAGCCCTAAATTTGACAAATTCTCTGTCTCCATCAGTTCATAAACTTTCCCTCTGCTGTGTTTGACACTGCTTTGCATCACAGCGAGCCAGCGGAGGCACAGTGGGCCCCCAGAGAGCAGCACCCCCCAACTTCCTCATTGCCTCATGTCCCGTCTTCCAACCCCGACTGCCGCAGGACTGCTTAAAACCTCCCCTTCGTCCACGTCACCGCGCTGTTTGAAAGGCGAAGTCGCTCCCGCCCCTCTTGTCTGCAGCGGCTCCAGGGCCTTGGTGTGATCCGGGGAGCCGGTGGCCCCATCTCGCCCCCTGCACGCCCGGGCTGCCGAGCAGGCACGAGCAGGTGCCGCAGGAACTTCCTGCGGCGGCGAAATCATCAGCTACCAGTAACTGGGGCTACCTGCACAGAAAACTCGTGTGCACGGGCTCTGCCGTGCGCGGTCGGTGGGCTAAGCCAACAGCGCAGGATCAGGAAAGACATTTCACCTGCTGCGGGGAGGCCCCGGCATGGAAACCTGCAGCGTGCTGGGAGCAAAACCTGCAGTTTAAAAACCAGCTGAGCTACGCTATAGTTTTTCTCAGCACAGACCAACCTGAAGTTACCAGCAAGAGAGGAATCCAGTGAACAAGCCTGGCACTTACACAAGCCGAGACCTTCCGTGGATGGACAAAGACATGGCCTTTGCTCTCAAAACTTTGTTTTTATACACGGCTAAATTGGTAATTAACAACACGCAGTGTGGAGAGATGATGAAGGCTCCAGCTAACCCACGTTAACTTAAGCACGTCCCCAGCTGAGAGTCTCAAAAATGCAATGCAAAAAGAAAGCTGTAATGAGTACTGCAGTAATGAGTACTAAGGACTCACTTGTTGAGAATTCCATGGGACAAATGAGGATCCAGTTAAAGAAGCAATAAAACCACAAATGAATGTTTTATGAGAAACTCTGAAGCTGCATAAAGGAGGAGCTACGAGTAGTTTAAACACTAAATCAATATTTAAACACTAAATCACAAATGAAACAGAAGAATAATCAATAAATACACAAGATGTTAAAACAGATTAATTTACTATTGAATAAATTCACAATATTCAAAAGTTTTTTAGGGCAAGAATCTTTTTAGCACAACAGGAAAAGTACCGGAAACTATTTAGAGTAATGGAGTTTGATGGAAAAAAAAATAATCAGGTTTAAACTATTCCGTGAATTTCAGTGGTTTTTCTTCTTCTCCTGGCGGCAGATTATAATAGTGTTACAGTTCTAAAGCAAAAGATTCCAAATACCACATTAAGACCTTCTAACTCATCTTGCTTAAATCAGTCCACTTTAATCCATTCTTAGGAGTGAATATTTAACCTGCAAATGGGTACGGTGGGATTCCTTTGACCCCTAGTCCAGTTATCTATTAAGAGAGAGGGAGAAAAAAAACAGAGATAAGTGTAATAATTCATCTCTATAAAACACTTTTCTTCCTGCCCAATGGACTGTGCCAAATTTGATACCCCACTGTATTTTGTGAACCTCAGCCCGTCATGGCCAGTTCTTTCAACCCGTGCTATTTCTCCAAAGTTAAATAATCACAGGCCATAGTCCATTCCCCACAGAGCCCCTCCTCAGGCACTACCAGGCCTTAAGCCTGCAGCTGACGAGGCAATCTTTGGCATGTGTCTGCACAGAAGTACAGGACATATTTTAAAAAGTGTTTTTATACCTCTAAAAACATTCGTCTTTCCTCTCGTGCAATAGGAAGCAAAACTCTGAGCAATAACTTAGAATACTAAATGGCTGATGTTCTACCACCCTTGTCCTGCTTCCCACCTTTCCAACTCTTTGGCTATCTAAATGAAGGACAGGAAAAAAAAAAAAAGAATACATAAATAAATAAAAAGGCTTCTAGAAGAACCGTTCACCTTGAAAACGCCACCGGCCTGTGGCTGTCTTGAAAGCCAGTCTTTGTCCATGCCTTCACTGGCAGAAGTCACATACATTTCTGAATAATCCTTTCCTCCAAAACAGCAGGAAGTTGTCTTGTCAACAGGAAGTTTCACAGTCTGGAGTCTTTTTCCTGGAGGAAAACATGCATGCTGTTTCTGGTTTGTCTGCTTACTACTACGAGGAATTTAAATAATTATTGTGAATAACCAGTGTGGAGCCAGGTGGTTCACAAGGACGACGACCAGGCAGGAGCAGCTCCCATGCTGTGTTTCGGCAGGCTGGTGAGAACCAGCACAGACAGAAATCATCCTGCTGCTTAAGTCACTCCGCTGCTGCCAGGGTATAATTGGTCAAGTTCCAGCCTCAGTTATCGCAAGTGAATCCTGCCCCAAACCCCTGCGAGTCCTCTAATTAAATGCTAACAGCTCTAGCACAGACATCTACACCTGAGCTCATCACCCAGGCTGCCCATATAGTCCATGGAAATGGGACATAATTTCTCCCTAAAATAGGTCACCGGAATTACGCCCAAGACCTGCTGACTTCCCTGCTTTGATTACAAAGGGTGCCTGGAGCAAGCAGGCATCGTGTAGCTCTCCTGCACCTCTACTGCCCGGAGCCAAGGAAGATGAACTCCTAGATTTTCCTGAGATTTCAATGGGCTTTCGAATCAAAGTTGCATAAAATAGTTCCCCATGCCACATCCTCAGGGCAGTTTGGGCTCTGCTTTGGCTCTGGCTGTATGAGGGCCCTGGCTGATAGTATTAAAACGTCTTGCTTCTAGTCACAAAACAAATAAAAGTAGAAAGCAAGTCAGCAGTGGTAAAAGAGTCTTGTATGTGACAGCTAGAACAGTCTGAGGACTTTGGGTATCTGATGAGATATATGATAGTAGATGATGATATAATAAGTATATTTGGCATTAAACTTCAATGCCCCCCCCCCAAAAAAAAAAAAAAAAAAAACAGGTGGGAAGGGCCTTTAAGGGGAAAAACATTCACTTTAGGAGGTGTGAGCCACAGAGATACTGTGTTTGCAGAGAGGTCTCAGCAGAAAAGGATATAGCGTTTGCAAAGCTCTGAGAAATGTCCTCCTGGAGATGCTAGAGAAGATGCGCCTGGATGTTCTGAAATCTGCCTGAAGAAGTACTCATCCCTGCTCTGTATCTGCAGTAGAGATACCCTCAGCAAGTCTGTGGATCCTTCACACGCAAGGACTACAAAAAAACGTTTATAAGGAGAACTGGGGAGATACTGAACTCCTAATTAAGGGGTATGATAACACAAAACTAACAGGCCACACAACCAGCCTTGGCAATAGAAATGTCAGACATCACTTTTGAGCCCTTTGTGCACCCAGCGGGGTCGACCATCACAGCCTGCAGCGCATCCCGAATCCGGTGGCATCTGTCCAGCCAGAAGTGCCTTAAAAAAAACCTGAAAAGCCACCTCACTCTGAACTAACTCCATTACATCCACACATGGCACTCCATCTCCCTAAAAAAATAATTCACATTTTCTGTCAATGAAAATCTGAAAATCCCATGTGCTTTAGATGAACTCTTTGTCATTGAATATATCTGCAACTGGCTAACAGGAATTCAAGGCAGGCTTGTTTGCTATTGTGCATTAAGGGAAAGGCTTTCATGACGACCTTCAAGCTGTCTGGATCATTTCCTTAAATAGTCAGAGCTCCCTCAGAATTTAGCAAATTACAGATTTTACATATTACTTGAAAACCGCACAGAGAGGGCAGGTGAGCTTGAGTTGTCACATAAGAAGGTGGCTCCTTTGCAAACAGACACTTGGCCTGGGAAACTTCTTGCTACCACCTGCTGCAAGTGCTGCGAGTCTCACATGGGCTCAAGGAGAGACAAGTGCATAGAAGAGAGACCCACCAAGAGCTACCACATCCAGCTCAGAGCGCCTCGAGCTGAAGTCAGATGGAGGCTGGATATGGGTTACGGATAGGTACTGTCTGCTTTCCCTCCTATTACACTCTCCCTATGTATCTGCTTACAGACATTAGCTTTTCCTTAAAAAAAACACCTTCCCTCCCTCCAAAAAGTGAGGAGGAGAGGCAAAGCAAATGAACAGAAGGAAGAGGGTGATGACCAGTGGGGGATAAAGGAGAAAACATGGAGCGAGAGGGCAAATGGTAGAGCTCACTGCTCCTCATGGGTATTCACAGGGCGGACAGGGTACAAATGAAAAGACAAGGGGAAAAACACGCTCTGAACCTCAGCTCGGAGGCTCTGGAGGAGCCCCGAGGCAAGCGGCAGTGCGTGACAGACTCGCGCACTGGGCACACCCAAAGCATTCGGGAAGGATAAAATGCTGTGGGATTCATTAAACACTTTTTATGATTTCAGTTGAAAAAAAAAAAGAAAAAAAACGGGGTAAATATATTTCAACAATAAAAAAAAAAGTATCGCTGGCATCAGTGTTATGCTGGGCTTGTGTTCCCCTTGGCATACTGCCCAAAACATCACACCACACTAAATAAACAAGAAAAATAAAAGGCACAAGTCAGCTTTGCCATTTCACGGTTAATCCATTTTTTTAACCAATGGTTTTAAATGTTTAAGCTGCAAGAGGCTGCTAGCTCAAAGAGCTCACAGGAGTAACAGGAAGCCCCGCAGCAGCCTTGCCTGTGACAGCACAGCAGAGGCAGACGGCAAAGGGACGCGTTCACAAAGCTAAGTCTTAAGATCAGTAAGCTAGGATAGGGCTTAATATGGTGAACAACAACAACACAAAAAAAGTAATGCTTTAAAAAGAACAGATATACCATCTTTGTGTTGAGGGGGAGAAAAGGCTCTCATCTTTCTGCTCAGGCATTTCTGCTTCTCTGGCTTTTTTAGATGCAGAATTCCAGTCAACCCTTTGCAAGGACTCACCTGTCTCAGGATCAAGACGAATCACTCTCCCTCCATCGTAACAGGCTACCCAAAGTTTGCCTTCGGTATCAATGCACATCCCGTCAGGAATGCTCTCCTCCTTTTCCAGTTTGTACATGCTCCTACGGTTGCCTGCAGGGCAGGGAAAAATGATAATAATAATA
>VZSV01000019.1:4783803-4819012 GCA_013398735.1 Nothocercus julius | reverse complement strand
AGCCTGGCTCCGAGGGAGCCGAGCGCGCCCGGGAGCCGCTGGAGCTGCCCCTGCCCCCGCTGACCGGGACTCGGGAGCGAGGCCCGCGTGGAGGCGCCAGGGCGATGCGCGGGGCAGCTCTGCGGGGGCCGGGCGTTGCGTTCTGCTCGTGAGGGTGCCCTGCGGGGCCGGCCAGGTTTAGGGCACGGGGAAGACGGGTTTTTAAAAAGCAGTGTGAGCTCCTGCCAGCGGCTCTTTAAGGCCCCGTCCTGCTCCCTTCCCACACTGCAGATTAAAGCCTTCGTGGCTCAGTTCATATTATGGTCCCCTAGTTTTTGAGTACCTTGCTCTCCTGAACTTCTGCAATCTCTTCCCAATTAAGCCTCAGGAAGTTCCTCCGTGGGATAGAGCTAGAATGAAATTTCCTCTTGCATTTCTCCACTGCCCATTCCTGGTTTCATACTACATGACCATCAGTGATGCACCCAGGCCCAAACTCGCTGGAGAAAATCAAAATCATTAAAAAACGCTGCTCACAAAAGCTGGCACATGCCAGCTCTGCTGCAGCCTCCCCAGGCGGATCACTTCTCGAGGCGGATGCAGGCGATACGCCATACGAACACGACCGCCGTCTCCCTGCTCAGCGCCTCACGTGTCTCAGGACGGCTCCGGACGATCCAGGGACACGCCGACTTACGGCCATTCTCCCGCCAGCCAGCGCCTGGGGAACGGTGCTCCCACATCCGCCCCGCACCCTGGCAAGGCTCGTCCTTCCAGCAGGCACTTCCAGCAGCCCTTTCGGGCAGGCGGCGCGCGAGCGGCATGGCCCGGCCTTGCAAGGCAGTCGCCGCACAGCACCCACTGGCGTCTTCCGTGGGGCGGCCCCTGTCCGGCTTCTGCTCTCGAGACCTGGCTTATCTGCTCCTTACAGATCCTGCATTCACTTACGGCAGTTACCTTCTGCCGGGCATTTCTAATGGATCACCTCCATCCCTACGCCAGGCACTGTACCTCCCACGCTCATTTGGTTCTGAATTCTTTTTCTTTAATGATAACCTAGGAAAATTCATGGGCTACATTTCCGTACCCACACCCATTTCATGCAGGTGTTCATTATCATCACCTTGCCCCAAACATCCCCTTCACATACTCCATCAGCAGCATTTCGTCTCAGACCTGCATCAAGTGAAGTGCTGACTGCCAACCAGGAAAAAACACCCAACCCAGAAAGCGTCACGGTTACGCTGGCTTTTTCATGTACTTTACCACAAGGGATCAGACATATATATCATGTATAATTATACGTATTATAAAAGAGGAATTCAATGAGAACCCCCGAGAACAGCGCGAACGCGGCGCTGCTCGGCCACGCTCGCTGCCCTCGCGCGCTACGAGGCGGTTTGGGAGAGGGGGCCAAGGGCAGCGGGAGCCACTCGCGCCCCGAGGCTCCGGGCGAGCCGCGCTGCTCCCTGCTCGCGCCGGCGCTCGCCCCCGTGCGTTGGAGGCACCAACGCAGGCTGCCTCTCGGCACGGGCGCCTCGGGAGGGGGTTAACAGCTCCGTGCCCCTTCCGAAGCAACACGCGTTTTGGACTTGGGTCTCTAGTTCCACGGCGCTGCGCTCCCTCTTCTTGCTTCTGCAATGGCTAATCCAGGCCTGAAACCAGGCAGGCCCCTGGCAGCGTGGGTGCCTCCAAAGAGCCGCAGCCAAGGCTTTGGGTCCTGTTTTCTGTCCTCTCCCTGGAAGTTTTCTAGGGAGGGAAGAGGTCAGGAGAGATGGAAACAGGCAGTGCTGCTTTGGGCCTTTCCAGGCAGGAGCTTCTCGCTGTTCCAAAGGGAATGGCCAGTGGCTGCAGAGGTGCTGCATGGGCCCAGCCTCTATCCCACCCGCAGGGCACATCGCATTTCTCCCGGTTTCCCGGGGAGCAGGAGGCCGGGCAAGGGAGGGCAGTTCTTCCCGTGCCAAGGGCTCACCACGTCTTACAGCCCCTCTGGCCGGCTGTGCGTTATCACGGTCGGTAACGTCCCCCGGACGCGATCCTTGTGCTAGCAGGCTGGGCAAGACGAGGACGCGGGTTCCCCGTGCCCGCCCCCGCAGGCCCCTGCCTTTCCCACCACTCAGGAGGGGCTCAGCACCTCTGCGCACGCAGCCCCGTGTCACAGAGATGAAAAACCCCCAATTTCTCCCAGTACAGCGGGACCGTA
Source organism: Nothocercus julius (assembly GCA_013398735.1). Taxonomy (NCBI): domain Eukaryota; kingdom Metazoa; phylum Chordata; class Aves; order Tinamiformes; family Tinamidae; genus Nothocercus; species Nothocercus julius. The sequence goes on along the minus strand of VZSV01000019.1, from coordinate 4,816,830 downwards.
AGGGTTGGAGGTAAGGAGGCGTGACGGACAACCTCAGCGCTTGCCAAGGAAGTGGTTTCTAGTGCTGGTTCCTGGAGAGCTGCAGCTGTTCCTGTCCCTCCAGCACGTCCTGATCCTTTCATTCCTTGTTCTTTGGAGTCCAGAGAGATAGAGTGGAGATCTGTCCGCTTTCTTGTTTAACTTTCCTCTCCTCCTCCCTCCCCGCTCCGAGGTCCTCACCGCTGTCTTGGTCCGAAACGCGGGGCGGCCGTAGGCCTCGCACGTGCCCCCTACCGAGCGCAAAAGCCACGGAGGAGATTCCTTGTTTTCTTCCTCCGCAGCACCGCAGAGGAGCCCCTGTCTCTCGTCCCGCACAGCTGGGCAAGGCAGGGCCCAGCAAGGCCGAAGGTGCCGCAGCCCAGGGAGCCGCCCGGAGCCCCGGCTAACCCTGCCCCGCTGTTTCGCTCATCGGCTGATGCTGTTTCAGTGGGGCACCCTCAGGCATCGCCACCAGCAGCCAATGCTGGATTTTAGAGGAAAAAAAGAAAAGGAAAAAAAGAACAACAAGAAGAAGCATGGCAACGCTGGTGGTAGAAATTTAAGATCTGTCCCTGAGATCGCTTGGCTGGACAGCCCGGTTAGCGCGGCCAAGCCCTTGCTTTCCGCCAAGTGTAGCCGCTGGAATGAGCCCCTGTGTTTGGATCAGGCTTCGATTTGCCCGTAAGCAGCAGCCGCGTCCAGGAGGGATCAAACTCAGCAGAAATCTTAACTGTTTCCCGGCCACTGTGGATGACGGCAGCCATGGGCCCAAGGGCTGCCACTGCCGGAAGCGCTGCCGGAGGGCACCGCGCGGCAGCGGCCGCGGGAGAAGGCGGCGCGAGGGCGGGAAGCGGCAGCCTCGCTCGGGATGTGGCCGCCAGGGAAACGCTCTGCCGCCCTCGCGGAGCCTGAGGTCGGAAATCTCGGGCAGGAAACGTCTCAAAGCAGTTGCACCAAGTCGCTGCATAGTCGCCTTGAACATTCAGCCCTGCAAGCCCAGTTCTCTCACAGAACCAGCAAAGGCAGCCTCAGCGGTTATTAAAATCTGTTAGGCAGAGCTTTTTGAGCATCATTTCTGATGTATTGGCCACGGTCTTACAAAGATGCACCTCACTTAAGAACACAGTGCTTAGGAAAAAAAAAAAAAAAAATCAAATACACAAGTCACCCATCCCAGTGAAACCCGGTCCTCAGAGTTTCACTAATATCCCTTCCAGCACCACACATGCACATGTATTTATCTATCCTCAGGGCCCCTGCCACCTTAACCAGTCTTGCATGCTCCAGCCCCTGTCTGTCTGGTCACTCTCTACCTTCCTAGCAGCAGGGCATAGGGCAAACCGTCTGCGGTGGAGCGTAGCCGAAAAGCCTTTCGTTAATGTCTTACTTTTCTGCTCTTTGCCCGCCATGTGACCCGCGTTGCCATCCTGCCTCCCTCAGCAAGAAAGAGCACCGGTAAGTTTAACGGCTGTTGCAAAACCATAGCCACAATGTTCTAAGGTTAACGCGAGCCAAAGCACTCAAGTAACGCATGCAGCAACTATGTTTTTAGCATTTGCAGCCGTCTGGCACAGAAGTCCTTTCTTCTTCAGGCCCCAGTTTGAAGCCGACTTCAGCCTGGCTGCAGCTGGGGACGACGGCTCCCAGCTTAGTTCTGCTGCCTTCAGAGAAGCCCCTTTTCGGTGTTACCTGTTTGTAACGGCTGTAAATCACTGCTTGGCTGGCGCTTCAAGCCAGGAGAAGCTGTTGTAATGAGAGCGATACCCGGAGCAGGAGGAGATAAGGCAGGATGGCTGAGCCATCCGTGTGGGCGGAGGGGAACTGGCCCCACTGAGCCATCAATGGAAGCCTAAAACACCGGTGACCCCAGGGCAGGGGGGCTAAACTACTCGGCACCACCTTTGCTGATAAGAGAGATGGTCGACAGAGGAAGATTCAGCTGCTTCAGAGGCAGGAAGGGGGGTGTTTTTAGGAGCAGTTTTTTCCCCCCCCTGAGATGCCCCATTCCCATGCTAGCGCCTATGCCTCTCGCTGCAACACCAGAGCCGTTTTCCCCAAACAGCGCCTAAAAAACACTTTGTTTTTATAGACCTCATCCCGATGGGCTCCTTGCTGTTGCTGGGCCCCTGGAGGGCCGTAAGAGCAGCACGTCCTGCCACGGGCTCAGGGGTTCAGAGTCACCAGCTCTCCCCCAAACACCTTCTTTGACGCCTTGCAGCGGTGTTGGGCTTGATGCTCTTCCGTCAGGACACGGGCCCGTCGGTTTGTTTGGCAGGAGGTCTCCAAAGCTGTTCTTGGCACGGTCCAAAGGCACCTTTTTCCTTCCCAGCCTTGCCCATCGCTCTTGCCCAGGGGAGAGCGGGTGGAGTGGCAGCCGGGATCAGCAACAGGCCCTGCAGAAACCACCTGGTCTCGGGAATGGCGCAGTTAAGAGCAACCATTAGGGAGCCATTAGGGAGCCTGCCCCGAGAGGAGATGCACAACAATGTGAACAATGTGCCAGATAAGGCAGCTTAGGCGACATTGTGTCAGATAAGGCAGCTTCGGGAGGCGAGACGGGCACCCAGCTGGGAGCAAACAAAGGCCCGTGGAGGAGGAGGTCAAGGACGGACGGTGGCTCTGCCCAGCCCCGAGCAAGAGAGACTCCGGGAGGGAGGGCAAGGTGGATCCAGGAGCAGCCTCGTCAAACTGGAAAAGGTAATGATTATCTGGGAGATGCACTCGGAGAGGCAGGGAAGCCAACGTGCCGATGTCCCAGGCTGCTTCTCCTCACACAGCGAGACCAAGTTACGCGTAAGGGGCAAGGCTCTCGGCTAAGCCTCAGCCAGGGAGGGCAACTGCAGGAACACAACTACACCTGCGCACCCGGTGTTCTAAAACCGCTTCCAATTGCCACGCCGCTTTGGGCAGGAAAGAACGGGCTTTGTTCCCAAGAGCTGCGCTCGCAGTCGCTCGAGTCCACCTTGTCACGTCGCACGCCGTGAGCCCAAGGGTTGCGGGACGCGTGGCGCTGGTCGGGAACGCGGGAGCCCTGGGAGCCGTTATCCCAGGAGGGCCCCAGCAAGAGGGGCAGAAGCCTCTTCAGCACGAGGCTGGCGTGAAGGAAGCGCCAGGGTGAGCAGCGGGGCTGCCTTGCGGCGCAGCTGGGGCCCAGGGCTCCTCCGCGCAGGCTCCACGTCTGCCCCTCCTGCTCTTCCTCGCCTCTCCTCCGAGTTTCCCCCTTGCGTGCCAAGCTGCTGGGCTGCGCAAGCAGCTTCCTTCTGCTCGTTAATTTACGTGCCCCAAGCATGATTTTCCAGGACACGTGTCAATTCCCAGCAGTGCTACATCTTAAGCCGTTAGGATGGTCAAAATTCGCACAGAGGAAGATTTCACTGTGTTATCTTGGCAGCTAACACACGCTGGCTTTAAGCATTTCGAAACTCAGAGACGGTCCACACCTCACATACTCATCTTCCCTCCGCAGCAGAGCCCATGTTCCTAGGCCTAGCAAGCAGTGAGGTGTCGCTTCAAAATCAAGTGAGAATTTTTAAGGTTATTTTTAATAGCATATTAAAATAGCATAGAATTTTTTAATAACAACATTTGCAATTTCTCCCTCAGCAGGTTGGGGTTCATGCACAGAAAACAGCAGAGAGATGACAAATACAACAGAGAAGGCAAAGCACAGGTTATAGCTGGGAAACATTACATCGTTTTTGCTTGGGGCGAAGACACAAATCCAGAGGTCTCGGTGCTTCACGTCCCGCACAGACCCCGTGGGCGCTCGCGAGAGCCCGGCCCACGTTACCACCCGGAGCAGCCAGACCTGCGGGGCCGTCCAGAGCGGGTCTGTAGACTCCACAGACCGACCGCTTCCCTTCCATTTCCCCTGCCAGCCACAACCAGGCTGAACTTGCAAAGGGATCAAGAGCCACCAGGCAAAAAGCCAACGTTTCGCTGGCAACAGCGTCTCCTTTGGGAAGGAGAAATCCTGACCCTGCAAAGCTCCGGAGCGCCCGCGGGTGCAGCGGGAACTGCAGGAGAGACCAGGCAAAGCCAGGCCGGCCTGGACTCCCCGCGCGCTCCCACTTCCCTCTTCCTCACACATCCCGGTGCCGCGGGTGGGAAGCGCCCACGCACATACGGGAGTGCACGGGGGGCAGGCCTTGCCACAGCTCTTCCTCTGGGACTTGGCTTGTCCAACCAGGGAAAACGCTCCACCCAAGAGAGAAGGAAGGGTATTAAGAAGTGGGACCGGTGCAGCAAACACTCTGTTACATTTGCTCAGATGGGCAGGAATATCCGCCAGATCCGGACTATTGCTACACACCACAAATGCGTTTTGTGTCCGATCAACCACCTTTGGTTTTTCTTTTCTTTTGTTGTGGGGGGCGGCTGAAGGAGAAACCTTTTCCTTAACATTCAGCTTGTTAAAGTATCACCAGCTCTACAGAAATAACTTACTCCTGATGGGCCCAGCGCTGCCCTTCGACAGTACTGTAGCAGCCTACCAGGAACACAGGGTGAAGCCCTGAATAAATCACAACAAATGAAAATACTGTTAGCAGTTTCATAATTTAATGAAAAAGTACTTGTAAAAAGGGGACATCTGAAAAAGACCGAGTCCATCTTGGAAAATTGAATATATATATATATTTATATATATAAAACAAAATGCGAAAACACAAAAAAAATGACAAATAAGGTTAAGAGGTAATACTTCAAACAGTTAGCCACCGAACACACAATAAAAACTAGCAAATGCACGTTGGGGACAATACTTGAGAACTACACAGCCAAGGGCTCCTTCATATATCTATTAAAATCATGTAAAAATTAGCAAAACCATTGCCCAGACAGGAAACAAGTGAAATACAGTAACCCCAGGAGAGCAGAACTGCTGGTTTTGCTGAAGCACCAATTTTCCCTCCCCTCTGCTACCCACTGCCGTCCATGAAACACCAAGGGCGCCTTCCTGACCTCCGGAGGGGAATGTTCCCTCCCAACACGAGCTCCAAAAGTTTTCATGGCCAGCAAGAGGACTGCTAATAAATACTGAAGGAGAACTAAGCGAGTCAGAACTGCAGTGCAGACCAACAGACGTTTGTTTACTCATCCTGAAGGACCCCTGGCTGAGAACATGAAGCATTTCCCATTAAAATAAAGTATGTGGAAACCTAAAATGCTACTGCATATTTACACCAAAAGAAATAACTTGGAAGATACAGCTCTAGAAAGACAAATTACACAAATATACATAAAACCAAGAAGTGGGGAAAAAAAAAATATTAAGATGCATGAAGCAAAGAGCAGAACTGCCAAGTATGCTTTTCCTTTTTTTTTTTTTTTTTTTTTTTAAATTCACTACTGACAAGTCCTCCAGCCCCTGACCTGCTGGTCCTATTGCAAACTAGGGAGATTTCAAAATTTAAAACTAATCTCAAAATACAGTTGCAATTTCCCAGACTAAAAGCAATAGAATAAGTTAAGATTATGAAGAAAACCAAGTTGCCTTTTGGATTCTGCATAGTCATCTTTACATTGGGTGGTGAACCTTTCCCTTCTAGGAAAAAGATTATCCCCCACCATAGAAAGGGGCTGGTTTTGTATGCTCTGTGTAACCTAGGTCTTATTGCACCCAGCAATGCAGGGACAGAAGTTTTGTGTATTTATGAAATGTACAGCATTTCAGATAAAAACAGTGCAGTTACTTTGTGTATCGACACCACAAATTCTGAAAGTCAGGTTTGTTTGTATCCAAGCAAAAATCCTGTATCATGTAAACAAACAGAAAAGGGGTCCCCCTTCCCCTCTTGCTTCCTCAAGCCTGCTTGAAAAATTTAAATACTGGTTAAAATCAGCAGCTGCTGATTTCAAAAAAAAAAGGTAATAAAGAGTTTTAGTTTGGGAAATAGCAAGCAATCCAGAGGTTGGTAAGCAGCTCAACGTAATCACAGATCTTCGGGGAGAGGGGGGGAATCTAGATGATGACTGGCTACAATTTTACAGACCCAAATGCCAGAAGTAAGAGTCATAAACCTAAGCTCTTATTCAGGCAACTAGGTTTGAAAATTTGTGCCCACATAAAAAGGTCGGATAACATTAGTTCTCTTTCGGCTTACTTCAAAAGCACCGGGTCCAAACACCCCCGGACATGAAATCTCAGTTTCAAGAGGAACCTGGCATCACCGGTGATTGCCTAAATTTAAGTGTCAAGTAGCATTTTTCTTTGAAGTAGTACATCTACTCTTGTAAACACTATCCACAAAATTAGCCATCTGTACTTGTTAGCTGGGTAAAATATTTACAAGTGCACCCCACAACAAGCAACTATGTACAGAGATTAAAAAACAGAGCCGAAGTACTAGAAGTTGTCTATTTACACGACGAGCGAATTTCTGCGGAGAGAAACACAACCTTGGGCGAGAGCCGGGCCCGGGGGCAGTGTGGGCGGCGCCGGCGGTTCCCACTTCCAGCGCCGGCCGGGAGGCGTCGCGGAGCCGCCGCGCGGCACCCGGCCCAGTGGAGCCCCCAGGCTGGGCCGCGCGGCTCCGCGGGGAAGCGGCGGCGCTCGCGGCGCGCTCGGTGCTCCGGCGCAGGATGGGGCCGCGCTGCGGGAGCAGCTGCGGTGCCGAGGAACGCCGGGGCTCCGCTCGGAGCCGCCGCCATGCGGCGGACGCGCTGCCTTCCCCCGCAGGCTGCCCAGGAGGAAGCGGCTTCACGCGAACGTCAGCGGCTTCGTGCTTCCCCAGACGTTGATCCCTAATAAAACAATGGAGTTTCTGCAGGGCCGCGCAGCAGCTCGGTTAACCTGCCCAAGACCGTAAAGCCAATTCATGGCTGCACAAAAACCGCTCCTCTGTCCTGCCCTCATCCCCTACTGCAGTTCTCCCTCGCATCGGTCCTGTCGCGGAGCCTCCGGACGCGGAGGTTTGCGCACGGGATTACGCAGAAGCTGAGTTACCCCGCAGGGGCTTCTAATCACCTTTGCACCGTACTGTGGGAAATGATGTTCTTTTTGTTCCTGTTGTGACAATCTCTCCCGAAGTCCTTGCCGGGGGGGCTTTCTCTCTCGGAGCTGCTCCGCCTCAGCCGCACTTGCTCTTTATTCTCGTCGCTTTCTGCCTCGGAGTCGCTCAGCTCCAGGTCGGGGCAGTAGCCGTCGTTGTCCTGGTAGGGAGCCCCCTCGAGCGGCGCCCTGCTCCACAGGCGCTCCTTCGCCGCGAGCCGCCTCGGCGGCTTCTCGCAGCACCGCAGGTCTTCCGTGCTCCTCACCAAGCTGTTGGTGGCCTCTTTGAAGGAGCGGCTGAAGTGCTCCATGGTGCATCTCCGGAAGCCGCTCTGGCCGGCCAGGCGGGCAGCGAGCACGGGCTCCTGCTCGTAGGGCGTCTGGCTGGAGCTGTCCCTCTGGCTCACGTCCCCCGCCCGGCCCAGGAGCCCGTTGGCCCTGGCAGCCAGGCGCGCGCTCTCCAGCTGCAGCCGCCCGTTCCCGAGGGAAGGCTGCCCGTGCAGAGCGGCCTGGAGCGCCAGGGGCTTCCCGGCGGGCTGGCCCCGCTGGAAGTCGGGCGGCGGGCCGCCCTCCTTGGCCTCGCCGCGGGGCTTGCCGAGCCCGCCGAGCAGCCCGTTGCTCCGGCCCTCGTGCTGATACCTGGCGTAGGGCTTGGCCTTGATGTCGAAGGGCTCCTTGGGCGCCTGCGCGCTCCTCTTGCCGTACGCAGGGCTGCTGTTGTCGGGAGAGAGCGGCCCGCTGCCCGGCTTCAGCGCGTTGTTCCTGCAGTCTCCCAGCGCCGATTTGGGCATTTTCAACTTCAGGGTGATCCTGGGAGGCGGGTAGAACAGCGTGCTCTCTAGTGCACTTGTCAGGGTATGGCCTGGAGGCAAAAAAGGGGAAGGGGCAGGAAAAAAAGAAAAAAAAAAAAAAAAGGAAAAAATTATTAAAAAGTTTTTTGATCATTTTATTATCTGTAACAAGTTTGACAGTCCATTAGAAGCACCTTTAATAAAAAGAGGCATTCGCAAAAGATTAGTACAAAATTATTTTAGGACACGAAAGCCACAAAAGTGAAAACTGTTCTAAGTTATCTAGCATTTTAGAATTTAGGTAAGCATTTTAGCATTGCCACTTAAAAAAAAAAACACCTTTTATTAGGGCTTAATACCATCAAATTGACCCAGTCCAACATACATCCGAAGTCACTCTAACAAAACTATAAAAAAGTTCAGAGTCAGTTTTCTATACAGAGAAAAAAAAAAAAAAAAAAAAAATCCTTCAAACTGAGTTTTAATTTGGATTTAGTTCAACTCTCTGCTTTGTATTAAAAAATTCTCTACCCTTTAAAAACCCTTTTATCACACTTTTATCACATGTGTCATCATTGCAAAGTGCCTATCCAGCTATCTTATAAGCTTTAAAATACATTTAATAGACATTTCTAAAAAAAATTATTTACATAAAACCACATACTGTTTTAGAGTACTGCTGCTTCCACACAGTGCTATTCTGGTCCTTTTCAAAAAACTTGCCTGTACTAAGGAAACCCACTTAGAGGGCTGAAGAAGAGTAGAAACTTCACTCTAAACAAACTGGCTACAGAAAAGACAGTATGTATCTTCAATGAACATCAAGATTTTGATTTCATACATCAGAAATAGCTGCCTTCCTATTAAAAATAATCACATATATTCTTCCTTTTTTTTCAAATGTCGTGTTATTTCAGTTCACTCGCTAGAAAAATTTAAGGGCTGAGGTGGTTTTGGTACATTGGCAGTCACTGTCCACTAGTAAAACAGGAAGTATAAAAGCCTTCTTGAGGAAGGACAGAAACTGCAGCCCACAAGCCGAGGAATTCTCTCTCGGGCTGCTCATCAGGCACGAGCCAACACCAGAACAATTTCTATCAGTCACTCTCTCCACTTTCACCTGAAGAGAGCAACAGCTGACCACCATCAAAAGAAAATTTTTTAGTGGAGAAAAAAAGCAGCAGTGGAGGCCTTGCTGTGGGGAGACAGCACCGCAGTGGGGTAAAAGCTCCGAATCAGGGAGCAGATGGTCTCCAGAGGCCTCTTCCACCCTCAGCCATCCTGCGATTCTGTGATTCACAGCAACCGGTAACTATCGGGCATAGACCAAAAGCACTCGTGAAAGAAAAAACATCCAAGTAAGTATTTAGAAGACTAAGATGTTTTGTGCACATTACTAATTTAGTTGACTGAATAATTGCAGAAAAGATTTCAAGCAGATAAAAACACTTCATAGCAGCATAAAGAGATATAGTTTAAATCCGTTTTACATTTATATGATTACCTGCAGCAATTTCCTGATTAATGAGCTGGACTTGCAAATTGAAGACCTGTTCATGTACTTTACTGTGAGATAGCTTTAGCTTCTCCCTCCTGCTTACCATGTAGCAGAGATTTCTTACCTATGGAGACAGTAAAGAGACTTTAGAAACAAACAAAAATCTATGTGCAAAACCTCTTGGCAAACATCTCAGGAATATTCCTACTGAGCATTTGTAACTAACACCTGGGGGAGCAGGGGAAGGAAACAGTTTCCTGCATTTTTGTTTAAAGAACCAATTTAAGGAATACCTTGATTATATTCCGCAAGACAGTGCACTATGTTTCCATCTATTATAGTAAGTAAACAAAATTCTAGTCGAAAGAAAAGCACCTTTCGAAAACTCTCTCATCTGTTCCCACTACACGCTTTGCTGGGGATGTTGCTGTAGGCAAGACTAGATTCTCTGGGAATTGCCACACAAAATGCTTCACGGAATGAGTTATCTGCCATTACAGCGCCACGTAATTCTACTTTCAATTACTAGTCTTTGTTTACAGCAGTATTTCTATCCAACGTAGAGAAAACAGCAAAAGGCACTGAAAGTCTCGACACAAAAGGCGTGAAGGAGCCTGCCGAAGAGCGAAGCAACATGCGGGTTCCCAGAAAGGTACTTTTCAGTTTCCCAGAAACTTTTCAGTTGCCCCACCTTGAGCTGTTCAGAAACTGCAGCCCCTCTCCCCAGGACGGAAATTTCTAGATTCCAAAATGCCTTTCATCCTAACACGTAACCAAGTGGAATCAATCTTGCACTGCAAGCTCAGAAAAGTTTAGCCAGGCAATTTCAAATTACAAAGTACCTCCATCGAAAATATTTAACTTTAATTTCAGCAAAATTTGAAGCAAACTAACAGCTCTTCTAATGCAAAGAAAAAGATGAAGTTTTATAGGAAGATAAAAATCATAGTAGAAGCACATTAAGTTTTTTTGCATTTTGCTCCAAGACTCCATCTTTTGAAACTATCTCCTAGCTCTAATACACCAAAGAGTTCAGGCAACTACCAATAAAAAGACAATTTCCTTTTCATCCTACTCAGCAAAGCCACAAGCAGCAGTGGATTCGGTGGCCGCTTTCAGAGCCCTGACTGCAGCTCCTAAGACAGAGCTGGGCATGGTTAAAGCCTCTAGTTCAAGACAGCAATGAGGGATCCGGCCTGGCTGCTGCCCAGGGCTGGGGGCACCGGCCTCGATAAGAAGGGCGAGCACGACCCTGGAAGCCAAACCACACCAGGCAGCTTGAGGACGTGCCAGCACCTTTTCCCCCTTCCCCCCCTGCATGGAGTCAGGACTTACTACACAAATCAACCAGCTAGGATTTTACCCAGCTACCTTCACGCATGCAGCTATGTAACTGTAAAAGCTCCAGGGAGCAGACACCCGCTGCACGCTCAGAAACACCGAGCGGAAAGGCACGCTGGCCACACTGAAAGGAAGCTCCGAGCAAAGAGGAAACGCAGGGAGCACTCGGGGATGAGGGACACGTGTGGCAGCCTCTGAGGCTTTGGGCCAAGTCCTCTCTCCTCGGGAGCAGCCGGCCCTGCCGTCGGGAACTCTCCCCTCATGCTGCGGCGCCGCTGGGGCAAAGTCCCCGAGGCCGAGAGCCCTCTCCTTCTGGGCGAGTGGCTGGGCCTATACAGGCTTTGGGACTTGGCCACATACACCTTACATACACACACTTACACATACACACACTTGCACACACATACCATATATAATATTACACACATATACCATATATCCCCCCCCATATATATATATATATATATATTTAAATCATCTGCTCAAGCTTCTGCCATGCCCATTTTTCCTCTTTGTCTATGGACGAAGATATTTTCTTTTCAAGCCTTTACCACTGAAGCTCTTACCCTCTCTAGGTCCTGCCTCAAATGCATGAACATCCTCATGCGAGTGTGAATGCTATCCTCTTTGGGCTGCACCAAGCCATTTTCTTCATCCTCCTTGGGAGGAAACAAGGGTTTGTTAAAGTTACTTTTTCGTTTTAATTTCCAGTAATTGTAGATGAAATCTACAGCGAGTTTAGGTAGTCCCAGTTCTGCTGCAACATCCTCCACTTTCACCAGTGAGTAAAATTCTTCTTCCAGCTCTCGGAGTTTTTGGGCTCGCAAACTGGTTTTCTCACTCTCTGTTTGCTTCTGGTCTGACACACTCTTGGGGTGCTCATCCATGTCAGGCAGAGAATTCTGTTTGTTTTTGCTGTGCTTTAGACAGTACGACTTGAACTTGACCTCATCCCCATCATCCAGAATAGTTTTCATCTCTAAGCTATGCTCAAAGGCACAGGTGACATGAAAGGCAGTGATGCAGCTTTTCACAGAGCACTGCAAATGGAGAAAATAAAATAAATCACCAACAGCAGCAACAAATCAGAACAGAATCATCTTAATTGTATAAAAGCGCATTCTTACAAAAATGTTAGAAATGTCTACTGCACTCTCAAGTTAGCTTCACTGGATTTGGAAAAAAAAAATAGTAACAGGCCAGTGTTTCCTCCTACTTTCAGGAGAGCTACATGCAGTTTCAAACGCAATGTCCAAAATGTGCATTTTCTCGTTTGTCAACAGAGCACTCAAGGAGTCCTACAAGGACGCCAGCAGCCACGCAACAGTCACCTTCACTAGTAAGCACTGCTGAACACAGGGAGAACGAAATCCAGAAACTAAATTCCCCTCCTCCCATAGATTCCAGAGTCCCTACAGGGCAAGTACGTACCTGAATGCAAGCACCAGTTTTGAGTTTGCATAAACTACATACTAAAGCCCATCGACTTGGGGGAATGTGGGACACCTTTGTGATGGGTTCCATCCTCTCTGGACAAGCAATGCTAACCTGCAAATAAAAACAGCACATGAGGCAGTTGTTGAGGCAGTAAAAACAAATTAGCCATTAATACAGGAAGGAGGAATAAAACCATGCATTTATCTCCTTGAAGAATCTCCACGTGGTCACAATACGCACTGTAACATACCACAGGAAAAAAAAATGCTGTGGCATATCTACTGCTTTAACCTGGTTGCTAGAAACTGTTGTTCTTCAAAGCATTTAAGGCATCTAGTGGGCACAGTTATGAGACAACTAAGAGAGTGTTAAACATAATTCCTTTCATTTTTGTATTTTTCTGAGCTGCTTTAACAGGCTCAATTTAACAAGTATCAAAATACCAGCTAATCAAAAGTAAAAAGGGTATTAGGGTATTTCCTCATTCTTACCTGAAAAAACTCCTCCTCTGTTTAAGATCCACAGATCCACTGCAATGGCGACTTCTGCCAGAGCACAGTTTGGGGCAGAACCACAGGCTGCTATCAGGCAGCAGGCAGGAAAAGCCTGGCTTCCCTGCACTCCCAATGAAAGAGGCAATTCTAATACCCCAACTACAGACTGTATGATTTGGGAGAGAATACAATAAATTTATCTTATGAGGAGTAAGAGAAATCTACATCTTTTGACAAAGATCAAAACCTTTGTTGGAAAAAAACCCTGGGGAACGATGAGAGGACTCTGCACCTAAAAGGCCACTGTAACTGTTGTTCTGATACTGGAAAACATCAACTCAAATCATAAAGAAAGCGAGAAAGAAAGCAAGATGAGGAAGAGAAACACAGTACAATCCATCTGCAAAGAAAGCTCAAACTGTTTCTCAGAAGTCTTCATTGCAAAGGTAGCAAGATGTATCGGAAAGGGCCTAGTTTTCCCAAGCCTGGAAAGAGAGGAGGGAAGCAGTAAGCATCAGGAAGAGATGACAGCCAGTTTCAGCAGTTATAGCCTTCTTTATAAATTGATAGAAAAGGGACAAAGCTGTTCAAAACTCGTGAACGGTTTCACAGAACCATGCTCAGCACTCAAACATCACAAGTAGCTCTTCTGCTTTCTAAATGAGAGTGCCTTTCACCAGCCTAGCCCGACCTTGATCAAGACAGAGCTGGCTACAAGTTGCATGGGGATTTCCGACTCTTGCCCCAACTCTTGACTCTTGCCCATCCCCAAGGGATCCGCTGAGCAGAAAGGCCAATCCTTCCGTCCTCCAAAGCATCCCGTCCCAAGAGAGCGGTGATCAGCCTGCTTTAGCACGTGCCCATCTTCTCTGCCATTTCATCAGGTCTTATCAGGCAACACTTTGGCTGCTGTTCCCTGAAGAAGCCTTGTGAGTGGGACAGGGTGGCGACCAGGCGCTGTCGAAGGCCCTCACTGAGGGCACAACGCTCGGAGCCGCTCTCCCCGCTCAGCTGGCGAGCTGGCACCAGCACCAGTGCGCGGAGATCTGCACCGCGCACCAAGGGCGGCCCCGCGGCCGGAGCGGAGCCGCGCGCAGCTGCAGCTAAGGGAAAGCACTCCACACCTGGACAAAATCAACACCTTTGCTTCCCCTGACAGCACGGTTTTGGGGGAGGACGTAGCAGTAACGCGTTATCTAAGGCAGAGAAGAGCCTCTGGATTTCGAGTCATTCAGGGCAAGTTTTCTGAGCTCAAAGCCTTTCCTCTTTTAGAAGATGTCCTTTGAGAAAGCATGAAAGGAAAGAGACGCTTAAGCTAAAAGACTCTAATGACAGAAGAATAAAAGGATATAAACCAATGAGTACTGCTTGCAAAGTAAAATCCCTCAGATTTCCCAGGCAAGTCTCTTGGAAAAAAGCCTTTCAACAGCACTACCTCAGATGGGATGGGAGGGAAAACTGTACAAGAAAGTGCCAAACAAATCAATGAAGGAATTTTCCTGGTGCCATTGCCTCCAGCAAGAGTAGCCCACACTTAGTGACCCATCGGTCCCTCTTTTAGCCTTTTACCAGGAGGCATCCACATTTACGGATCATTCATCTCTGCACTGTGCCTTGTTCTCTTTTGTTAGAGGCTCAAAGGGGATTTCATTAGTCATCTGCTTCCCTCTTGGGAGGTTTCACTGTGCTCTGGCTTGGGGAGAAGAGTAGGTCTGTGAGAAAACCTACTCCCCCAGAAGTATCTCCAGGTATCTTCAGGTCTTCAAAATCTGGGCCCTTCTTGCCCCAGCAGCATGTAAGGCCATGGCAACTCTCTAGACAGGAAAAGACCGAGGTGGCAACAGCGATTCCTGAAGCTTTCTCTGGCATCCCTGGTGACTGAATTGATGGACAAGTGACAGTGCAGGAGACAGAAGGTGCCTGGACCCAAGAGACATTTCCCACATCTACTGGCAGCCACCCCTGCTTTCCTGGGCCAACGCGCCCACCATGGGAAGCTGCCAGGCAGCACCTGAGCTGCAGGTGCCGGCACCACCTGCGCTCTCCCCAGCTCCGCTCCCTGCTCCGGAAAGAGCAGCTGGGCAGCACATGCTGCCTGCCCAGCAATCAGCTGGTTTCCATTCCTCCTCATTCTCTTCTTATACCGGACATCTTGGCAAATACGTGCAGAAAGGACTGTTCAATTCTCCCCTCTCCTTGAAGGCTGAGATCTCCTTGAAGATACCAGCAACTGCAGGCAGGCCTGGCAGCACTGCAGAGACACCCTCCTTGAAAAATCAAATATGTTCTCAGGACACGAGCTAGGAGGTACACGTTGTGTCTGCCTATCACGTTAACATCTTCCTCAGAAACTGTTTTGTAAACGCGAGGCCTGGCCGCTCTAGTGAGCAGGCAGCCCAGGAGACACGGCGCTGCCCGGCGTCCCTGTGCCGGCACACGCAGCTGCGTGCTCAGGCCACACCACCTGCCGTGGCTGGATCTGTGGATCTTACCAGGAAGACAGCAATCATTCTGAGCACAAAACCAAACACAAAGCCAACCTACAAATAAATTAATATTCTGATTTACAGAACTGCGTGATGCTAAATTTGATTCAAAATAGAGAAATACAAAGTGTCATTATTAAATTAGCTATACATATGTATGTAAAAGCCTTTATTTTGAAAATAAAGCAAAAAAGATAAAAAAAATCATCTCCCTACAGTTCAGAAAGCTTCTAGTTCAAAAGAAAAAAAAAAATGTACAAACACCTTCCCTGTTCAGAATCAACCCTATATGAATAATCCAATCCCTTTCTTTTTCTAAAGAAAGTGGCTGTATTAATGAAAATTACACACCCAGCAGAGCAGACAAGTGTCTGGGGAAACGACAGCGGGCAGAGGAGCGGCTGTACTGCGAGCACCAGCTCACATGAGCAAAGCTCTCCAGCAGGTCACTCAGGTGCCATAACGACACTAAAGTGCTTGCTCAGTAAATGGAGGGGACAAAGTGGTTAATTAATTAACGGGACGCAAGCTGGACTCTATCCCATCTTCACAGATCATGCAGATTCATCAGAATGAAGTCCAGCATTAAGCCACACAGATGCCTTAAATCATGAGAATGTAAAAAGGCAGAGGAAAAAACAGGAATGACAACAGAGAAGAATTAAAAAACAAAAAGGAGAGAGAAGGAAAAGAGAAAAGCATCCAGCATTACCTCCGGAATCCAGAGGGCACAGCTCACATGTGCCCACTTGGTCCCTGTTCTAGTAGCCTTCATGGCGCCTCCTCTTTTGGGACACAGGAGACACTGCGGATGTATTCCCAGCACGCACGTGCGACACAGCCAGCTCCCTTCAGGGACCTTCAGGATGCCATAACATGCCTTAGGATAAACCATATCTTGAAGTCATTGCACTGATATGATTTTACACACAAACATTCATTCTAATTTTCATATGGCACAAGGCTTTCAAATTCCAACATCGCTGCTTGGCATCACAAATGAGTACTTAATCCTCTTCTAATTTCTTCACATAAAATTAATTAGGGAATCAAAGATAAGCAGAGTATCAAATGTCTTTTTTCCCCCTATTTCTTTTAAAAAAGTTGTCCACTGATATTTATTTATATATAAAAACATCTCCACTGTGACTAGAAAACAACCCTGATATTAAGGAACTCAAAATTTGCTTCTACCACCTTTACATTTCTGAAGCAAAAAAATGTAGGCATCCCTTCAGATTACCTTCTGTGTATGATCTGCTTTTTAAGTTGTGGTTTCCCACCATTAGTGGCTTTACAGCCTAACATAACGCTACTTAGATGTAAAGGGATAGGAGCTGCGTCACTGAAGACCCCTTCCTACGACATTACCTTTATGGTAATGAGACCTGTTTGTCACTTTAAACATTTATAGAATACTGCAACAAAAGTTACAGCATATACTGATGTGCTGGTTTTCATGCCAATTTCCTCAGCGTTGCATTTAGCCCTCCAGCAAATGAGAATTTCAAGCATTGCTAAATTTGACAATTAAAAAAAAGACCGTTTTCTTGTTCAAATTCACAGCAGTTCATAATGTAACAGCTAAGCACGCAGGCACACGGGTAGACTGTGCTGCACATACGTGCATCTTACACCACACAGTATCTCACACCATTGGCTGCCAGCAAGGTCCAGGTCCCCAAAACTCAAATGAGAGAGTATAGGTTTCCTATGCCTGTTTTCCCAGCTTTCTAAGGTCTCAGTATTTAATAAAATAATAACAATAATAATAAAGTGTGTATATATACATATATATACATAAATTATTACACATTTATGCCACATCCTGTGGAGAACAGGATTTTTTTCTGAATTAAAAGCCACGTGAGGAAAATACTAAGCCAGGCAGCCCAACCAGCGCACTTTTTAGAGGACAGAGCACATTACTACTACTGGGAAAACCCAGCAGAGGGCGATGCCATCTAACCTTTACTAGGGATTTTTCCCTATTACTTGATACAGTCACAGCTGCCTCCTTACTATGAGATATAGTGCCCCTCTTGAGTTACTTTGAGCTCACAGTTCATCGAGGGGCTTGAAAATGAGCAGAAACCACATTCTAGTTTAAGCTGGTCTATCAGTCGAGGAAGCCCAAACTCAAAGAGCAGGAAAGGAGGCTTCCCACTCTCCTCGCTGCCTCCAAACCCGCACGGTGATGGCCAGGCCCAGCAACACTTCGGGGACCGGAGCTAGTCTGGATCCACATACAAACCACGTACAGACTCCTTTGCTCTGCTAACTCACAGCCAACGCCAGATCCCCAGCTTGTTTTGTGACCTGGCTCCAAACCAGGCACACGGAGCCCCAGGGCATGGGGAAAACACAGCCCCCTTTTCCTCGCCACCTCCCCAGCCTAGGGCACGAAGGCTCAGGGGGGACAGGACCCCCCAGGGCAGGGAAGGCGCAGGAGTGAGGCTGCGATGGGGCAGCAGCACAAGCTCAGCTCTCTGGAGGGATCTGCAAGCCCTTGACCACAAATCCATCATTATTTTCAGTGGGCGTAAGCGTGGGCTGCCTCTGAAGCAGGCAGGTGACAAAAATACTTTAAGAAGCCCTCTCAGCCTCAATTTATAGCACAACCTCCCCCAAAACATGATGCAGAGACCACAGGATTCGTGTCCTTCTCTCAACTGCAAGGATCGCTGTGCCTGGCTACGCTGAGCTCAAGTAGCACAAACTCCAAGCTACGTTTGCCACCCTGTAAACATGAGCAGCATTCAGTCTCAAAGCACAGTTGCTGCAGGTGCTGATGTCTTCTAAAGAAAGAAGAATCTGCTAAGGCGCCTACATGTGGTTTGACATGCCTGAATTTGGACTGACCATGTGTGGCCAAATAACTAGTCAATCAAGAAAAACAAACAAACAAAACAAAACAAAACAAACAAAAAAAAACCCACAAAAAACCCATACAACATTGTTCTGAAAAAAATGATTCTGAAAGTCTTTACAAATAGAGAGGATGCAGCTCCGTCTCCAAACTTTAAAGGTGGCTTCAAAAATGTGGAAAAATGTATGTTGTCACAGAGGACCACACTACCACAATTCGTGAGAACTCATTTCGCGTTCCTTCCCCAAACTAGAGTTGCCTATACACTTCCTAGGCCACTAAATCTACTGCAAGTGTCCAAACACAAAAATTTTGTGTAGTGTTTCACCATCCTTCCTACCCAGAGCATCTCAGAGCCCTGCAAACTAACATCTATTTCTCGCTGCAACTCCACATCGCCAGAGTAAACCCAGGCCACGGGGCAGTGCCAACGCTCAGCAGGCACTAACCTGATGGACGCAGATGTTGCACTTGTCACAAAACACCATGTCGTTGCCATCCTCGCTGTCAGGGGAGCGGCACACGTCGCAGATGACGTCCTCGTCGTACTCGATGCCCAGGCCCTCCTCGGTCTCGATGGCGTGGTTCATGTTCTCGTGGCAGTGCCGCTCCAGCACCTCGATCGTCCTCTCCATCGTGTTCTCGTCCAGGGGCCCGCAGCCTGCGGTGGGAACAGGGAGAGGGGTCAGCGCAGCCAGGCGCCTCGGGCAGAACTCGCACTCACGAGGAGAGGAGGGCGATCTCTAGCAGCTAAAGCAGTACAGAACATCTGCCCTCTCCATCACTTGTTAGGAAAGACCAAAGAAAGAAAACCAAGCATGCCTTTTCACGCCCACTGGTTTACTTCAGCACTGCTCTATAAATGCAAATAGCTCTACTACTAAAATACAAATTTCAGTTGTATGTAAGACTGTTCCTTAAGAAAACAAACAAACAAAACCACCCCACTACAACATATGAGAGAGTAGCTTCTGCTCTAGCTGCTCTAATACAACTCTCATCCCATCTCTATCACACTAAGAAGAAACAGTAATAATATCCAAAGTCAATCAACCGAATGTTCTTCACTTTGACGAACAACTTCCTAGGAAATAAAGCTTAAGAAACTACATTTTATATCTTATAAAAATACACAAGTTGCCCCACCCAATCTAGTACACTAGCGGAGCAGAAAAAAAAAAATGATGGTTATGAAAACTGTCTTTCTTTTCATTAAACAATAGAAAAATATACTGATGGCAATAAATAAGAAATGTGATTAAATACATATTGCCTGTTTCCCTAAACACTACCTAAATGCTATACACAGTCACCATTACTTAAACTAGCCTTAAGCAGAAGCACTTAAAAATTATTTGCTATAAGTCTGGTCCTCAACCTGCAACTTCAGGACACTATAGTTAGTATATTTGGAAACTATGATGCTCACAGCTACAGAGTCTCTAAATCCCTCTCCAAAGCCTCAGTCTCAAATGCTGCTGCTGCTGCCCGCAAAAAATGTTGCAACATCGACGTTTCAGAGACTTGCATCACTCGAAGCACAACACTCTGTATAAGAATATGGCTGATTCTCACTTCTTGGTGCAACTGCTAAACAGGTATGTGGAATAGGTTAAAAAAATGCTGATAGAAAATGCCTTCTACTACTGAACTGCTCATATTTTTTCACTCCCTGAAGTTACAAAAAATCACAGACCGTGGAGGTGAGAAAGGATCTCAGCAGGGCCCCAGTCCTTGAAACCAGAGTAGGCTGTTTATCCTTTCAGATTTTGAGTATCTTCACTGGCAAAAATTTCTCCCCCAAAACGATTTGGCTTTGCAAATACCAGTCCTGTGTGTTCTGGTGAGCCTGTCTTACTTATAACTTTCATGTACATCCTTTTGCACTGGAGCTCAGTCAGAAGTTTGCTGCTTCACGAGGCTGCTCTCCTGAAACGTTTACTCATCAGGACTGACCGCTCACACTTGCAGGAGGTTCCCCTTAAAGTCCTGCTAGCTTCTCCTAACCCATCCTTCTGGGCTGCCTCCCGAATGCCACCCAGCAGTCTGCTGAAAATGCAGCAATCTGCTCTCCCCAGGTCCAGACTTCCTGCTTTCTTCAATCCCTCAGGATCTTGGTCCAGCGCTGCCACTGATCATCACACCCCAGACAGACCTTCCTTGCAAACCCAGGAGAGACTGAAACATCCACACGTTTTTCCTACCTCTCCTTCATAAAGGATCCATCCATGGCAGAACACCAGCCATGCAGGCTATTGCACTATATCTCAGTTATTTCAGTGATAACTTCAAGATATTTTCCACTGTTCATTCCCCTTCATAGCCCTCAATACTCATCACTTGCAAGGAAAAAAAAAAAAAAAAAAAAATCACTTAGCTGATTTTAAACTAGCTAACATGTGTGAAGCTGTTAATAACCCAGCATGTAAGCTCCTCAGAACTCTGTATTTGGTAGCAATAATATGTTCAAGTTTAAGTAATGGAAACATCTGTGTTTTTCCTACACAAATTTTTAATCGCTGAAGCCCTAAAATGAACTCCACCTGATGTGCATTTTGTTCTCCTTCCTACCTTAGTCTAGAAGTTGCATATGAATTTGGAGAAGTTTGTAGGCATAATAGGTAAGGCATTAACTGATCTAGCATCCAGTGTTTTAAACCGCTTTCTGTCATTACCTCATTTTTCTTACCATTTCTATTCAATTCTCAAAGATCCCTAAGAGCTCTCAGGAAAGACGACAACTCAAACAGCATAAATTAACTGCTGCTTTAAAAACCAGAACATATTGCGAAGTTACCCATTTCTGTAAGCTCCTCATTTAGCTCCTGAAGCCAGAAGATGTCCATATCATCCAGGTCATAGCGACACACAGATTCTGCCAATTCCAAAATGTTGATGTAACCGGGTTCTGTGGGCTCTTGGCTGGAACAGTGGATATACTTCCTGGGTCGTGTATACAGAACCTCCTTCACCTTTTCCGCTACAATCCTGGGGGGGGTGGGGAAGTTAGAGTTATCTACAGCTCTCTTTGATATTACCAGGTGCAAAGGAATATATTGGCTCATAAGTTATAAATTGATCTCATAAGTGTACCCAGGGTAGAGAGAGGGGATTCTGTAAGCCTATTCATACAAAAGATTTTAAGATTTGCTGTGAATATAACACAGTTTTTAAAATGCAAGACTGTGTACAAATCAGTAAATACTACTACTTTGATAACTCAAAAACTTTTGAAACCCATAAATAATACACACCAAAAAAAATCTACAATCTTTGTTTTATAGTCTTCTTAAATGATAGAAAGAAATCATGCCAACAAGTAACCTTGAAGATACTGGCTTTTTAAGGAAAAGCTTCATTTACTCTACTGGAGAGTAATGAGAGATGCTTGCCTTTCTTACCTTTGCTCTGTAAGTAACACTGTAGCCACATTAGAAATGTAATATTTTTGTTATATGAGAACCATTCTAGTGCTACGGAAAAATATGTACAGGAAAAACAAGAAGTAAAAATGATCCAGGAAGGCAGAAAAACATTTGTGTTTTAGATCTCTCAGTTATTTTAAAAGATAAAACTCTGTGTGGCAATAGGAAATTGGCCTACGTGAATGGAAAGGCTACCTTGGGTCAAAGTCAATCCCCTGAATCAAACGCGAGAGCCCCGTAGGTTAAAGGAAGTCCGAGGTATCTGATGGATGAGTGCCATGTGTGAACAGCACTGCCGGCTTTCCAGAGCTAACCCTCTCTGGAAAAATGGTGGGAAACAAGGCAAGGGGAGTAAAGGAGGCGGCGGCGGCAGCAGCTGTGGAGGATTCCACCTATCCTTATGGGACAACGTTGGCAAGAGCAATCACCTTCTGCCATTCTTCCCTCTTTGCCTTGTTACTCCCCATCCTCCCTCATTCCCCACGAGCTTTGCTTTTCTCTGTTCCAGGCAAATCCATAGCAGTTTTTTCTTTTTCCTCTGATAAAACCGTGCTGGTATTAGATGCAATGTGTTTATTTTTAATAGCTGGATCCTGACAATAGTCCCAGTGGAAACTGTCACGCTGGCATCAGCACTTTCACTGGACAATTCATTTATCTCGGTCTTGAAAACTGTGCTGGCAGGAACGCTTCCGTGTGGAAGCGCACCACATCCCCACGAGCAAGGGCTGCAGCAGGGCACCCTTCTGCCTGCCTCGTGCAAGCACACCCACAGAGCAGGAAAGGTTTCCTCTCAGAGGATGAGGGTTACCTATCCCCCTCCCGCAGTTGAGACCACCTGACTTCTGTAATAATCAGCAGCTACTTATGGAGACAGAAGGCAGAAAGGGTTAAAGCTTAACGGAGGGAGACAAGGAGAGGGAGGTCTTCCACTGTGTTTGAAAGGAGTTAAATATGAAAAAAAAAGGCAATGCAAAAGAAAATACATGGAAACCTTAAATTAAACTTAGCTTAACAGGATGCATAAAAAGGCGAGAGTTTCAAGAACGCTTCAGAAACACAAGTCCAACGGACTTCACAGCGACTAATGTGCTGAAGTTGTTTAAGGGACTCTTGAGAGTTCAGAGATGCTCTGCATAGAGTTTGGCAGTCTAAGTTTGATCAACATGAGCAATTCTGAAGAAACAGGAACTAACATTCACTTTCAGTCTTTGTCAAAACACACGCTCTACGTAGATCTTCAGAACTCAAAAAGAAAAGTCTGTTTATTCCATTCTTTTTTAGGCAGATGATTAGAATTTGTTATAAATTACAAAATCAGCAAAGTCCTCATGTGCACAAATATCTACCAGGACAGAATGAACTCCAGTAGTGACCTCAAGTCAGGAAAGTAATATGAAAATGCAAAAGAAATGCAGGGTACAAAATTCTGAAGTGTATTTAAGGTCAGCTTCCCCTACGGATCATTTGAGCACAACTTCCTTGCTCTTCTTAAGGGCACAAACAGGTTCTCAGCTTTGGTCAAGGGAGGTTGTTTTCATATAAAAGTAATCCGCACAGTGCTACAAGTTCTGATTACCCTTTTTACAAAATGTATCAGGTGTCAGCTATTACAGATCAGTTGCTATTGTTCTATTTATCATACTTCATAGTAATGCCTTTCAAGTGAGATAAAAACAGTGCAAGGTTTTTTTTTTCTTTTTTTCTTTTTTTTTTTTTTCCTCTTTTCTCTTCTCCTCCATTTATTAAGCTCACTACACTCAAAAGAGAAGACTATTTTTATCCATAGCTGCATGTGGTTTAGGGGAAAAAGAAAAAAGGAAATAACCACCTTTTTTTTAAATCCACACTGTAGCCCTTACAGTGCTGTAGAGAAAGAAACTGGACTGGACTGAAATGTTACAGAAGTGATTTCCAAATCAGTCCCAGTTTAATTTAAAAACATACCTGAAGCCAGGCTGGAGACTGCTATATTGCAGACTTAATATAACAAGGGAATGCTGACTGTACCTAGACAACCAATTTTTCTGAAACCATCTTTTCTGAGCTGGTGTTTGTTGCACATTTAATCGCTATTACCTGAGAGAAGGTTGTGGAATAGTTTCGGGGCTGGCTGGAACCTGGACTCCTTTCTCCCATTCCTGCTTCCATGTGTCCGCAAAGATATAATATTCATCAGAGTTAACATGGTGAGAATCTGGCAATTTCATGGCACTAATGAGATCCTTACGAAACACCTGCAGAGAAAACCCAGGCACCTTGCTTGAGAAAAGAGAGTTGCACCAAATAAACTGCTTTAAATAGTTTAATTAATAGTAATTTAATTAGTAATATTTTAAAACAACCATTTTTAAAAGAGATTTTTAACTAATCTGCATGGAAACAAGGTATATATGTTGATAACTTTTGAGACAGAGTACTGACAGACAAATCCAGGAACACGAGACGATCCAGATTATGCAGCACAACAAGCAGTTTAAGCTAATGCACAACCACGCCGCTGCTGAAGGAGGCTGTTTCAGTGTCCAGAAAGAGGGTAAAAAGAAGACTGCATCTGATTTAAGTAGCTTTAAGAATCCTCATCATATTACTTCCAAACAGCTTGTTTTACTTGCTAGAGTGTATGCTTTAGCCCAACATAAATACAAGATAGCAAATCCTTTCATTTCACAGACCTAAGCTACCTTAAATTGTCATAATCATCACACAGGCTAAGAACATTTACAGTGACAGTTGCCATGGAGAACCTGATGCAGAGGAATTTGTTCAGCCCTCAGAACCCTTTGAAGTTCTACTGGTCAGTATCTTTGGGATCAAAGACAAACAACTGCCTCTGTTAAAACAAGAATTCTCTTAACTTTACCCCCAACTCCCCATGATGCCAACGCAGCAGCACAGTCTGGCTTCAAGAGTCTTTAGCAAACCTAGAAAGAGGAAACTTGCCATCTGAAAACCACACGAACCCCAAAGCACCTCCACCGAGGACATGCAACCCTCTGGCTTCAAAGGGTTACATTTTTGCAAATAAGCACCCACAACTACCAGTTGCATGAAAGCTCTCCTATTGGAACTGTCTGCCAAACGCCCATGCGAACACAGAAAGGACACAGGCACCCTTTGGTTTTCTTTACTGCTACTCTGTATCAGTTCAGTACTCATAAAAGCAAACATGGCTTGTGTTAGGGAGGCATCAAAACTAACTATATTATTGTAAAGAGAAATCAAGCCCTCGAAGGACAGTAAAATGAAAGGAGAAATATCCCTGCAGTAAGATGTGGCAGGTGGAACTCTCCTTACTAATTCAGAGTTTTACAGCCAGAACGGCCATTAACCATTTCAAAGGCAAAGATTTTTTTTTTGTTTTTTTAATCCTTTTCCATTTGACAGTATGCCTGCTCCAGAAATTCTGCAAGCAAACTTTCTACCCCAGGCTGATGCTGGGTGCGTGGCTGGGGCGCCAGGACGTACTTACTGCGACTGCATCGCACACGGGCTGCAGGGAGCACTGGCCGGCGCGGGAAGCCAGCAAGGCAGCCTGAGTAAACGGAGCCCGCGGGCTTTCTCAGTCACTGCTGCTGTGTTACTGCTTTGGTTTAGATCAGGTTGTTTACTGTCACCTTCCACGTAAAGCTTGAGGACCCGATAAGCCTTATTAAAACCCAAGCAACAAGAGGGAAAACACTAAGAAACACTAAGACTGTAAGCATCCTTCCCCCCGGCCCAGCAGTATACAATTTAGTTTTGATACGTATGCAAAATGATTTATCCTGTTTAAAAGATACTTTAATTTTCTCTGTTATAAACACAGAAGCAGGTCTATAAGAAACACTCACACAACACAATTCCAAAGAACTTCAGAAGGGGAAAACAATCCAACAAATTAGAAACGCAATGACTGGTTTAATTAATGGAAAAGATACGCCTCAAATCCTATCTGAGACAGTGCTTTTCAAACTGCCTTTTAAGTCACTGACAGAAGTAGAATGCTCCATATCAAACACACCACTTCTTAATACTAGATGAAAACCACCACTAAAGGTATCAGTATTCAAACTACCCTGCTTAGCAGCAAATTCACCCTCCCATCATCCGTTATGTATGCAGGCTGCATTGTCTTCATTTCTAGAACATAAATCCCTTGGAGCATGGACTATTTTTTGGTTGTGGTACTGACTGTACCATCACTGTGCAGCTATGCGGAGTCCTCTGCTGCAGGTGTCAAAACCTGACAGCGGTGGAATCACTGAGGGTGAAGGATTGAACCTACACAGCCACAGCTGATGAAACCTCATGGAATCTGACAAGAAATGAAGATTTCCAACGGATACCCCTCCTTTCCGTTCACGTGTGGAACAAGAGCGTAAGCGAGCGCTTGCAGGCACCTGGAGTCACTGCCCAGGCACCGACTATTCAAGGCTCTCATCGTTCGCCGTTTCGTCACGTGGGGCCAAGCGGGGGCTTCCCGCAGCCAAACGTGCTCAGAGGATGCCCAGGAGCGCAGGCATCTCCCACACGCTCCGTACTTACTTTTTTAGGGAGGCAAAGCAAAACACCTGTAGGATCCTAGGACAGGTTTCTTATGAATTAAGTAAACTCTATTTCAGCAGGCCGCCTCGAGGCTACAAACGAAGCCAACTCAACAGCAGCAGTAGCACAGACAGCCGTTCAGTATCTCACAGGCCAGCTTCTCCCTGCAGTTGAGCCTTTGCAGACACTCCATGGAAAAACAATGCTGCCCTTCATTAACTGAATCCATAAAGATCAAGCTTTAGCCCAAGCCACAGCACAGACTGTCCTCTTGAAAACGGTCGCCATCACTTCCTCGGTTAGGCAAGGAAGAGCAGCAGTCACGTTTCTGTCATCGTGGAGAATTATGGATTTACATGGTTCTTCGATCCAGCCTACACAAAAATTTAAGTGTCACGCAGTGTTGCATCCTAAAGACATATCTGAGCTGCACATGCCCATTTACGTGAGGAAGACATTGGAGCTGTAATTGTTTCAAGTAAATTTCTCATGCAAAGATCTCATAAAGCAAGGGCATTGAAATACAGGGTTATAACACCGTCATACCACAGGCAAAACTTCCTGGTAAAGCAGTATTTTTGCGGGTATGTCTTCTGAATTCCTGCATGTAACCACATACTTATCAAGCATAGTGATCTCACGAAATACAATAGCAACTCCATAGATTATCATGAGTTATACTTGAAAAGTATTCTTCAGTGATCAGATGTTTTTCCTACCCGAACTGTATTCAGCATCTGCCTTTCCAAATTTGATCTATATGCACCTATACTCATACAGGCAGTGCTTGGATTTATCCCCCAGTGCTCTCTCTACTGCGTGTTAAAGGCGTAAAATCTTAAATACAGAGTTCAGTATTTTTCCAGCTTATACTATTATGCCTAGTTTCTAGTGGTGAGGGAAGAAGAAAGAAATGGAGCTGAACTGGAAGATGCAGGAGGGGAGAATAGAAAAGAGGAACATCTTCAGAGGCGGCTGGTTTCCTGCAGCCCAGCTCTGCCACCGCAGGGATTCAGGGGCACAAGGTTCCCGCCTTGACAAGTTGCTCTGCTCCTTCTGAAACCTAAAACATAGCATTAGTAACCTCCAAGAAAATGAGGACATCTAACACCAAAATGCTGTTCTATCTTGAACATGAAAAGCACAGTACCTGCCTGTCATAAGGAAGAAAACACCGAAAACACCTTCAAACAGCAAAATTACTGTTCAGACTATTCTCTGTG
Organism: Nothocercus julius; assembly: GCA_013398735.1. Taxonomy (NCBI): domain Eukaryota; kingdom Metazoa; phylum Chordata; class Aves; order Tinamiformes; family Tinamidae; genus Nothocercus; species Nothocercus julius. The sequence continues at coordinate 4,789,730 of VZSV01000019.1, read as the reverse complement.
GAATAATGGTTAAGAGGAAAAAAAAAAAAAAAACAAAAAAAAAACACTCTCTACTAAACTTAGGTTTTTCTAATTCTTTTCTGAGACACCCCTTTCTGCAAGTTGCCCGACAAGCACTTTCTGTACTCCAGCACCACCCTGCCGGCTGATGTAGTGAGCATTAAGGAGAGAGTTTCCTCAAGGATGCCCTGGCCTCAGAGGTGTATTGCAAAGTCACGAAAATGAAATGCTGCTGCGTGTTTTCCCACCAAGCACCTTAGTCATTCATTTGATAATCTCAGCAGGAAACAAAAGGGATGATAATATCTGCACCACCAAAGACCACCTAATGCCAAGCACAGGTAAATCCTGGGCCCTACTTGAACAAACCCTCTTCCTTTACCGAACTATGAAGGACAACAAGAAGCAGTTTTTCAGTCACCTCAAAACAGCTGTAGTTCTCACTATACATAAAACACAAGCCTTCAGCTTTATTTTAATATCATTTTGCAGCATACAAGCTAAGAAGATTTGAATAAATAGCATGTCTAGCCTGGACTAACAGACAATTCCCACCTATGTAAGAGGGCACAATATTCTTTAAGAAATAGGTTTAGCTAGTGGTGGGTGTCTAAATTCACATATATTTTAACATTTAACTACGATAAGGAAGGTCTTACAGAAAGATGAGATGATTCTTAAGCCCTGCTTATCATGCAAAACTGTTTTGACTCAACTTTTATTTAGCTGCCAGCAAATTTTAAGTTTTGGGTGAAAATGGTTCAGCAATTTGCCTAAATGAAGTTAATGAAAAATGTATTTGTGTAATAACCTTGCAAAGATTCTGCTGAGAAACTAATATTTCCTCCACACTTCAAAGCCAGGCCTCGAATCTGAAAGAGGAATCCTTGCTCCTTGGTCGAGGCTGCCTGTTCACCCTGCAGAGAAAGCTGGACTGGATTTGCTGAAGCTGTGACAAGATTTTAGCCGCCTTTACAGAGATGCACAAATGTCCTAAACTTTTAAAAGCTATGCTCTACACATGCTCTAGGAATACACATGCTCGGCCCCCTCATGCCACTAACACCAAGCGACAATGGTACCACAGAGCAGTGGAAGGAGCTACAGGTTACGTGCTTTGTTTTTCAGAGTTCTGAAAGTGTTTCCTTTCAGGAAGTATAGCATAATTTGCAAATTATGCTACAAGAATATCACAGAATCCCAGAATGGTTAAGGTTGGAAGGGACCTCTAGAGATCATCTGGTCCAACCCCCCTGCTCCAGCAGGGACACCTGGAGCACGGGGCACAGGGTGGCAGCCAGGCGGGTTGGGAAGATCTCCAGACAAGGAGACTCCACAGCCTCTCTGGGCAGCCTGTGCCAGGGCTCTGTCACCCTCACAGGAAAGAAGTTCTTCCTCATATGCAGATTAAACTTCCTATGCCCAAGGAAAATTAATTTCACAGAACAAAAAGTTTGTAAGTGCTTAGACAAAAGGTTGTCTATGACTTTAACCATGACTCCTGCAAATACACTACGAAAACTCAGTTATTTCATCATCCTCACAGGACCCTCCTGCATTCACTCTGGGAGTAAATCAACACTGTACAAAGAATATGTTTCTTTTATCCCTCCAGGATCCTTATCCACTGAAGATGTTGGAAGGATGCAAGTAACGGCATAGCGCATTACAGAAAAAGAGCAGCACCAAAGAAGGGGGTTCTTGACTATACAAGGGCTCCTACAGATGTTTCTGAACAACTTGAGCACCAGATCTGCACAGACATTGGGGCACCTTTTGTTCATGTCCAAAGCAAACCTAAGACTGCATTTCCAAAAAGCAACGCTTATCTCTTGCCATACACCTCCATAAGCTTCTCCTGATGCACACACATCCTCTTGCTCATTCCCCTCGTCCTGCCCCGGCGCATGCAGGAGAGACCAGGGGAGAACTGGAACAAACAGGACGAGGACAGAGGCTTCCTGCTGTGGCCCCTCGGGCCGGGAGTGGGAGCTGCCCCTCCAAGTTTAATAACTTGTGCATTGATTGCTCTTCTGTTGTTCGGATCAAAGGAAGATTTCTCCTAGATTGCACCTAATTTCGTCACTCCTGAGACTTCCTCTGGTGCCTTGCAGGGCTCCTAGTGAATCTGCAAAATATATCTCATTTCCTCACGTCCGCTATTTATCGAGTCAGAAAACCCATTGCTCAAGAAACAACAAGCAGTGTTTTTTAAAAGGTAGGAGCTGCAATGTCTGAATTTTTCTTTCTTTCAGTATTATACTCTTAGAAATCTTTTATGGAAAACAACATGGAATGACGCTGAAGAGAGAGAGAGATGAAATAGCAAGTGTTTTTCTGAATTCTTGTTCACAACCCATCCCAAAGGCCAACTATGAAATTTCACGTGCCAAGCACTTGTGGGCATTTTCAACAAATTACACAAGAGGTTTTCATCATGTTCTGGGTCAAAGCAGCTTTTTGTTCACTTTCAAAAGGGCTCTTTTTTTTTTTTTTTTTTTTTTTTTTTTTTTTTTTTTTTTTTTTTTTTTTTCTAAAGCCAAGCCACCTAACAAGCACCCAAGCTTACTCTGCTATCTCACCTCTCAGGTAAAACACGCTCAACAGTTTACAGGCGCTTCTACAGCAGCAGCCTATAGCTAAAATCACCACATAAATAATAAAACGGAAGCCCTGCTGTAGTAAGAGTTACCAGAAGGGTAACCCAGTCACATTAATTCCTAGCAACGTCTAAGCTCTGCAGAGGCGTTTCGCAGGGCGCACGGAAGGCTTAGCCAAGGGCGAAGCTCGAAGGGACACAACCTTGCAGAACGTGGCGGGCACGAAATAAGTAAGGCAGAACTTTTACAGTGAAGGCACTGCGAGCTGGGCATGAAACTTCTGAATTAAGGTGCCTCATATAAAGGCAATTTTAATTAAAAAAAAAAAGAAATAATAACAAAAGGGGAAAAAAATGGAAATTAAGTTCTAGTTCCAGGTGCACACACTGGCTGGACTGAGAAACTAATGTTTAAAGAGCTAGAGCAGACAAAAATAAACGTAGTGTTAAGTTTGCACTCTTCAACAGAAACATCAAAATAATCTGGACATGTCTTGCAGTAAATCCTCATCTACGAACTCCTATTTTATTTTTTAAGGACTCCTGAATTATTTTTAAAGATCATTTAGGCCTCAAGCAAACGAAATATTTTACTTGTCTCTGGGGTGGCCATGGATCTTCCTGGCCTCCTCTGGAATGCCAGGAAACACCAGGAAACCAGATACAACCCAACCCCACCTAACATCACATCTCTGAGCCAGAGGAACAGGCCAGAATTGTGTAAGAACTCACCAAGTTTAATTCTGGCTGCTAATCAGCGCTAAGCTTTAGATTTGGGGATTTAATTCTAACAACTTTTATAGCCTATTGCTTATGCAGATAGTTAGAAAAACCTGCACTTATCATCATCAGCCTGGTTCCTTTTTAAATCTTGCTTAATTCCCAGTCTCAACAGCTTCCTGTGGCAGAGGAGCTGCGCAGTGCCACAACGCCCCAGACTTCCTAACTTTCAGCCTTGTGGCTTCCCTGTGCACCCTTCCTGCCCCCTTCCTCTGCTGTGAGGACAGGCACCACCAAAGCTCTTGGTTAGTCGCTTTCCTACCAGGAATACTTTGCTGCTATGCCTGCTCATGCAATTCCAGAGGTGAAACAGCCTTTCCGTGCCTTCCCACATTCCTCTCGCCTCTTGCTAGAGGGTCCAAACAGTCTTTCCGAAATAGTACCTCAAAGGCAAAAAAGCAACCAGTGCGCTCCCACTTCTGCTTTATATAAAGCAGCGTAAATTCTCGCATCAACTAACCCGTGCAAGCAAAAATGCAGCTACTTTTCAAAATACATCAAGACAAGTTTGTCAGAGGGCTTGAGAAGCCCATGCAGATAGGCCAGTCCATGGAGCTGCGCAGAGTACGTATAAAGCAGCGAGTTAGTCACGCTGCCCATTCGTTCTCAGGATACCCCTTTCGAACCACAGAAGGAGCCAATTCTCCTGGATGAGGAGCCCAGTCCTACAGGGTGCTCTCCAGGATCAAGGCCTGTGTGTGCAGCAGTTAAGCACATGTAAAAAAAAAATAAAAGTTTCACATACCTGAGCAGCGAAAGCAGACGACTTATTTGGGGAAAACCAGCTGGGGTTCACATGATAACACAGCTGCAATATGGGATAGAACCTAGGATGGCTGCCGAGGGATTCAAACCCCAATTTGCAAAGACAAGTAGAATACTGCCATCTTATATGGACTATATGGATTTTTTTTTTTTTTTTTTTTTAAGCCAATCCTAAAAACATTTTAGAAGAGGTAAAAGGGAAGAAGGACTTACAGAAAAAAAAAAAAAAAATCTACATAAGCTTGAGTATCACATAAATTTCTGTTCTCTTTTGTGCCCCCACAAGCCTTAGGGAAAACAGAGAGTCACTCAGGACAGTCTAGCTAATAGGGTCTCCCTGCAAAAAGGATTCCAACTATTCTACCATCATTTTCTGCTGCAAATTCCACAGACAGGAAACTGCAAAGTACAGGGCTCATGCTGAGCCAGACATCCTAATGCCTCCTACCTTACTGCCCCCACCCATGCTAATGTTCAGGCCGGCACGACTCCCATCTCTGTTTAAGTCCGTAAGGGGCAACACTGCAAACGACACGTGGCCCACACCCTGACACAGCTTTTGTGCTGCATATAAGTTTTGTACCACTGGTGTGCCATAATTTTAATACAGTTTAGCTATTTAAAGTAAATGCTAAAGCTAATTAGGTAACAGAATCTTGATGTCACTCTTTCTGCAGCTTGCAACGTGTTAGCACCCCAAAAGTGGAGCAGCCACAGCCAGACCTCTAAAATGACCTAGGGAACACAGTATGCTGAGGAAGCACCATTACATGCTCGCCCTGTTCTCCTCTGCTCTAAGGAGTGATAAACGGGCCTGAGGTCTGACTCAGTAACATTGCCTTTGCATTCCTGCAGAAACTTGGTAAATCAGGCCCTGGGAACGGGCTTGGACATTTACACCCTAACACTAAATCACTCGGCTCCACAGAATTCATCCACGCACCCACCTTGACTCTGAAACAAATAAAACCTAACCCAGGGTAGAGCCATCCACAATTACGGCTACTCTGCATTTTCCACAGGCTGCTGTGGGAGAGCGCAACACATACTGACAAGTCTTGTGAGGCAGCTGGCAAATACAGCACCTTGTTTGGTGGTCACAGTACAGAAAAAAGTTTTATTTGGAAAGAAAACTCAGGCACGCAAGAATACTTGGACTGTAGATGGCCGAGGAAGTTCAAAAAAGCCTAAGTATCCATATGCAATTTAATTGAGAAAAACAGGCTTACTGGCATGAAAGAAAAAATTAATGTGTGAGGACTATGAGCAAAAATATTCCCAAACAGCTATTTATAGCTTTGACCTTTCAGATTTTCTGCATCACTAGCTGAAGAAACAGCCTGCTGACTGGCAAGCAGAGGTGAGGGAAAGGAGACCAATGCCCGCTTGCCAAAAGGATCTCTTGCTAAAATGGATGCTGTTGGCTTGGAATTTTGAATTTCTATAGAGCAGCTATTCAACAACTATTACTGCAATAAATTTGTGCCCTTATAACAACACGTTTTTAGAGGGTGTGTGATGGGGGTCTCTCTCCAGTCTTGGCTTTACACCCTTGTCAGTAGTTTGTGTATAAATAATCAATTTTGACACTCTGCTGACAACACGTTTCAAGCGAAGCCCTGTCCAGCAGATGCTTTTCTAGAAGTTGGAAAGAGTGTTTGTGCCTAGCAGAGGAAAAGAAAAGCTGGAAAGATATCCAAGAGCCTTGCACACAGGGGGTATAGAGCATAACTGTCATCCCCACCCTCCCTTCCCTGCAGGCCTCTAAGTTCATGGATTTCCT
>VZSV01000019.1:4765809-4778956 GCA_013398735.1 Nothocercus julius | reverse complement strand
CAAACAAAACCCCATACTCATGGAAGTTGAAAAGGAAGTTGTGTGTATGATTTCAACCATTATATGTGTATATATAAAAGGAAAAAAAAAAAAAAAAACAAAAACTTATGAGTTTAGATATTTGACCTTTGTGGGTAGGTGGGAGAACAGGATAGGACATGAAAAAGGTGCTTCCATCTAGCAACTTAACCTGGCTTGCACAGGTACCAGTCAGATCAAGAAATTTCAACAAATCTCATCAGCAAAGGAGAGTGATGGGTAGAAAGTACTTGAGCCAGATGGGCTTAAAGAGGAGGTTTGGGAGGTCCCAGGCTTCAAGCTAAGTGCCGGGTGGCGAGAGAGGGAGGGGGAGGCCCTGAAGGACACATCTCCCCCAAAAAGCAGCAGGATGCACCGCCGGCAACACCTCCCTGGCCAGCAGTCCTCAGCCCTGAAGGCCTGGGGAGAGGCTGAAAATATGTTCCTAGAGCAGCCTCCCACATCTTCACAAGTGCTCACTGCTTGTTCTGTGTGTTTTAGGGTTTTTTTTTTTTTTTTTTTTTAAACGTTCAGATGAATTTCTGAGCAGCTGTTAAAAGACATTGAAAGCTTGAGGCAGGCGCCTCTAATCTTTCCTAAGTCTGTAAAAACATGTAGCAATAAAACCTTTTCACTCTGCATTAAGGACAGGGCTATCCAAAAACTACAACATGAACATTCAATTAAAATTGGTTTAAACTGCAGGTGAGGAGATGCAACCACAGAAAGGACAATCCAGGAAGTCTGGATTTCTGCCTCAGCCATAAGGAAAGCTACAGGGGGGATAGCCACTTTAAAGACAGCTTACATAAAAATGGCAAGTGTAACAGCTTTAAAAAAAAAATAAGAAAAGGAAACACACTTCTGGCAACAACTCCATAGTAAAAAATATTTTAAAATTATATTTTGGAAGTAAATTTGCATCAGCTTGGAAAAGAAATTTATACTCCCATTACAGCAGATAGGAGCTGAAAGAGCAGTCACCCAGGTTAATAACCCCATCCTGGATCCCATCCTGCTTTTTGCAGCAATAGTAACCACAAGTGCCATGAATAAATACCCACAGAGCTGCCACAAATCATGCGAGTGCTGTGTTCAGGAAGACAGGTTATTAAAATGATCCACATGCTATGACATGTCCCTACATGATATAGGAGAAAAAGTCTTCACATGGTTCTGATAGGACCATTCTGAAAGGCAGCTTTACTCATGTTTTTAATAGGAGAGAACTTCCTTTACGACACACTTTTGTAAGCTTACACACCGAGACTGCCAAACAGGTTGTAGCTCACAGGGGATTAAATGCAATCTGCACCGCTGAGCGACCGTTTGCAGGAACAGCCAACCTGCCATCTCTCACCTCCTACTCAAAAGCCAGTCTGGATGCAAGCAGAAAGCTGCCCCCATCATAAGCACATACATTTCCACCCCAAAGCGTTAGGTCTCATCACAAAGGCCTCCTTAGACGAGACCTCTGCTCCCAAGCTGCTGCAGAAGGGCCCAGAAGTAACAAGTGAGACAGGAACTTTATCAGTCTCCATGCAAAGCAAAGGAACCTGCAAGGGCTCAGTTACAAAAGCAAGCAGATGTGAGGCCAGATGCAAAGCTGCTCCGCAGCGAGCCCGTCTCCTGCAGCAAACGGTGCTGGTGGGATCCAGGTGACGTGGTCAGGAGCAGGGCAAGGCTGCCAGGAACCCTGGGCCTCAATAGCTAATTCTTAACTGCCTAAACTTATATAACTAACTAACTTACACGCCTCCTTGCCAAGGATCGAAGAAACTGGAGGAAACCCAACACAATTAAATGACTAAAGGTAGAAATAAGGACAATTTCCTCCGAACACTGGTGTAGTACACCCAAACCAAACAAGTAGAACCGAAACAAGTCACAGGTGAGTAGAATCTCTCAAATATTCTAGAGTTTTTCTTTTCTGTCTTTACATCCTGAAAACTACAGGGACAAAAAGTCCTTAAAAAATAATAATAAAAAAAAAAAAAAAAAAAAAGAGGCACAATTCACTTTATTTCAACAAAATCCATCAAAAACGAATGCAAGGACTCTGGAGGATATAACAAATTCAATGTTCATGAGATTACTAGTGTGCTTTTCCAACCTCAGTGTATCGGCTATAATGAATGGCACTCGTTAACCCTAAAACAATTCAAAATATTATTTTTACCCACAAAATGAAAAGGAAAAAAAAAAGTGTAAAGTAACTTAAAACTTAATCCTGTTGTAGAGCAAAGGAGTCAAGTGGCTCAAAAAAAAAAGTTTCATTTCTCGATCACCAAATTATGATTCACACTACTCAGAGGTAAGTAGAAGTACATTGACTATGGATTCAAAATACAGATTCACACCTCATGGTCAAGTACAGGATTACCTTTGAAATGATCAACAAAAACTAGAACATAACATGTACTGATATAACACTATTAACAGAGTGACCAAGAGATGATGAACCGCTTGTATGACAACATTAACAAATTCTCCCAAAGACCTAACATGATGGCGCTCACCTTCAAGGACCTTTTACCTGGAAACCAAATACAAAAGTCACATTTAAAAAAATATCAGAGCGCTGGCAAGCAGAAAGACACTCGACTGCCCAGACAAGCGTTTTATGTCCTTTGGGCGTTCAATCACAAATAACCTCGGGAAGTCAGACTCTCCTCCGGAAAGGCAGCAATTCCACTCTGCCAACATTCCCACTGCTTCCCAAAGCTGCCCGTGCAAAGCCAAAGCTCGCGCTGGACCCAGCTGAGGGCTGCACACTCAGGCTCAGCGGGATATAAGCCAACCTGCAACTCAACTGGCAGGGATTGAAACTCAACAGCTTCCTTCCCCTGTGCGTAGCCAATGTATCTGACAGAATACACAAGAATAAGTTTAAAAGGGTTGTACTGATGCTTCTAAAAATATAGGAGACATGTTTTTAATAATTAATGGTTCCTAGGTTACATTTGTTGGGTTTTTTTGCTTATTTGCAAGCATCAGCCCTAAGATAACCCCAGTGTCTTCACAAGAAATGCCCACTTGCTTCTACCCCCTCCCGCCTAAAAAAAGAAAAAGGTTCCACTCATTCATTAAGAAACTTCCCACTCTGAAGAGCCAGTTATCACACATTGCTCAAAAAAATCAGCCAAACATTAGATGTAAGCAGCAGACAATTAACAATTTTAAAGTCTTATTCAAAGCACACAGGCCTCAAAACCCTGTAGAAACAACAGTGACAAACATGATTTGCTTTTCAGTTTGCTTCAGAGTAAACTAAATTTACCAAGTAAACTATTACGAACATATCCTCGTGTTAAAATGTATCCCCCAGAATGGTTTACCAGTAACAAAGTTAGCAGGCAGAGGGATGATGAATCTCAGTCTTTGGTGTTAGGCAAGACATCAGCAACAAGTGTACAAAATGAATCCTTAAATGCAGCCAAGATTCCTGAAAACAGAACCTTGAAGGAATAACAGTCCTTCCATTCCTGGCTTCATTTGTTGAAAGAAAGGTTAAGCATATAGATAAAACATTCAATATCTGTTGGAACTACCCAGAATGAAAAGGCAACCAAGAAAATCAAGGAACTGTAACTCAAATATATATTCTAGACCTATGAGATTTTATCTCTTCAAATTTTAAAACAGGTCAACAAAAATGGAATTGGCCACAGTACTAAGGAAATTTTTAAGTGGGCCAGAAAACAACCTACTTTATCTTATTAAAAAGAAAAACAGCATCTATATATATAAACCAAGTAACAAGCTAAACACCAATCTCAGACTAAAATTCTGAATTCTGTACTTAGATTTTTACAGTATGCCTTGACTAAAAAAATAAAAAAAAAAAAAGGCAAGCAGAGGCAGTAGGTAGAAATTTCCAAATCTCCAAAATGCGGTTTATGTAACTGTTAAATTTAGATTAGGAAGCAAATTATCTTGAAAGGTCTCCAGGAAATCTAGTACAGTAAAACCATTTAAATAGGTCAAATTTCATAGTCAACTGCCAGGGAAATTATGAAATACAAGCAGCATTAATGCAACCTTTCAAGTAACTAGAGGAAGAGAAATCACTCATGTTTGGGTTTTTTATTTTATTTTTTTAATATCCTATTCATTCTCGCAAAAAGGCTATATACACTGTGAAAAATGTCCACTCAAAACTTGGACTAGCAATATTTGATGCATTAAAAAAAGGTTTGAAAGGTTAAACAATTCAGAGGGAAAAAAAAAAACACTTCAGGAAAGAGTAACTTTGTTCCTTTATTTCACTTCAAAGTGTAGTTCGGAAATCAGGCAGCCTACCCCTACTGAATTTACAAACGTTGCGCTAGAGCAACAAGCCACTGCACACCCATTCCTCTCCGCATTCGCAGCATAAGGCCTTCTGGAATTATTCCTTAAAGATTGTACAGCATCTTACACAAAAATAAAACTGTGTGTTCATAGAGAATTTCAGTAAACAAAATCTAATTAACCAAAAGAAGGAATGTGTCCCTTTCTAAAGGCAGCACTACCAGTGGTAGCCAATTCCTCTGCCACTAAGTAAGTAACTCTAATAGACAAAGAACTGGATGTTGCAGAGATCTGGCTAATACCACGGGTATGCATTAAATGCAATACAGCAACTAGAAAGAGTCACAAGCTCTCAAGTTCAAGACAAGAAATAATCTCAAGTTCTGGCAAGTGCCCGAAGGATACTGTAGATTTCAAGATGAGAGAAAAACACGCACAAAATATTGTCTTCCAGTTTGACCTATCCCCTGAAATAGTTAAATTCTGAATTTAAATCAGGCAATAGATCATAAAACTAAGCTAAAGAAACCCCAAATATAATTCCCATCTGCACCAATTTATAGATTACAGGCCAAAAGGGAACCCTGAAATCATTTAGTGTGCCCTTCCAGAGGATGATTCATCACCGAGTCTAGTGCAAAGCACTTAACGTCCCTCATTTTGCTTTGTAAGTATTAAGAGAGGGTAAGTGATCTTACTTTATATTTAAAACATGCTTTGAAGATAAAATAAAATATGTCCCAAGTATAACTGCCTTTCCTACCTATCCCGAAAACAAAGTGCAGCTTTTCATTTCTGGTACTGTGTAAATGGCTTTAGCTGTTGTGAGGGCAGAGGGGAGCTATCTGCACCAGAGTACTTCAATTAAATCTCCTCACGCCAAACAGATCTTTGAAAAATCAAAAATCACTCTTGAAAGACTGAGTTACTAGCAACACAAATAGTTTTATCAAGATTACCTTAAGGGAAACTCTCCAAGAGACTAGAAAGAAATAAATCGCACTCTCCTGGCTCATTTTTGTGACACAAGGAAATGAAAGGAGAACAGTCTTATTTTAGCCCAAGCAAAACTGCACACGCCGGCCTGTGCGCAAGCCAGGCAGGTGGGCCAGCCTGATGGCAAAACATTCTTGCCCGCAAAACGCAGCCATAGTAACAGCCATAGCATCAGCATCCTAAAGATGACACTAATGCGAACGGAAGTTAAAAAAAAATACATAAACTCAGGCTAATATACAAAAATCCCCTCTTTTCCATTCTCCTTTTCAATATTGAAAAGTATTGAACAGAATATTGTTTTAACACTGAATATTTAATAACAGAATTATTGCTTTTTTTTTCCCTAGAACATCTGTAGGGGTTTAGACAAAAAAATAAAATCCTTTTCTCAAAATATCATTTTGCTATGATTTTGAGCCTGATTTTAATTTACAAATAAATAACTTTCCCCCGAAACTGCAGGCACCACTGGGCCGCCTCTGCCCCGCCACGCTCGCCAGCTCTGCCCGGCGCCCGCCGGGGCTCCGCACCCGCCTCCGACACGGCCCTCGGCACGGGGACGCTCACACCTGGGGCAGGGCACCCCGGGCGCGGGACGACACGGAGCAAAGCGCCGCGTCACCCCGGGCACGTCGGCGCCGCCGCTGCCCACGCGGGGAGGGACCGAGCGCCCCCCGCGCGCTGAAACAGGCAGCAAGTTTTCCCTAGAAAACTCACGGCTGACAGGCCTGCTGCCTCAGTTGCATTAGACAACTAGGAAGGACGTGGATTTTCCCGGTTTCCACAAGCGCACGCCAGGTTTAACCCACGGAGGCCGCGCTCTCCGCCGGGCGGGTAGGCAAGAAGGAGCAGATACCCGGCGGGAAGCGGCTCCGGCTGGCGCTTTCTGCGGGCAGCCCCGCGCAAGCTGCCTCTTGTGGGGCTGCTCCAAACTCCACCCACCGCAGCTAACTGATCCCTGCAGGAAAAGCGCCGCGAGGAAGGGGCCGGCTGGCACGCGGCTCCGAGCGCGGGGAGCCGCAGCGTCGGGCCTGGCGGCGAGGCCGCTCTCCCCGCTCCGGGGATTCATCCCGCCGGGCAGATGCAGTTACTCACTGTTCGTTACCTGCCTCAGAGAGGGAAGCTTCGGCCTGACGTTGGCACTGAGGCATCTAGCAGGGGACAAGAGGGAAAAACAGCGTGGCAGCTGGCAGCCCGCCCGGGAGCCCCCGCGGGGCTCGGCACCCACGGCCGCCCGCGGGGCCGGCGCCCGGCTCGGGAGCGCCGCCAAGGATCCACGGAGCCGCAGGTACCGACGCGAGGGGAGCGAGCAGAAAAGCTCAGAGCATCGCGCACGGTCTCCCACCTCAGAGCCAGCGGGAGCCGCCTCGTCCCAGCGCTGTCCTGCGCTCTTTGCCCCGTCCACCCTCACGACGAGCTTGTGTTAAGCAAGCACTAAAACCCCAGACGTCTCTGGAGCTCCCGCGTCGCACGGGAAGCCCCTCACTCAGCCCCCGGTAATGCTGTGAAGAGCCTAACCACCCTCCGGCTGAAGCTTGGCATCGTTAGCAAAATCTAAAGGACTGCAAAAGGCAGAAAACATCAGCTTGTATCCTAATATTCTACTCAAAGCAGGACAGAAACAAGGACTACTACCAGGAAACATTACCCTGGTCATTTCTTTCCTTATCTAACAAGAAATGGTTTTCATTTACAAGTTTGAAAACAAACAAACAAGGAACTGAAAGGATCATCTCATAAAAAAACAAAACAAACAAAAAAAAAACTGGAAAATTGCTAAAGCATTTCCTCTTTGTTTTTTTTTTTTAATTTATTTTTTGTAAGAAAAAGTTATCTTATTAACTAATGAATTTAAATTAATTGTAGTGGCCAGGCAACTAACTTTATGTTACATGGTACAGCCTCAAGGTGATTTGATGTAAAATCATACAAGACAAAGATACTGAGTTCAGATTTAAAACAGACTTACATAAATCAGAGTAGTTAAATGGACTACTGGAACTAACACTGCCCTGCAACAAGGGCCACGGGCTTATCAGACCTGCTCAAGGACTCAAAAACGCCGCACCTCTGGGGCAGCGAGGAGATGTCTTCAAAGGACCACATAAGGTTCAACTTGTCATTCAGTTGAAACATTTAGGCCAAGGGACTCATATACATTTTGAATGAAGGGACCCACTGATCAGGAGCAATCGTTACCTCTTCTCTGTTTGTGTTCCCTCCACCTTCTCCCTGTGGACTAAATTAACAAGATGAAAACGAGTAAGATGAGATCATCATCATCCTTCTACTGCACCTAGAGGAAAGTGTGTCCCACTCAGCCTCTCCTAAAGCCAAGCAAATGGATGGAGATCTTTTTTTTAATTATTATCATATGTCTTTTTTTTTTTTTTTTTTTTTTTTTGGCACTGGAAAGGAGCCATCTGCCTCGTGGGATAGATCCCAAACAGCACTGCTACTTGGATAAGTAGAGTTAGAAAACAAAAACTAACAAAAAGCCCACTACCCTTTCATGCTGTGAGGATGAAGAACTATTGCAGCTGACCTTCCTGAGCTGCAGACTCAGCCGAGATGCTGAATCCGACTCCAAAGCAGCTTCCTTCATCATCTGCCCACTCCCGCAGTGCAAGCAAAGGACTTGCCTCCTAGCCATGCGTGTCAGGAGGTGTTTCAACGCGGGTTTCTCCATAGGTAAGAGCCCACAGCAATGCTGCAGCTGCTGCACCTAAATCCCAATTCAACAACAGCAGTAATAAGATCCATACTGAGAAACTGGGAGAAAAAAAAAATAGAAATTACAACTAAAAATTGCATCTGCATAATTGAAGAAAAAAACAGATTTCATATCTAGCCTAGCAGATTCACATTTAAACCTGTATAATCAATATATTTAATATATTGAATTTTTGAAGGCTTTTTAAGAGCTATAAACAACTCTGTTCTCTGAGGGCTCTTGCTCTGAGCAGTTGCAGGGAAGGGGGCAGCCAGAGGCTCTGAAACTTGAAAGAAAGTTCAGCTGAATCTGCATTTGGGCCTCGGCAGAATAAAGTCCTTCAAGAGGCCTCTTCCACCATCTGTCTCCCCCAGCGAGGCGACACCAAAGGTGCCTGGACATCCACGTTGAAGCTCCAGTCCACGAGCAGCTCCCGCCAATGCCGACAACGGCTCCAAATCAACACAGCACACCCCACCACGGCACCTGAGGGACACTTTGGAAAGGTCTTAAACAGAGGAAAATAAACACATTAACTAAATGCCTGTAAAAACGGGCCTCCGTTTTTGGGAGCATTCCCAAACCTGACGTAGCAGAGGCTGTTCTATGGAGAGAGCGTCACAAATCAGTGCACGTTCATACAGAAGGGCCATTCCTCCAGCAAGGCCAGCAGGAGCGGTGGAGGGCAGCAACAGGAGCTTGTCTGCTCTATTCTTCTCTGCCATTTGCGCTCCCGAGATCTACTACAAGTGGTATAGAGGGCCAAACATGGTGGAGACACCACTCACTGTCGCTCATGGCGCAAAAAAATAGAGAAGCACGATTATGAAACGCAGGCAAATCATTAAAAGCAAAAATGACTTCGCATAAAATCTGGGAGATTCACCACTATGAGATGCTGCCAGGGCTCAGGAGCACAGGGGTTGAAGAGAACGAAGCAAATAGAGGCTCAGTCAACCTTCCCCTCAGAAATCCTAAGGCCCAGAGTTTACAGGGATCGAATGCATCCCGGCTCTGTAACGTTTGCCTCCCCTAGGTGCCCAGTTTACTAAGGGAGCTCACATGAGAAATACGCATTAGAGGTCACCCCTGTCCACTGAATTCCCATTTCTTCATGAATTTTCAAGTTGTCATCAAGTGTAACACGCTGGTTCCTGAACTCTGCAGACTAGAGCTCAAACAGCCGGTGTGCAGGGCCACAGCAGATAGCACAATGAGCACACACACGTATTTGAAAACTACTTTTACAGACAGCAAATCCAGAAGGAAAGCCTTCTACATACTAAACACGTTAGTTTTAAAACTACCACTAACAACCATTAGATCCACTGCTGAAATAACCTGGAGAGTTCTAGAGATGCTATCAGGGAACTGTTCTAGGAAAACAAGGACTTTGAAATCTCTGTTAATCCTACGTCATTTTTGCCACTTTTTCAGCAAGCCACACAGCAGCAGAGGCACCTAAACATATCCCCACCTTCTGTAGTCATAACTGCATCTAACATGAATTTCCCCTTTATGCCTACATGCGCAGCAGCAAGCAAAAGTTTTAACCTATTTTTCAGGTGTTTCAGTCAGGCTTCTGCAAAGTGTAAGACAATACTACAGAGAACGCACTGTGAATTATTAAGAAGAGCTGGTTCAACTTGGATTAAAGTAGATTAAAAAACAATAACAGCAGCAAATAAATAGGGTGTCAGAATTTCTTACAGCTCAGTCTTTCAAAGTTTCCAAATTCGGAAGAGAATAGCTTGATAGTTAACACTTTTACAAAGCTTTAATTATAGCATTCCTGAATTTGACCTGTAAGACGTTTTTGAAACTGGCATATTAGTAAGCAAATACTAAATACAGAAAAACATGTCAAGGTTTATGTGCATTACTTATTCCTCTATATTTTACTCCAAGGCTCTTACTCTGCAGAGATTTAACTACAGTAATTACATTTGCAATTTTATATCCAAAGTGTAAGGATCCTCAACGCTTTCATTTCCTCATGGAACGGGATTTCCATTTTCCTAAGTGTGGAGAGCATGGTGTTCTCCTATGATTTCTTATGAAGTTATCTAAAACCTTTCTACAATACACATCTACATCTTAGAGTTATTTTACCTCGTCTTACTCACAGAAAAATAATCCAAGCCTACTGCCAGCACTAGGCCATTGATCCAGTAATCAGTAAGGTAAACCCTTAAAAAACTACTTAAACTACTTGAAAAAGATGACCTTGAATAAATTTGACTAATAAGAGTCATGTATCTAATTAGACTAACCACTGTTGTGTTTGGGCTTTATAAACAGATGTTTAAACTCAGTTAATACTTTCCTAACCGCAATGACAAAACACATCTCGTTTTAGTCCTGCTAACGGTACAGGATGGGTTAAGAGGGGAGAGACTGATGCTATCCATTTTTGCGCATCAAAATAATTGCTAAGGGTTATCCCTATGAAGACAAAGGGACGGCACAAGAGTAGTCAAGCCAAAGTTTTATTTGCAGAGATCCTGGGATGCCATACAATAGCATCAGATGTTCACAGCCCAGCTGGAATCTGCACAATTGATCTCTAAAACCAGAATATCCAGCATTAAAAACCAGGAACAACACCTTTTTTTTTTTTTTAAGGAGAAGCAAGCTTTGAACTAAAAATCCTGAAACCCAGTTGACCACACCCCTTCCCCCGGCCACTCCTTATAATCTTTGGCAGCCAGGCACCAGGCTCCGTTTAGCTGCACTTTCCACGTCAGTCCAAACGCAGACAAGGTGGCACAACCTGCGCCAGGAGAAGGGTTTGTAACCACATGGGGGACACGCGACGCGGCTGCCTGGGCTCTCGGGAGAGCCCGGACGAGGCCACGTAGCCAGGGGCAGGCGCCAACACAGGCCCCTTGGAGTAACGACGGCACTTGCGTCCTCTAAACTGCAGAAAAGGAAGGTGGAGAGCAGGCAAATCATCAAGCAAAGACAACCTGAAAACGCCTGGCAAAAGTCAAAAATGTTCTTGCTTACTAAAGGGAAGAGATTTCTGAAGCGTCAGAAAGTTGCAGGACGTCGGCTGCAAAGTTTCTGAACACACAGGAGAACACAAACCCTGCACGCTGTTGAAACTCTTGGTTTTACTAGGCATATCAGTGCACAGTATTTATTCATCACAACAGTCAAAACCCATATCCACAAATAAAAGCACTGAATAAGAAGCTGCAATAGCAGCACATGTAAATGCTGTGATAAATAAAATTAGTCCCTCAATGCCTACAATCTGCAGGCACTGCAGGATACATCAAGACAAACTGTAACCAAAAATCACGGCGAGCACTTCTGCTCAAATGTCATTGCTAACAGCTTTTTTTATGACTTCCTCTCCCTTAAAAGGCTTTATACTCCTTTAAAAATGCACAAAGCTTTCATTTAAAAAGCTGATACCTCAATGTTGAGGGTATATAGGCTCAATTTACACATTGTAAACACCAACACACACATTTTGTTAAAAATATCAGTTCCTCCTTCACTTACATGCCAGGTCATGAGGTAGATGTTTTCGCTTCAGCTGATGACATCACAAGCTCCTAAAAAAATGAAAGGAGTGCTATTTAGGTAGTAGGACTGGCATCAGGCATTTCACATTTGAGCTACAATTTATTTTTTGGCAAGTAAGTGAAGGGTATACTTTTATTACAATTTTCCAAAGAAAATTATAAGTCTGTAATATAAACTAAAATCTCTGGTTTGTAGTTCAGAAATAAAATGGGTATGTACACTTGACACCTTTTATTATGAATACACAAAGTACCACAGTTAAAATTAAATTCATGCAAATAATCTTTAAAGCAACTTTGCTGTTCTCTCAATATTATGATGAGCAGGAGGCAACTTTAGCAACATTAACAGAACGGGACTTGTATGAGACTATTCTCTATCCTGTTTTGGAAACATGAAACCAAACTTAGAGATAACTGCAAGTTTATACAGCTGATTTAAGGAACTGACATGCTCAAAAACACCGAAACTTGTGCTCTTCTAGAGGATCCTTTATGAACTGAGTATGCTTATAAATTCATACAAAGGCAAACCAAAAACGAGCACAGAAAGAAAGCTCCGTGCACCTCCTGCCTTAGTTCCTCCAGACATTCCTTCAGACCTCTCCGTGGCCATCCCGGGCAGCTCAGCTTCCTTGGCGGGCATTTTGCTTACTGGCTCTTTTTAATCCAGCAGCTGCCCTCGAGCGGTTGCAGCGCGGGAGCCGAGGAATTCTCCTCCAGGGGCTGTCCCCGTTCCCCTCTTGCGGGTCACGCACACGTACGCCTTGGGCCCCATTGCAAGGGGCACGACACGAATACGGAGGCCGTTACGCCCGGCAGATGTGGGGATGCTTCGAGGGGGTGTCAGCAGCTGCAGCGGGGTCTGCCCTGGCAGGCAACCCGCGCCCTGCCTTAGAGTAGAACCCAAAAAATGAAGCGCTAACAAAAACGGCAACAGTTACCAGCTAAGAAACAAAGTATTAGAGAGCAGAAAAGCAAGGCAAAAGCAGGAACCAATGACTATAGAGACTGCCAAAGAAGAAGAATACAAAGAGGGAGGGGGAAAGCAGCAGTGTCTTTCTAAGTGAAACAGGACAGCTTCTGGCCAAAGTGTCAGCACCAGGCGGCAACATTTCTGTCTCCCCACCCTTCTGCAGCACAGAGAGAGGCTCCCAGCAGCCGCCTCCCAAGGAGGGGCGCACATCCTATTACTTAAGAGCTATTGTTGCTCAACTTGGTCCATGGCATCAAAGGAAAACACTGCCTTGCAACCTGGAGAAAATACCTAAACTATACCACAGCTCCTGCACTTCAGGCTTTAGCTACCTTAATTTTCTTCGTTTTAGGTTTTCGATTGTTCATTTGTTTCAAATCATCTCAGCTCCCTTTTACCACCTCTCTGGCAGTCCCTGGCTGCATCCAAGCCGAGCAATTCCCTTCGATCAGCGCAAGACGACTTTCGCCCAACGCAGGCCAAAGCAGGGGCCGCCGAATCATGGCGCGCGCGTCGGATCCTTCCTTCAGCCGAGCGGAGAGGCGGCCCCACCGCGCGTGCGCGCCCCGGAGCGACCCGCGCGGGACACGGTGCCAGCTCCGCACGGAGCCT
>VZSV01000019.1:4698205-4709884 GCA_013398735.1 Nothocercus julius | reverse complement strand
GAAAGAAAGAAAGAAAGAAAGAAAGAAAGAAAGAAAGAAAGAAAGAAAGAAAGAAAGAAAATCCTGCACATTTGGATTACTTAGAATCCCCTGGATTTTGCTGTCCCTCTGCCCACCTTCATTTCTAAGGAAGTTTAATGAGCCATTAAAGAAAAATAATTTAAGGAGGAAATTTTGATTTTGGTTTGCTTTTGAAAAACAAAAGGTGACTTTTCTGTCCTTCCCTCAAATCTGGATCATCTAAAAACAACCGGCAAATGCTCATTTTTCAGGAAAATAAATTCAGATGAAAAATAGTGACTAGTTCTGTCGGTTTCCTGCAATTGTCTTGCTTCCTAGAACCACATCTCCAGTGAGATGTGTTTTAATGGCAAAAAATCCTAAGACAGCAATTTGTATTTCCTGTATCTGTAAAAAAAAAATGTACTTAAACTGGAGGAAAACCCTTGAGCGATGCAGGAATCCCTGAGTATGGATCTGGACCTGTGTTTCTGACTCTTTCATGAGAACTTTGGAAAATCCACAGCTCGTGATCAGCGCCTGCAGTTTTCCCTTGCAGCTTTCAGGAAGAAAACGGGCTGATGACCTAGCTCGGCTATGGAAAAAGACAAAAGCGGGCTCTGGAATTATTATTTTTTATGATCGAGTCCCTACCGTTGTTACTGAACGGCTCATTTTCCCGACTGGGGAGAAGAAAACCGGTTCCTGCGAGCTGCCCGTGCCTCTGAAACGCGGTACGGAGGGTTTCCCAGCAAAAACGTGATCCCTGTGCACGTGGAGGCTCCCGCTGCCAACACCGCCAGACTGGCACACTGAAACCCTCCCCAGTGGGGATTATTATTTGGCGATTTTTTTCTTCCCCCTCGGAATTTCACGATTAAAAGCTACGTCGCCCACGCTCCGGCTACGAGGACGCCTCAGGGGGCCGAGGCGCCCGCCCAACGGTCGCCGCGCGCCGCCCAACGGTCGCCGCGCGCCGCCCAACGGTGGCTGCGCCTTTAAGCGTCCCGGGGAGGCGGCGGCGCCCGGCAGGCAGGCGGGTTCCTGCGCAGTGGGGTCGCTCGCTCTTTCCTTCGCTCCCTGCTTCCCTCCCTCACTGCCGGGCGGGCGGCGAGCCGCGGCCATGGCCCTGCCGGTGCTGCCGCCGCTCCTGCTGCTGCTGTTGGAAGCGGGCGGAATGCGGGCGGCGGAGCGGAGCAGCAGCGCCATGGAGGAGATCGCCACGGAGAAGGAGGCGGAGGAGAGCCACCGGCAGGACAGCGTGAGCCTCCTAACCTTCATCCTGCTCCTCACCCTCACTATCCTCACCATCTGGCTCTTCAAGCACCGCCGCGTCCGCTTCCTCCACGAGACCGGCCTCGCCATGATCTACGGTGAGTCCCCGCCGAGCGCCCCGCGGCGCTGGGGCCGCCTCCCTGCCCGCGCCGTGGGGCTGCGGGGGGTCCCCTCGGGCGCGTTGCCTCCTTGCCGGGCGCCGCGGAGAGGCGGTGCGGGCGAGGCCTCGCCCCTGGGGAGGGAAAAGGCAGCCGTGTATGTGAATGCATATCGGGGGAAAACGCAGTTTAATATCAGTGCTTCTTCTTGGCCGTTATGGTCGCCCCTCCTTTCCCTCCTGCTAATTATGTTTCCTTGGCCCAGAGGGCAGGGGGAGGCGATGCAGTCCGCCCCTTTGTGCGTGCCTTAGCCAAGGCAATGTGAACCGCTTTCTCCCCAAGCGGTGCCGTGTCTGAAAGCACGATCTGCCATTATCCTCTGGCATTAGAGCGCCCCGTACTTGAAAGATGCAGCACTTCCATAAATCTGCTTTAGAAAGGTGGCCTCCTAAGGGGTATTTTTAGCAATCTGAAGTACTGGGCCGTGCAGGCCATCACAATGATTATTCTGGAGAGTATTGTCCAAATGTGCTTGCAGTGCCGTGGCATGTGCTTTGTAAAGAGAGCCTGTTTAAACTTTGATGCTCTTGGCCTTGCTGCCAGCAGGCTGCTACTCTCTTATCACCGACAGCATGGGTTTACTGGTTACCAATTAGTTGCAGTGAAACCAGATAGCCCTGGAAGCTTGCACAATGTGTCTTGAGCCTGCCTGGTTGAATAACGCCAGTGCTGAGCAAAGCTTGTCCTTACCAGCTTCCACCCCTTCCTCCCGCAAATGCATGGGAAGTGAAAATAAGTGGCTCAAAAGAACGTGTGTTCTCACCTGCTCTCTGTGCAGATGATGATTCAGAGTAGCGGGGCTCTGTGTTGTTACTATTAATGACTGATGCAGAGGACTGCAGGTGAGCCCGAACTGGTGTATGTAGTGCTCTGCTGTGAACTTATGCAATTATGTTTGTGTGCAGTTTGCTACGCAGAACATAAACAGTTGTGATCAGAGGCAGTCATCCATTTAAAAAATGATTTGGCTGACGGTGATTGGTTATGGCCGTAGTGCCAGGGGCACTTCTTCTCTTTCGTTAGCTAGCTCAGTTCTGGCTGAGCAGTGCAAAACACCTACTGGTTGGGACAGGCATATTCTGGATAACCGCAGATGAGAAATTCTGCACTCAAGGGAAGAAAAATGAGCTGCTTCCTCCCTGATGAGTAGTACTACTGCTCCTGAGATCTATGGGATTGCTTGCGAAGCAGTGGAATTTTCCTCTGCTGATGTTTCTCTTAAACCATCCCAATTTGCTCTTAGTCACTGATCTCTTTGCTGCATTGCTGTATGTTTCATGTTGCTGAAAGCTGATGAACTAAAGATCATATATATAAAAGGAAATTATGCACTGTCACAATAATACTTACAGTTGAGTAATGCTCAGGAGAGAGATTATTGTAGAAATGCTAATTGAAAGAGACAGCATGAGGTTGTACAGCAAATGTTTAGATATTATCGCAGTTTAGTCACCTTCAGAAATTTTAGTTATGTCTGGAAATGTTTCTAGAAATGCTATTTAGAAGGTTTGCCTTTTTTGTTGCAGAAGTCTTGGGTGCATATGGCATTGAGCTGTATAATCTGTATAAAGCAAATATTAGGACATCAAGGGCATTTGGATATGCGTGGTGATAAGTTGGGATAGAAAATATGAAATCCTTCCCCTTGCCTTTCATTATACTTTTAGTGTAACATCCAGTTCCTGATATTTGAAATGGGCACTAGATTCCTAATTGGATTGGAAAAGTACTGAAGTTCTGTATTGAATCGGACACTATGTTATAGCTCTTTCTGCACTATAGGCAATACTGCCATATCATTCCTCAATCCCTCCACCTTTGAAGTGAGTCCCTATAGTATCCCAGGAGATGTGCTTCTCTCCATCCCAGACAAACTGATTTTTGCCGTGTCATTGCAACCTCTGTGGAAACATTTTTAGAGAGTTTGGTTGTGTGTTGCTGGTTGTGTGTTGTTTTTTTTTAAACACTGCTAGTCCTCATGCCAATAAAGCTGCATTGGGGCAGCTTCAGTTAATTTTTGCAGGCTTCCTTTGGAACAAAAGAAACTAGCAAGTGCCCTAGTAGCTGTCTGTTATGTTTCAGACAACCAGATTTTATTTTTCAAATAGGATCTTCTCTTCCTTACTTGTTATTTAACAGATATTAGTTAAACTAAGAAGTGTTTGTATTTGCTGATAACTCAATATCTGAGAAATGTGTGTCTTTCAAAACATGCATCTATAAAATGTACACGTATCTGGTCTGACTTGCACACGGAGACATATGGCAATATTTGATCCAAAGAGTTTGGGATCCTATGAACACAACTACCTAGCATGAGGGTTCTGGTTAGGGTGGTAGGTGCCCTAGATGCTCTCATGAAGATGCATTTAGTAATCAATATGTTAAAGGTGTAGGCTTGAAACTCTGCATGCTAGCTGACTCTCAGATGGTTTCAAGCTCAAGTCTCCAGAACTTAAACCCATTTGTATGTGATTTCTCTTGATACAAAAAAAAGTGAGTCTTTCTTTTGTCAGCATCACAGAAAAATGATGTGCTACCCTAGTAAATGGCTTTCATTTACAGAAGAAGCAGGCTAGCACTTAAACACTGGGTTAATTTTTTATCGTAGAGAAAATAACCTAGAAAAAAAGGCTTGCTGCACTGAAGTGCCCTCCAAAATAGTTGTTTTCAAAGTGGTTGGTTTCAGATCCTTAGAGGTTGTATTAGGTTGAAACCTGATAGCATGACTTGTGCAGCTTTGGACTGAAGGTCTTGCAGATTGCTGTGAGCTGTGGCTGGATTAAAGACAAACAAACTGGACCGAGCCATGTGCGCTGAGACCTCTTTCACTGGGTGCTGTAGGAATCGGGTGGCAGGACAGCGGCCTGTGACTTGGTGCAGGAGCTGCTCCCAGCTGCTGCTTTAACCGATGTTTCTCACTTTTCTCTGAATCTAGATATGCGCACATCCTGTTCTGCTTTCATGGTGCCTCTGCTGTTGATTTGATCACATTTCTGGTAAAGAAAGCATATGTTTTTGCTGAGCTAAAAAGGTCCAAAGGCCTTTGGTGCTGCCAAAGCTGACATTACTCCCAGGCTTTGGGCAACCTGCTTTTGCTGGCAGTTGGATGGGAGGCACCTATCAGGCTTCGTAGCTTCAGAGTGGTAGTCTAACTGCCTAGTCCTCAGCAGTACAAAGGCTACTGTCGTACCTAGATTTGTTGTGCTTTATATAACTTTATAATGCTGGTTGCTTTGATTCAAGATTTAAAAAGTCACTGAAGTCATTACATAGTTTTTTCATGTTATAATTCCCTGCACTGTGACTGCCTCTGAAGAGACAGTAGCAGCTTGTCTATCTGCAATAGATTCTGAGGAGTTAAATTTTTTCTAAAAATGTTTAAGATGAGAAATAACCTGAAGTTTGTGTGTTTCATAATTTACAGTGCCATTTTTGTGATTTGCAGTTTGGAATTTTGTTTTCAGTTAAGTAATTTGGCAGTCACAGACTTCAAATGCATGTACAGATCTGACAATTGTATGCTTGAAAGGGCAAGGGACTTAGCCTTTTCTGAACTTCAGGTGTGCTAAACCTGCAGTTTTAGATGTAGTTACAGTGCTGGTGTTAAGTGATCATGCATCATGTCTTAAAGCCGTGACAGTGCATAGGTTATTCCAAGAGATGCATTTGGCTTATGAAGTGCTAAGCACAATTGGATTGAGATCTTGAAACTCAGTAACAAAGCATTGCTCTGTAACGGTTTCATTGAGTGACTCCAGACTCTGTGAGCTGCTTCAGTACTACTTGCTCTTAGTGCTACTAGCGTAAGTCAAATATATGGAGCAATCAAGACTTTGCTGATGCAAGCAGGCCAGCTTGCTGTGGTGGTCATGGTGCTCACTTTTCATATAGGTTTGAGTCCCAGGGGTAAAGTGACCTATGTTTTTCCTGAAAAGGTTCAGCTCCATGAGGCAAGTCTAGCTGTGTAGGAGCATCACCATGTTGTAGGCACCACAGGAAACAGCCTGTGTGCCTTGAGAGCTCTGGGAAAAACTGTTGTTGTAGGAACTAGCTGGAGACTGAAGGGAAAGTATGTGTGTTTTTTTTTTTTTTTTTTTTTTTTTTTTTTTTCCCCCCCCCCCCCCCCCCCATAACCTTCATGGGAATTGGAACATGTCTACAAACAGGCTCCAGTTCTGTGCTATTGTAGAGCCCATGCTTGCCTGCCCTCACACATGTGCCTGCTGTCTCTGTTCATGTCTCTACATGTGCAGGGTTGTATTGATAAAGGCATGTTGAACTGAGTGTGTATAACCTTGTGCCGGGAGCACAAATTTGTTAGGTCAGGTAGTGAGAGTCCTCTGCAGCACACTGGGTTGCCATTGTTGATGTCTGGGCTCTGTAGGGATCTGAGATTTTTCTGTAGTCCATTTGAGAAGACTTCTTGCAATCGCTTTACATGCCCTCCCTCCCTCCTTCCACTTTGTCATCAGAAATAAACTCTAAAAGAAGCCCTCCAAGAAGTCTCATTAAAATAACACAGGGACTGAGTTCCCCTGTAAATACAAAGCTTCTGCTGCAACTGCAGTAGTCTCTGCCCTTCAGCGCAAATGAGAAGACTGAAAAGGAACTGATGAGGGTGATGTATAAGAGCTGGCAAGTCCTAATGGCACCCACTGTTCAACTGTGGAGCACTGGCACTGCTGAGCTGGAACAAGCAGTGTGTGGTGGTGGTGGCTGCAGCTGTCCAGCAGATAAATACTACTTGATCCTTTGGGTAAAGATGACTGTGTGCGTAGAGTTGTGTCCCAGCCCCCTCTGGCCAGATACTTCAGCAACAAATGTGAAGAGCTCTTTTCCTGCTGCTCAGAGATCTCCACAACTACTTCTTAGGTGCAGACATTATCCTTTGCTTGGTGCTGCTCTATTCAGTAATAGGATTTTCATCCACCTTTAGCAGAAGATGGATATGGCAGAACACGTGTAGGTTTTTAGCTGTCACCTTTCCCTGTGATAAGCTAGGCTTTTGATTTATGGATAATCATAGAATGATAATAGGAACTTCTCCTTGGCCATACTAACAAGCAAACAAATCTATGTAGCAAGTGGTATGTAGTCCTGTTCCTAGGTGTAGTCGCAATCCTGTGTTGATATATGCCTTATTCAAAATAGAATCAGCAATTCAGACATATTGGTCTTTCTGATATTTAATAAAGAAATCCATGCTAGACTAAAGTATTTGAGCTGTGGCCTCTTTTGCCTATCTTATTTGCTGTGCTCTAGAAAGACTAGGACCTCTTAATGCTTAAGTCACCTTCACACCAAGCAATTAGGTGCACAGCAGGGGTTTCGGAAGCACCTCCAGTTCGGTTGTGCTGCCAGTCTTATGCAGAGCTTGGTGCAGAAGGGTGACCTATCAACTCCTGCTTTGTGTTCCACATGTCTTGGCTTCACAAGCAAAGGTGGGAAGCTTTTTAAAGGCTTCAGTTGTGTGTGCTTCCAGCTCCTACTTGTCTGCAGAGCTTGCATGACTAGGAAAGAGCATATACTTCCCATCTGATTTGGAAGGGCTCAAACTCTTGCTTCAGGGCCTTGCCTCCAATCTGTGATTGCTTCCTGCAACGTACAGAGATAGTTCTGGATGCACTGATGGGATTTGTGCCCCACGCTGGTATCTAAACAGATACTTTTGTTAACAGAGAAGGCAGTGCCCACTGCCTCCAACTTAGTTGGGAACCAGGGATCTGAAGCAGGAATCACAAGTTGACCATCCACAAAAACATCAAGAAAGTCTCAGAGCTGTGATGTGTTACAGGAGACTTCCTGCAGGTTAGAGCTATGTACCTCAAACCATTAGGAACTGGAGTTAAAAGTATTTTGCACTTCCCATCTAGCCCTTTAGCACTTTCCATATACCATGGATGCTCTTTGGGTGCATGACTGACTGCTGTGAACCCTGCACTGAGCTGAACTATTCCTATGTACTCAAGAGAGCGCCTTGGTATCTAATTCAAGACAGTTGCTTGGAGAGTCAGAAATGCTAGTTTGTCATAATAACAATAAAATGTTTTAGAGAGTCCTTATTTGTCAATCAAGATCAATAGGTTAGCCCCATTTCAGATTGAATGTGTGTCTCTCAGACTAAGTGGTATCTGTTGAAAGGATTTGATACAAGCAGTTTTTTTTTTGAAAGGGTTTTTATCTTAAGCACTTTTGTTCTTTATACTCATGCTGTAAGAAATAAACAGTTTCTCTCAGCAGACTGGATCTTTTATATTTGTCTACTGAAGATGGGTAATTTAGCTCAAATACTTCCCCCCTGTTCCTCCCCCTCCCCTTACCCCCCAGTAAAAAGCATTTCAGCCTGCAATTAACTGAAGGTGAAGGAATAAAAGAGAAATGATATAAAACCACTCTTTTAATGACCTGAAATCACACAATTCACTTTACCTTGCAAATGCCTGCAGGCCCCTGGAAGCTGTGAAGGAAGAAGTTGATTTTTATCATGAAGAATAATTGGAGGCTCACCTTCAATTAGAGGAGAGGATTCTGGAAGACAAACTGTGCCCTTAGCAGAGGAGGCTGATAGTTTCCCCTTCTCTACTGGCTTCAGTATTACCTGCTCCCCTTCAAAGGCTTCATTTTAACTGTGATTTTTTTTTTTTTTTTTTTTTTTTTTTTCCCCCTTGATAAGGCTGTATGTGGGAGCAAAGCGCACGACAGGATCAAACCCTTGCTTGGCAGACCTGTCCTGGCAAAGCTCTTGTAGGTCCGACCCTGCTGCCAGAAGGACTTGGCTGGCTGCATTGTTGCTCTGAGTGGTTGGTTATACTGCCTGGGTTCATCGGAGCAGCTCTGGTCCCAGGGGAGGCTCCGGCCAATAAAACCGTGCTAGGGAAGGGGTACAGCCCCTGCTTTAACCAAGGAGCCCAGGCTTTTTCTCCATGGCCTCTACCTGCAGGTTTTCCAAAACTTCCCTCTTGCAAGGTTTGAAATAGGGCTGCTGCAAATGGTTTCAAGGCAAATGTAGACCACTGAACCCTGAGTGAAAACTCTAAGTGCATGTAATGACTATGTGACTGGTTCCCTCCTACTAGCCTGTAAGCCCCTTTTGGGGACCATTTGTATAGCAGAAATGTGAATTTGATGAAAAACTTGGTGTGGTGCATTTTTGGAAGTAAAAGATAATGTAGCACACTTATTTTAAATGCCATACCTCTGTGTAGCCATCTGCACCTCTCACTTATATTTTAAAACATAAAAATACTACAAAAAAAGCAATCCCTCATTAAGTAAAGCGAGTATTCTTTTATATACTCTTCTGCTCTTCTGTTATTGGGGGCTTTTTTTTTTTTTTTTAAAGTGTGGAATGAAAAAAGCACACTATAAAATGCAGTATTTACAAATTTTAAAATGTATGTTTGTGCATAACAAACACCCTTGAATGTGCTGGCTATGTGTGTGAATGTGTAAGGTGTAGGCACGTGGGGCTCTTCACAACAGTAGTTATCTTAAGGAAACAGTTTCTGTGTGCCCCATGTTTCATGAGTCCCCCCCGCCCCTCCCTCCCCTGGCATTGACTCTTCTGACTGTCTGGGCTTATTGTTCTGAAGGCAAGGATGTAATTCTGTTATGTCAAGAATTGAGTTAAATACAGATACTACAGTTAACCTTTGCCATTGTTTTGAAGATGTGGGTAATGTGGTGTTCACTTTGGATCCACCTGGCTCAGGGAAGTGTCCACAGACTGGAGGAAGCAAGTTTCAAGCTACCATTGGTGATAACAGCCTTCCATTACTGCTAAGGGGATATGACCTGCTTTTGATCTGTATTCTTTGAATACCATTAAAATGATGCTGTTTCTACACTTATTTTGAGAAGTAAATTATTTCTCTCACTTAGCCCTTTAAATGCAAGCTTCCTTTCACTGCTGAAGGATTTATGTGAAGTGCCATAAATATTTCTGCTGTTTTACTGCTGCGTGATCCTCTCTATTTGGTGTTCCCTTCCTGTCAATCTTCACTGTGCTTAATGGTTGTGTAATAGCCCTTCTCCTGGGATAGTTTCTGTGCCCTTCTCCCTGAGACAGCCTGACTGTTCTTCCTTAAATCACTGCCTTCGTGAGCGAGCTCTGGCAGTGCTTAACCCTTGCATCCACCCTCTCTGTGCGTAGAGAACTTGCTTCATGGCCTTTAGAAGACATAGGAGTCTTCTGCTATAGAGCTGGATACTTCTCCTATCCAAAGCCATGCTGAGACTGCAGGTCCTGTATTTAGGTGTTCCTTGTACTCAGTAAGAACAAAAAAGTAATTTAAAAACTAGACCCACTACTTGGAGCTTCAGAAGCTAGCTATATAAAGGGGAATTACAAACTCTTACCTTTTTGCACTATTAAGCTCTTTTTTAAAAAATAAATAAATAAAAGGAAAACTGCTAGCTTGTAGAGGCTTCATCTGTGTTAGTGCTCTGAGTTGACTTTGTTTCATATAGCAGCAGTAATCAAAGCTGTAGCTAAGTTCTACCTGGTAGATATTGTATTTACTTATCTTTTTATAGGCAGTAAAATTGATAACAAAGCAGTTGAGAAGGAAAATAAAACTCATGCTTTTTTCTTGTGTTTGCTTAGATAAGAATTTAAACTTCTTATTCTTGACCTGAGATATCAACTAATTCCAGCTGGCTGTAGCTTTGTGGATAAGTGACTAACTTAGTAATTAGCCTTCAGAAGTTGGACTTAATGGAGGAGTTAATTAGACTCCTCCATTTAGAAATTGGACTTAATTAGAATTTGGACTTAATGGAGGAGTTTGAAGAGGTGAGTGCAGAGGGCTTTTTAACCAAACCAGGGACATGATCCCCCTGGACACTGTTTACTGTGAAAAGTTTTTTGAAGGGGATAAGGGTCTCGGAGCCAGAATGGTTTGGGTGAAATAGCCAAGCTCTAGAACAGCCTTTCATAAAGGCAACTGAGTACCGGGATAGCTTTGGATATCTTAGCCTATTTGCTGTTGCTTCTCATCTCTTCACAGAAGTATGTGTAACTTGGCAAATATTTTGATTATGAAGAGTTCATCTCCAGAAACTCTTGAGCCTCATTAATTTTCATTAAGTTGGAAAAATGCTCAGTTCCAAACATGTTCTTTTAGTCTTTAGGAACATGAATAAAAAATTCAATTTTCTCATTTTTCATGAGTCTTATTTTTTTCTCTAAAGTTCTGACTTACTAAGTGCTTAAGGAGTTTGCACTCCTCAAATGTGACTCTCTGGGAAGCAGTCTCTACTGCACAGATCTCTTGAGTTTCCAAAAAGCTAACAAGTACCTACTCTCCTATTATGTTTTAGAGATACATGGATATTCTTATTTATTTTCTTTTCCCTCCTGGCATGATAGGGCTAAAGTGCTAGTGAGTGGTTTCGTACCAATAATCTGCTTATTGAGCTGAAGTAACAAAGTGTACTTACAGCATACTTTGTTTTAACATGTATCTGCATGAAACAAAAATGTAAAGCAAGATATCTTGGTGATGTCTAGTATCTGGTATCTTGATTTCTTTCCCTGCCTCCTTTCCAACATATTAGCCTCAAAGGAGCATTAAAATAATTTATTGCTCTTGCTTGCAAATACTAGAATGTCTTTATTTCAACTTTTTAAATGTTTCTGATTTTAGTGGTTTGGGGATCTCTTCCAAAACTTACAGCATAGGCAGTCCTATTCCTTGTTCTCTGTATATCGAAAAGAAATGAAGATCTTAAACTTGTGAGCACATCAAGCAATTATGATGCTGGATATATAAATATTTGTGTGAAGTGCTTTTGTCACCTCTTCATCACAGATAGAGTAAACTGTGGCCTAGATGTGCTGCATATGTGACAGTCTGACAGTCCCCTGTCCTATAGACTGGACAGGTATAACAAGGGGTATAAATGCAATAAGATTGCTGTTTATTAACCTGTCATTAGCCTGCTCAGGCAAAGGCCCCAGATTAGGACCTTATTATTTTAGGTGCTGCTTAAATTGAGATATATATATATATATATATATACACACATATATATATAATGTGCACATATGTATATGAATTTTGTTTGTTTTACGTTAGTTTGCTACCCTTATTGGCCAATGTCACAGTTTATCTTTTTGCATCTGTTAGCTCCAAGAAAAATAGCTCTATAGAATATGATAGCCTCTTCTCCCCTTCTCCCCTTCTCTCCTTTCTTTATAGTTCTCCTCTTTTGGCTTTTTTTTTTTTTTTTTTTTTTTTTT
>VZSV01000019.1:4672293-4693662 GCA_013398735.1 Nothocercus julius | reverse complement strand
AAAAGTTCCACAGAAACTTAAGGAAAAATTTCTTGACAGTGAGGGTGACAGAGCCCTGGCACAGGCTGCCCAGAGAGGTTGTGGAGTCTCCTTCTCTGGAGACCTTCAAGACCCGCTTGGCCGCAGTCCTGAGCCACATGCTGTAGGTGACCCTGCGTGTGCAGGGGGGTTGGACTAGATGATCTCCAGAGGTCCCTTCCAACCTTAAGCATTCTGTGATTCTATGATTTGGGGTCTTAAAATTTTGCTGACTGCAATTTGAGGAACATTTTTCCAAAAATCTTACAGTTCAGTCTGTCAGTGTTTAATGACTAATTTGGTGTTCCTTTTTGTCATTACTTTGCTCTTGTGACTTCCAAAATACTGTGTTTTCTCCTCCTCCATTCGGATCTCAATAACCTCAAAGATTATTCTAATGGTGAAAATACTGTATTTTTCCCTACAGTTCCATTGCTGCTGTATTAGAATGATTCATGTCTGAAGAAAAAGGTACTATAAATCTACTTGCTCCTTTGTTGTAATTAACTGATCTCAAAACTTGTGCATCAATTTATACTTGTGCATAAATAGCTAAGTAATCTTTAACTATATGGAGCACCCATCCAGTTTGATTTTTCCACTTAACTATTGCTTAAACGGTTTGTATTTCATAACAAGTTTTCTTGCTTAAATTGGTATAACCTTGTTAAAAGCATTGTAAATGAGCCCATTAATGTCTATTTACTGAGCTGCATCCATGGTGTAATCTCTCTTTAGGATTTACGTGGCAATTTCTTTTTTCAAATTGGATTATAGCAAAAATAGTGTTGGTTTGTCTGCTATGAAGGGAAGGCTCACTAGGGCGGTAATCCTCTTGAGGTTTTCCTTTTTCATGAACAGGCAAGGAAAGGCAGCAATTTTTCTGTTTTTCAAGAGCTATGATTGCTAAGGCAACGCACCACTGTCAGGAGCCATGAGCGCACGCTAGCACAAGGGCAGGACAGTGCTCTGCAATGCACCGTACAAGCGCCTCAGTAACCTCATTTGGTTTTTACCATTGCTCCCTTCTGTAAGGCATTGATATGCAGGTGCAGAGAAGTGGGGAAAGGCAGCTGCCTATAGGGAGGCTATGGAGTAACTTTACTTGCGCACAAACCTTTTGTAGCTTTTCAGCTGTAATATCTGTATGATCCAGTGCTTCATCAACACTTTTTATTTGACTCAGTTTTCATTATTTTCCTTTTTTTATTCTGTTTTAAAGGATATGTATGTTGTTTGGCTGACCATTGTATAAATCAGCAAATCTTGAGTGCGTGCACGGAAAGCTTGAATTTTCTTCGGATGGATGTTCATTATAGCCCTGTTGCTGGTCTCCACAATCTAAAGAAAGCCTGCATTCATAAGGATTACTACATCTGTGAAGGACGAAGAATAAGTAGGAATGATGAACTCCAGTGCTGATGAATGGATGGATTGTCTCAGGATTTTGTTCACTTGGCAGTCCCTTGTGATCTATTCTGGCTGGTAAAAAGCGTTAGCTTTAGATAACTTAGCAGTTTTAATAAAAGCATTAAAGAGTAGTGAGAGAGAATATATTCCCAGACAGTATTTGATATACTGGTGTATCTCAAGTGTGATTTTGTTGTTCATTTCTTATTAAAGCTGCTAACTTTAGATTTTAATTCTACTTCCTATTGCTAGCTCTACTTGTCGCCCCACATGTACAAGATGCTACTTGTGATTCTGAGGGAGTGCATTATGTTGTACCAAAAAGCACTGGAAAAAAAAGGGGAAATCTTGCCATATAGGATGAGGATTAGGTGATTTTGGAGTCTGAAATTATCTTTGGTCTCTTAATAAATAGAAATAGGACTGTAACTTCTATGAGTCACATTTCGACTCTGCTTTGTTTGCCTCTGTCCTAGTCTTTAGCCTCTAGTGGCGGTCGGTAGTAACCGAAAGCTCTGCACAGTGTTCTGACGAAGCAGTTGAGTGGGTCTGTCCTCAGTGGTATTAGTCTCTTCTAATTACAGTGATCAGGAGTAAATGGCCACTGGGCAGTTGCTGCACTGTTACATAAGGTGTGTTGCTTCCTAAAGCTCCAAGAGCAGAGCAATTAAATAACAGTTTGTGTTGTCCATGTGCCCCTGATAGACCGATGTGATTTTAAGTGCTGCACCTGCAGGAACTAAACAGAACATCTGGGGCCCCCTGTTAGCATGGCCTTATTTATGCCCCCAGTGTGAACATTCTTATCTAAAGAATGTTTTCTTGCCTTTGTGGGGTTTCTGAAATGCCTTCTCTAGGGAATCTGGGCACTTCAGTTGTTTTGGTTGAGTTAAGAGCAAACCCAAAGACTTCTGGTGGTCCTGTGGCAGTGCTGAAGTGGCAAATGGTGGCAGTGCTTGTCAACCTCAAGACCTTCACCAACGGCTGACTTGAGCATACAGCAATGTACTTTCTGCAGCTCTTTATTAATGCGCGTATGTTCATCGGTGTGACTGATGGACAGTGAGACTGCATTTTCTGACATCAGGGTAGCTATGATTATTGCTGATACAAGCTGATGATTGGATATTTGTGTTACTGCTTAATAATAGCTGCATCACAGTTATCTCTTTCTCTGCTGTCACTTTTTTTACTCAGAAATCTTGAATTGCTTTTCAAACCCTTTAAAATATGTTAAATGAAGGTGTTGTGTTAAACTCATGCAATATATTGAATTTAAAACACAGGCCTTAATAAGGGTATGAGTTAAGCCTAGCAAAATAACTCAAATTTTATTTGACAGAAATTGTCTTGTTTTTTTTTTTTTTTTTTAGACATTTCCTTAAAAATTGGAAGTATGAAATGTGATTTCTGGTATTTTTTTTTCTGCTCTTAAAAAGCCTCTTGCAGAATCTGCCTCAACATTGAGAGGATACCATTGAGACCACTCAGCATTGAACTGAAAACAGCCTTGAGTCTTGTTGACATCTCTGCAATTTGTCTGGCCTTAATATTTAATGAGTCTGAGCCTCTGGTCTCTAAGTGGTAAGAAGTGGTGCTTCAAAAACTTGTCTTGTGGCTTTGCTGTTGTTCTCCTTGAACTTAGATTTAGAGGTGGGCTTGCAACTCCGTATCTGATGGATAAGGCTGGAGATGCAACAGAGAAGCAAAGCTACTTCCAGCAGGGAGATGAGAGCTGTCACAGCTGCGAGTAAATGGCTGCTGGAAAAGGTGAGGCTGCTCCATGAGGACAAAGCTGTTGTTTTCCCTTCCTCCTCCAGCTAGGAGGTATAGGGAGTCTCACGGAAATACGGAGTCCGGAAAAACTGGTTTAGGCATCCTCTGTGACAATTAGGACTCTTTATTTCCAAGCTTATGAGTCAAGCTCTCATTTTGTCTTTAGGTACAGAGGAGTCAATTTTCCAGATTGCTGACAGGTTCGCACAAATCTTATTTATAATGGCATTATAATTGACATTTGTTCATCCTCTGCAATCTAGAGTTGTAACCTTGTAATCTAGAGTTGGTATCTCGAACTGGAGGTTCCTGTTGAAACAGCAGCCCTTTCTGGCTTTCACTGTAACACTTCTGGATTATTTTTGGAATGTGAAGGTAGCTACTTGCAATTGAAAAGTAGTACTCTGAGCTGCACTTTTGGTTTGGTAGCTATTATTTCAGTCTTCTGAAACTCCCCCCCCCCCCAAAAAAAAAAAAAAATCCTTCTTTATTTTTTGAACCACTAAAGTGTCTCTTTAGGTCTCAGAAGTGGTTTTAGCGAGTAGCTTTCAGCTGATATCTAAACGAAAAAAGAAAAGTACTTTCTAATTTTTCTGGAGGCTTGATTTTTTTTTTTTTTTGATTTTTTTTTTTTTTCTTTACTCATTTATGCATGAAATTTGTAAAACACTCTGAGATGATCTGCTTTTATTCCTAACATGTCTTTAGAGTTAGAACCTGTGTTTGAACTTAAATATCTGACTGGTTTGTGAGACCTCAGTCAGTGCTTACACTTGGACATAGATTTGTATTTTTCTCTTCGTCAGTTGATTACTATTTTCCCCACAACTATCTCAAAGAACTATCTAAAAGATAAATGCGTGGAAGCTGTTGCAAAGTGCTAATGGATTATAAAAGGCAAAT
Source organism: Nothocercus julius (assembly GCA_013398735.1). Lineage (NCBI taxonomy): Eukaryota > Metazoa > Chordata > Aves > Tinamiformes > Tinamidae > Nothocercus > Nothocercus julius. Next base: position 4,689,555 of record VZSV01000019.1, on the reverse strand, counting down.
CATTAAAGAACCACCCTTTTCTTAAAGTGCATCAAGTACTTTCATGTTTGCAAAAATTCAGCTGCCATTTATAGCACTTCTGTGTGTTTCTGTTTTATACAAATTACCTGGGGCAGATCCAGGGTCAGCCTATGGGCATAAATGAGCTCAGCTGTACTACTCTGAGACTTATTAGAAGGTAGCAGAGGCCCAAAGGCTCCTGCAGTTTTGGGGTGATAGCAAGTATTCTGTTGGGCTGAAAATGCTTAAAGGCTCAAACATACTGGTGTTAAAGGAAAAGTTATCCTCTGAGTTAGGGCCTGGAGTGGGGATGAGAGGAACAGGCAAGCATAGGCTTTGACTAGTTTTTCTTGCTAGCTTCATAAGCTTGAGTGTGTGGAAAAGGATGAGGCAACAACTGTTTCCTGACCGCTCTGGATAAGCGCCATTTATTCATCCTAGTAGCTTCTTGGATTAAATTGTACAAATTATTTTATCAAAACTCAGCTTGGTCCTGGAGGCAAAATGGAAGCTTCACCTCCAGTGAAGCTGATCTGCAGTCCTGGTGGGCTGAGGTGACTTCTCAAGGTGTTGGTTGTAAGGGTTGTAGGAAGTGTGCACATGAAGTGGTGACTGATCTGGGAGTAAGTATGACTTGATGTCTTAAGAGATGGCTTTCCAAGAGGTCAGATAAACATCCCTGTCAACCATGTTGTCTAAAAACAATAGTACTAGTTTGTGTTTTTAAAAACGAAAAGCTTGCTGTAAAGACTTGCATGTTCTCTGAGGGGAACTTTTTTTGGACCATCTTGTTGCATTTAGGTTTTCTCAGCACTCAGCTGTGAGGTGGTGAAATCAGTTATAAACACAAACCAATGTTTTGAAGGAGTTGTCTGTTTTATGGTAGGTGTGGGATAAAGAAAATGTACCATGTTATATTGAATGTTATGACTGGTATGTGGATTACTCTGTCAAGCATTTTGTTAGCTTAAGAAAAGACTGTATTTGGGAAAGTGAAGTGAAGCCAGAACTAGCTGATGCTGTATCTTATTTCACCTGAAAAATCTAAGTGGAGAAGTAAAGTAAAGAGGTCATAAAAGTGATGCCTGAGCAGTGATGTGGTCGATGAATTAAAAAAAAATAAAAGTGTATTCAAAAATGGTAAAGGGCTTGCTTGTATCATGCAGTACTTCCTTCATGGCCTACTTATTCTCTGTTAGCTTGCAAATGTGGGTGCAAGTCAATCCCTTGCCCTCAAGCTTTACAGAAAGTGGGAGTTGTTCATGTTTTCTGGTGGCAAATGGCTAAGTTACTATCTTTTTTATATATACACACGATATGCTATTTAAAGTTTTTAGATGAAATTGCTGAAGTCACTATAACTGAGCTAGTTAGATGTAGTTACCTCCTGATGATTGCACTGGCAAAAATCATGTCACACAAAACAACGTCAAACTGTGGAGGATGTTGTGATGATGAGTGTCCGAAGCAGCCCTGAAAGTGCAGTGCTATAATGTGGGTGAAATATGAAGAGCCTTCTGGGCTTGAGATCCATCTGAAAGGGTGTGCACCCGTCCTGGGGTATAAGAAGTGCTTTGTGGTGATTAGTTTGCATGTGTCTAAAAGCAAGGTTTTTTTTTTTTTTTTTTTTTTTTTTGGCTTTGTCGAAACAGTTGGTATGGAAAACCTACAGGTTCAATCTGAAAATCTGATTTTTGTTTTTGAAGTTGTATTTGTTCAAGAAGGCAGGGAGAAGCTTGTGGGAATTCCCAAATGATGATGTTTGAAATACTTTCACGCGTGTAAAATGGCCAAGCAGGTGGGAGCATCCTCCTGAGGTGCCTGCGCTGTGACTGCCGCTGTAAGTGAAGAGCAGCCTTTGGAAGGATGTTTCACTCCTCACCTTTTCCGTCCTGCTGCCAGGAGCGCTACCCCAAGCAAGTACTGTAGTGTTAGCAGCTCTTCTAGCAGTTCTGCTGTTCACCTGTAATAAATCTGGTTTTATTTGGTCTCATCTAAAACGTTTAGACTAGGAGGGCATTTGATATTGGAGGTTGCTGATCATGGGTGAGAATGCTAGGTTAGGGCTGAAGTGGTGTGCGGAGGAGAGCTCAGTAACTGGCGGCTTGGGCACCGTGCCAGCACCCTTCACACTGAAGGGCAAAGGGGTAGTGAAAATAGCAGGTGAGGGCACGCCTGAGCTTTAGGAGGGTGGGCAAGGAGGCAGCAGTCTGTAATGAGCGCAGAGCAAGAAGATAGTGACTGGGACTTGCAGGGTGGGTGAGGTTTCAGTAAGGCAGAACTGGTACCGGTTCAGGCGGAGGAGGAAGGCGATAACAGGCTGCCTGAATTGGGAAGCGCTCCCCAGGAGCTCTGCACAGTGAGCATCTTGGAGCCAGTGTGAGTTTGGGGTGTTTTTCTTTTGGAACTCTAAGCACAGTTTTCTTCTCTGGCTCACAGGTATTGGTCAGAAAGAACAAAGTTCTGTAAAGCTGCTCATGCACTATGGGCTTCAGCAGAAGTCATTTGCCTGCTTAGTACAGTTAGTACTAAAATGATTCTGTTTAAGGGAGAAAAAGCAGTCTCAATGCAGTGGGAGTGACTCCTGGCATGTGAGGCAGGATGTGTGTCTAGTGTCAGCAGGTTAGCTGGTGTAGAGTGGGAGTGATCAAGCACTGTGCTGTGTTTGCAGGAAGGCGATGGCAAGATAGGTTTTCTGTTGGTATATTGGAGGGAGGGGAATTGTACTAATGACTTCTGTGATCAAAGGTAATGAGCTCAGCAAAGGTAGCAAGGTGACAGCTCTGTAGCACTGTCTCCTGGGTCGGTGCATCTCCCTGCAAGCCACCTACTTACCTTGTTTATTAGCATCAACTGGTCTTCTGCCCACAGCTACGGAGCCTGGGGCAAAAGGCAAAAAGGACTGCCTTCAAAATTCAGTCAACTTACACTTTATCTGACTTAGTTAGGAGACTGCTCTGTTGGTAAATGCATGTGGCTTGGAGCACGAAGACTTTAGGGGAAAGAGAAGCAAGTTCTCTTCAGACAACTTAAAACCCATTTGATGAAGTTTTTAGTGTAGTCACCTTCTCAAACTTCTTTTTGTTCTTTTATTCCTGACACTTTGCTTGGGCTGCTGTCATAATCAGAAGCTGCCTGAAATATTTGTTTAGGATTTTGGACTCTATACATCTCCATCCCTTTAAACTTGTAAAAGGGATGCTACCTGCCTTTCAGCTACAGATCAGGCTTATCTGCGGCTACCAGCTCTCCCTGCAGCTGTCGTGGAGCCTTTGAAAGGAAGCCAGGTGCAGAGATGGGTCCCTTTCCGGCCCTTCCCCCTCCAGCCTTTCCTGTGTGTCAACCTTCAAAATCAAGGGATGGTGTCAGCAAAGAGATTGCTGCTGCTTACTGAGCTGCAGCTGGGCTTCAGGTGGAGCCTGGCACTGCGCCCTGGTGGATTAATAACCCCTCAGCTGGAGCCTGATGGCACGTGTGTATGGGGGGCAAGGAGGAGCACGTAAAACACTGGCGGGGCTGCTTTTAAGCCTGGAGGTTTCACTTCTTGCTAGTGTCCGAGCCAGGTGATATTAGTGCAGTGGTTTTTGTAACAAGCAGCCTGGGATTATTCTGTTTTGGACTCTGAGGAAGCTGTAGCCCTCTGTTTGAGATATGCCAGCCACATCTACTATGCATACAGAAGTCATGAGAAAAGCAGTAACAAAGTAGAATGAATAGAAGGATTTTCTGTCGCCTAACGCAGTGCTGCTGCTCCTGCACCTGCTGGTGTGGTTGCAAAGATGCGCAGAGGAAAGTACCTCAGTGTTTGGGCTCTTCATCATCTTGGTTCAAAGTCTGCATTGAAAAAGCCCTGTTCCTGCAGTGAGTGCCCTGATAGGAAGCCACTGCCATACAGAATGGGGAAAGAGAAGCACGATGTGACCAAACTGGTGTTCTGTCGTGGTCCATTGCTGCTCGCGGCTCTAGCATGTGTATGGCTTTCACTGCTTGGGGTATTACAGCTACAAGTGAATGCTTCTGTTCTTGAAAGAACAAAGCATCTTTTTAAATTTTATGTGCAAAAAATATGTGACAGCATATTGTTACATCTGTGTTATATGAAACAAGGTTATGCAGTGAATGAACTTGAAAGCCAAGGAGCATGGAGGGTTGAGATCAGTTACAGCCTCTAGCCTTCTTTGTAATCTCTGGCAAATATTTGTGCTTTTTATAACTGTGATATCTTATTTCTTTAAGTTGAGCGTCCCTCTAAATTGTTTTATGTGGCTTGTACTTGTCCAGTGAATCATTGCTAAAATTGGGAAACTGGTCGGGAACTCTGACTCATAGTCCCGTGTTTGGACCAGGGGCCACATGTTTTGACCGCAGGATAGTTTTCTTCGAGGGCTAAGCTTTCAGTTAGGCTGATGGTCTTATGGGTGTTTTCCCAACTCAATCTCTTTCCTGAGTGTTAGGTTGCAGAGGGAATTCAGGGCAATTTTTTCCTACTGATTGTCACGTTGTGACAGACTCGGTGATTGTCATCTTGCTAGTAGCGTTTGCTTATTTATCTAAGTTATTTGGAACACTTTGATTTTTCTGGAGTTGTAACAGTTCTGTGTGAAACCTAGTAATTTTGAGTGACTGCTGTTGCCATTAGTGACTGCTGGCATTGGACAAGCAGTCTTCTGTTTAAGCTAGTTGCATTTTTTAAATTATTTTTCTTCTTATCTTTACCTTTTTCTTTAATCATATCTTCAGTAAGGGGCTGCATTCTCTGATGCACAATGTCTGACTCTTTATATGCGACTCATGAATTCTTTCCTGAGTGTATCACTATAAATTCTATGAGTATATACATCTGTGATAGATCTGTGATCTGAAAAAGAGGTAGTTCGCCTAGGATAGAAGAGAACAACCAAAGTGGTTAGGCTGAAGGCGTTTTTGACCACTCCAGCCATTTTTGCAGCATTTCTGGAGCTCGGAGCCCAAGGGATGTGTGCGGCCACCCAGTGCCAAGTGTCAGGTTAACTCATTGGCTTTAAGCTGCCAGCGTCCTCAGATGTGTGGTGGTTTTGTTTGTTTGTTTTGTTTTGTTTTTCAAGTAATCCTGAACTAAACCATCATACTGCTAGGAAAAGTTGGTAGTTCTGAGGGTATCCCTACCCACTTAGCACTAGTAAAAGGTATGAGATGAGAATGGGGTGGCTCTCTGCTTTGCAGAGGGACAGGCCCTCTGTCTCAAGCTGTGAATTGACTGAGGATAATGATAAAACTTGCCTTCTGCAAATCTATAAAAATGATTATGACAACCCGTATTTCTTTGAGTGTCTGCACAGGTATTCCTAAATTCATGTTGTAGTTGCTGTAGTTCAACTAGATGCAAGGACAGTGAGCGGCAGGTAAATAGTATGAAGACGGTGGCTTGTTAACTCTTCTGTAGGTGGCATATAAAGTTTTGATTTGATTAGTTTAAATACAACATTACTGGTTCAGTTCTGGATCTGGAAAACTCTTGAATAATTTTATTTGTAAGAAGATTTGAAACTTCCTAAAAAATTGTTGTCAAATTTGAAGGTAGGGACTCCAAAGGTTAAAGTTGAGCCTGTCCTAGAAAAAATTTTTCCTCTGTTGGTATTTTACATTATTTAAAATAATGCATTACAGCTGTGGTAACTTGATGCATATATAAAAACATCCTATAGTAAAATAAGTGTATAGCTTACACTTATAGTAAAATTATGTTATTAGTTTTGTGTATAATTATTAGACTTTTGCCTTGAACATGGAAGCATGGTTTTCCTTCATCTTTCTGAACAAGTTTTTCTTCATCTTCTGTTTCTTGGTCATCAAGCTTGTAAGAAGTTTAGTTTGTGAATAAAGAGGAAAGTTTTAGACTTATAAATGTTACAAAATCATTTTTGCATTTCTATTGTTTGCTTTTGAAAAATGATACAAGTATTTCACCCACCATCACCTTGAGTCAGTAGGAAACTGGTGTCCAAAAAATTGCTACTCTGCCCTTCCCTTTGCTGGGGTAGGCAGGCTGTGAGATTGGGCCTCATCTCAGATTGCATTGCCTGACTTGACAAACTGGGCAGCAATTTGCCTATTGGTAGGCAAATGAGTTGGTAGGCAGTGATTCGGTATCAGTATCAAAACTTCTATTACATTAGAAGAGAAAGAACAGACAGCTAACCAGCTGCTCCTCTGTTACTGTAGCACAGTACCTGCTCGGTGTGGTTGTAGCAGTAGCAGCACATGAATATCTCTTGGTCATCCTTTTCTGTCTGCATCCCAGACGGGAAGTTGCGGCCCTTGTTCCTCTCTGACTTAAAAATTCAGAATCAGCAGTGCTGTCTCTGTGGTTTAAAGAAGAAAAACAAAACTCCAAAGCCCCAGAATCCCTGACACAGCCCCAGGAAATAACAGAGCTGCTTTTAAAGAAGTCTTTGCAATATAAAGTCCCTGTCTGAAATGCCTGTCTGAGGTTAACTGAAGAAGAAAAAGTATGAATCATAGAATAAGGTACTTGAGAAGGGATGCCTGGAAGTCCTCTCTTACCACTTGCTCAGGGCAGGCCTAAGAGATGAGGTTGCTCAGGACCATGTTCAGGCAAGTTTTGGTTATCTGCAAGGGTGAAGGTAGCACCCCTCTGTTCTGATATATACCTACTTCATAGTGGTTTTTTTTTTTTTTTTTTTAGTTTCTTTTGATCAGATTTTCTTGTGTTTCAGCTCATTTGTTGCTTTTAGTCCTAATCACTGCAATTCTGAGACATCTGTCTCTGTGTTTTCCAATCAGGTAGCTGTAGACAGCAGTAGGATCTTTACCTGTCTCTTGTTCTTAATGCTAAATTGCAGTTTATATAGATTGTACTGAGCATGCAATTAAAACTTCAGTATTCAGTGCCTCCTTTCTTTTACAGAGAGCGTAAAAAAGACTCAGTATTAAAAGAACTTAAGTTACACACACTGGTTGGATGCACCTGCAGTTGCTGAAACCTGTTGATTATTGAAGTGCTATGAAATCTCAATTCTGTTTCTTCAGTGACTTCTCTTCAGTGACTTCTGTGCTCACACGAAGGCGAATATGCCATTTGAAATGGCATATTGTCAGACTGATGCTAACTTTGTCCAACTTAAATTTTTTTTTATTAGCACTAGTGATTCTCTTAAAAATATATATTCTTACGCTTTTTCATGCTTTATTTACAGCCAGATAGATACTCTTGCCCAATACACAATAAGTAGCATGCAGGCAAGGTATTGAGCCTTGTATGCTTGATGTGTAAGAAGTCAGAATAAAAGTTACACATTCATTGGGGCATTAAGTGTTAATTTTTGAGATTATTCTTTCCAAGACTGTGCTGTGAGTGCTGACATAATTGCCCTTGCAACAGTTGATGGAAAGCAAGACTATTCTCGAATTTTGAAGGATCTATAACCTCCCTCCAGCTTTTCTTCTTCTGACAGTCTTGCAGTAAAGGGCAGCGCTAGATCAGTGGCCCTAGAGGTTTCCTTCCAAAGAGCTGAAGTGTTCCAAGCAAATATTTACTCTGTCGATCCATGTTCTTCATTAGCTCTTCAGCAGGGAGCCCTTGTGGTGAGGAAGTCCCTTCGAAGTCAAGCACTATGTAGTCTCCAGCATTCCTTCTTCCCCCTCACCTCCATGTAGGAGACAGTGCTGTGCTCAATTTGGCTTATATTAACAAGCTAGAAATTGCTGCTAAACTAACACTAGTCTGCTGGGTTTGTCCACCGAGCAGTTCTAAGTCTTTGAAGCTGCAACACTGACCTTCCAGAATTGCTTTAAGTAAATTATCTAGTGAGAGCATAAAGGATGAACGTGTCTTCCTGTTAACGCATGAGTGCCAGTGCAGAGCTTAGAAGGGCATCCGTTTTGAAGTTATAAATCAGACTGCTCAGTCTGCCTGAAAAATGTTTGGATTTTTTAATTGTTTGGATCCTTTGAGGGCTGAGTAAGTACGTGATCTTTCTTAATGTTGCTTTATCAGGTGAGAACAGAAGGTAGAAGCCACTCAACCCCAGGAACTTCTTAGCACATAAAAGCCATGTAGTGGAAAAATGAAGATGTTTCTATACAGTTTTCCCTGAAAGACTTCAAAGAGTTTGGGATAAATATTAATGGTTTACAGTTTTCTGCAGGTCACTTTGCTGATGTCAAATGTGCTTAGTTGACACAACTTTAATACAAAATCTGTTGTCTGAGAACTGTGTGACAACAGCACGGGCTTACGGCTGTATTTATAATATCAGGGAGCTTTCCCTTCTCCCAGCTCACCCCTTGAACTGTCACTTGCCTAGTTTCTGTGGTAATGAAGCTGGCCATGGGATCCATGTGGCCTATTTGGCCTCCTCCGCTTTCAGAGCTATTTCCATTTGAGACAAACCCAGGGTAGCTTTAGCTGCTCGATTGCGCTTTGCCTTGGGCTGCTGCCACTGCTCCTGGTGACATCCTGCTGCCTTGGCACTCACCTCCCTGAGGAAAAGCTGTAGCTCAGAGCCAAGCTCCTGGCGGCGTCCCCCGTCATTGTTTTGCTGTGGTTGTGGTGACTGGAGTTATAGGATGGCAGCAAACGGCAGTGGTCGGCCCTTCCCGAGGTATGTGGTGCTCTGTGCAATGGCCATCGAGTACAGGAGGCAAACGTATAAGAGGATTATATTCAGTCCAATAGTAAGATTTTTTTTTTTTCCCATCTGCTTTTTCAGTGAATTCATTGAATGATCGTCTTGTTGAGCCTACAGCTGTTGCATCTGTCACAGTTTTCCCCTCTCAGTCCTAAGCTTAGTCACGGTCTGGATCTGTCTTTGTGTGCCACTGTATGTATAGTCAAATCAGTACAATTTTCATTCTTCTGATTTACCACAGGATTTTTGACTGAGTCCAGTTAGGTCAGTTTTTAACATAGATAATCTTCTTGATGCCTTAAGGAGAACAAAGTTCTGATGGCTTGACTGGTTGGGGGTATGGGAAACATCTCCCATTATTCTTTGTGATGCAAATGGCTTGCAGTTGAAAGGTTGTAATCTGTCTTTTTGGACGTAGATGCATTTCTGTTGCTTTCTGTGCAGTTGCTGTAGTTGTAAGATGTCCTGAGATCACTAAAAACCATGTCTGTATAAAATTTAATAGCAAAATGTTCCCCATTTGATGAATAGATCTCTCTCCCATGTTTTCTCTGAGTATATACTTCTCCCCAGCATGAATTTTATCTTAACAGTGATTACTTTTTAGTGATCTTTTTGCCATAATGTTTCCTTCATCATAAAGGAAATGGAGTTAACTGTCCACTGGAATGTCACAGCTAATAGAGTTTCTTTTGCTTTAAAACTCTTTTTTATTTTCCACTCTTAAAGATGGATGAACTTAAAGATGATGAGGGGTGTTCTTGTGTTTGACCTTTTCTCTTATGTTTGCTTGCCCTTTGAAGGGCAAATAAAACTATCCCTTAACCCTTTTGTCTTTATCTCGTTTATTCCTCTGGTTATTATCTGCTGGACTTTATTTGTTCCCTTAGGAAATAGATCTACAGATGCGGAATGTGGGCCAGAGAGACAAAACTGGCATTAGCTACCGACTTCTCGGCAACATTTTTTTTTTTTTTTTTTTTTTTTTTTTTTTTTTTTTTTTTTTTTTTTTAACCAACAAATATCCATCTTCACCTTGGTGTTGTTTGTCACGGGGGTTTGTCACAGATTATTTAAGGGATGGGAAATCTTTCCTGGAGTAGGAACAGTTTGTGCCTGTATTCTCATGTGTTCTCTCAGCAGGACTGGAGTTGTAAAAGGATGATGCTTGCTTTAGACCTCGTGTGCCTCTTGAGCCTGCAGAGCCGGCCTGGCAATTCCACTAGCCTGCAGGGTTGTTTTAAGGCAAGCACAAATGCTTAGGCCTATGATGCATCTCTCTACTATCGGTGCTTTCTGGGTGGTATTTTTTTAGGCTGGCTGAGTAATACAAATAAATATATATATTTATTCACCTCAAGTTTCACGTGCCTTACGATTGCTCATTTCACCCTGTGTTATTTTTGTGAAATATGGATAATTCTTGCAAAAGATATGCAGCTGACTGTTTGGTGCATCATCTGAATTGTAATTCCCTCCGGGTACCGAGAGTAGGAAACCCTGCCCCTCATGGTGTTTGCTTGCTTGGAATTGCCAGGCAAAAAGCTGTATCGCTGCTGCAGCTCCAAAATGCTACGGCAGGCAGGTTCAGCTAGGTTGTGGTCATATGTTTTCAGCAGTCATTATTTCAGACAGTGGCATATGCATGCAGTGCAGTGGTATATTTGCAGGGGTGTGGATTAAAAGTGACATGTATTTTATGTGTCTTAGTGCCTGTAGCCCAGCTCAAGGGTTTGCACTTTAGAGGTGTAAATGAGGGTGAGGAAGAAGACCTGTGGCATTAAATATTAGTTGCCTCTTTAGGCAGCTATCAAATTTTACAAACTTACCACTAGCTGTCACGCCAGAGACTCTTTTCCTTTGTAAGAAGCTGCTATTAACTGTTCATGCAGAATATGTTGATGATGTATGTAAGCCTGTAAGGTGCCTGCATTATGCCTCAGGTGACATTTGCAGCTGGAAAGCTTGCTACAGGAAGGGCAAGTCAGCTTTATGGATCTCTAACTCTCTTCTAGGACTCATCGTTGGGGTCATCTTGAGATATGGGACTCCTTCGACCAGCGGCCATGATAAACCCTTCAGCTGTTCACAGGAGAACCGCCCGTTCACGACCCTGCTGGTCAACGTCAGCGGCAAGTTCTTCGAGTATACCCTCAAAGGGGAGATAAGCCCTGGGAAGATCCACAACGTGGAGCAAAACGACATGTTGCGAAAGGTGAGGGCAGACCTGCTGCCTGCCGACTGCTTTGTGCCTTTTATTCATCCTTCCTTACCTGCCAGCTAAATGTTAGGTAGTAGTAAGTGTCTGTATTTCTGATGGTAACAACATTTCAAAGCTTAATTTGGAAGCACTAAATGAATTATATTGCTACCAGCAGAGCTCTGTGTCGTTACCTGTGTATGGTGCTTTCCCAGGTTAATTGATTACTATCTAAGACTTAATGGATGTTGCTAGTATCTGTAGAATTCACAAGATTAGCTGTATTAAAAAAATGATGCTTCCTTGCATAACGTAGTATAAGGAAAATTGATTACTGATTGGTTTTGGTGGTTTCTTTCCTAGAGTTTGTTTAATCTGTTTATTTTCAGGCAATAGTTACTGCTTTACATCCCCATAGTCCACCAAATGAGGCAGTCTGACAGTGGGAGTAGAATTCATCTGACCAACTGTAGCTCAAATCTACTATTCGGCTTCAACGGCAGGAATTAAACACCTTTGACGTGTAGCAAAGGTAGACTTAGAGGTATAGGATTTGAAACATTAGGATTATAACCTAAAAATAATACTTTATACTGGCTTATAAAGAGATCTCAAGTGACTACTTCTATACATCTGTCTGCTATAGATATCTGACATTAAATGGAATGAATTCCGTTCAGGGAGTGAGTGCACAGTTGTGTCCAGGTCTTAGGCAGTGGGTGAAGAGGGCACATGGTTAATCTCACATGCGTGCAGGTCATCTGTTTGGATTTTAAATGTTGGTTTTGTCTCTTTTCTCAGTTTATACTTTTTCATGGATATCTGCAGCTTCCACTGAGATGCTTGCAAGTGATGGATGATATTCTTGAAAACCAGTCTTGTGTCTGTGACTTGATTGGCTTGTAATGAGTATGCTAGTAGCTAGCTAGCATTACATCTGCAAATTCATGCAATATAATCATCTGCCATGAAAAGGGGCATCTTCTCCAGCATAATATCTGTTAGATTTTGCAGGGGGGAGTGTTTTTTGGTTTGTAACTTTAGAAAGGGGGCAGTGTTTGGGGACATTGCTAGACTATCATTGGTGATTGTATAATATCTATAATAATATAATATCTAGCAGCTGCTCACCATGAAAATCTGAAGGGTTTTTTTGTTTGTTTGTTTTGGAGGTTCGACCTAGCAAGGTGTTTGCTATTTCAACAAGCAAAAATCAGTTCTCAAAACTGAAAGGGGGGGGGGAGTGGGAAAGAGAGAGGGAAAAAAAAAAAAAAAAGAATAATTTATGTATCTTCTTCTAATTGAGGTTTCTCAATTTCTTTTTAGGTAACATTTGACCCAGAAGTTTTTTTCAATATTCTGTTGCCTCCTATTATTTTTCATGCTGGATATAGCCTTAAGAAGGTAAGTATAATCACCTTCTGAGGAAAATATCCGTTTCTTTTTAATGTGAAAACCACTGGTCTATTCAGGAATGCAGTTTCCATTTCAACATGTCTTTTTAGGCAAGTAAGAAATCTCAGCTGGCTAGATCAGACTTTTTAAGAAGAAAGGTATTATTTCTTATGGCAAGTGCTTTAAAATGTGTCTCCTCTTACTGTTTTTTGCTTTGTTCTTTTTTTCACATTGTTTCTGATTAACATTTGTGTATTTCAACGAGGGAATGTCCTGCCATGAGTCATTCTGGTTGTTCTTGCATGGCCAAAATGCAGTAAGTTACCCTGAGAAGTGGGACCCGACGCACATGTTTGAATGGCCGTAGGGCCCAGATGGTGCTTTCGCTTGAAGATACCACAATTGCTAATGTGGTGACAGCTTTTTCTTAGATTTGCAACCAACTCTTGTATTTATTTTATAAATACTTGTTTGGAAAGCTTCTTGTCAATAAGCCCTGGTTAGGATTTAATACAAATTTGGTTCATTCAATTTATTGAAGTTGGATAGAATTTACATTGCAGTAACTGAAAACTTCATCTAGAACACTAGGGTTTTTCTACGTATTTCTCTAACACTGTGCTGTCTGGTTTTGAATGGACGATATCACTTGTTTGAATATGTACATTTCTTTCTTATTCAGAGACACTTTTTCAGGAATTTGGGCTCCATTTTGGCTTATGCCTTTTTAGGAACAGCAGTCTCTTGTTTTATTATTGGGTGAGTGAAACTTGTTATATCAGTTCTGTTTTACTGTTACATACTGAAGTGTAAGTTGATAAAATAAATATGCTTCCAGATTGCTTTCATTTTGTAATTTGTCTATTAAATGATTTTTATTTGTGTATTTCTGGACAAAATTCAAACTTAAATATTGCTGCACATTCTCTGATCTTTAAATAGTACTATGTCATTTTAAATAATATTGTCAAGTTTGAATCACTTGACAACTACAGAATACTAAAAAGCTGTGTTCGTTTTATGATTTAGTGATTTAGTCCAAAACAAAGCATATTAGAGTCTTACTGACTTTTGTCTAGATTGTAGGTGGTACTTGTAATAGAATTTAGTTATCAGATTTTTAGAAACATGCCTTTGAGCTCCTTTATATATGCATATATATCATATGTACATGTATACCTGCACAGTTATGCCAATCCCGGGATAGATGGGATTTGGGGGAGCCTTTGGAGATGATCTGGTCCAACTCCCCCTGTTCAAGCAGGGTCACCTAAAGCAGGTTGCTCAGGATTGCCCATATGAATTCCGCGTGTGTGTGTATGTGTGTGTATATACGCATTTTTATTTATGCACACATTTGTGTGTGCACACATACCCAAGCACACATTTAATCTAAAATAACTAGTCATAGTGGCTTACTCGCATAAAATCATTTATCATGCAAGAATTGCTGTGTATCTTTACTGTATGAATATGGTAAAATACAGAAATCTTGAATTGCATAGGTGATCGTAACTTGTTGTCCATAGAATTATGGAAAAGCTAAATTCTTCAGGAGATACTCTTACTGCAGAGCTTGTGTGTGTGTGTGTGTGTGTGTGTGTGTGTGTGTGTACTGTGATGAGAGAAACAGCTTTGAGGGGGTTTTGGGGCAGGGAAGCACTCCCTTTGGTAGAGAGGGAAAAAAAAAACAATCTGTAGGTTAAGCATACTAATAGTGAACAGACTACGTGCTTTGCTTACTGATTTTTAAATGATAGGCTGGCTCATACCTCACTTGATGCAGAGACAAGGGGAAAAGAGGAAAATTTAATTTTAGCCTCTCTGAAGTGCACCAACTTCTTGAAATGCTGTCTTATCCTTTTTCTCTTCAGGAATCTCATGTACGGTGTTGTGAAATTAATGAAGTTGGTGGGACAGCTGTCTGATAAGTTCTACTATACAGACTGCCTCCTTTTTGGAGCGATAATATCTGCCACTGATCCAGGTAGATGAACAGGTTTTAATAAACTGAGTTTTTTTTTTTTTTTTTTTTTTTTTTAAATGAAAAACTGAACAGTTTTGAACAGTGTCCCCAAATGTTTCTACTAGTATGTTTGCTGACTGTGTAGTGCAAAGATATTAACAGTAATTTTTATTTTCAGTTATGCTAGTGTATCTGATACTCCTCTGTGTAATGCATAAAAGTCCTGGGTGTTGTGAAAGCTGTTATTTATCAGACTGATACTGGCTAATATGGTGTGATAATATGTTTGGGGAGGAAGGCATTCTTTCTGTTTAAGTATTTTATTTTTAATATTTTTCAATAATAACTTTTGTTTTTAGTGTGCATTAAGTCTAAGACTGCAAATAGATGAAATTATTTTACAGTCAGGGCATCTGTAGCTATGTTGTTTACAGGTAATCAGGTAATTCTTGAGCTGTATTTGGGAGGAAGATTCATGTTGAAGGCTTGCTTCTGTGGTTTTTTTTTTTTCTTTCTTTTTTTTTTATTTTTTATTTCTTCTTTTTGCCTCCAGATGAACTTTATATTTTACAAATTTAAGCAGAATAATATTCCTCCAGTAAATTAGTTAGAGGTTTTGGCATAAACTCTAGTTATCCTTTAAAGTAAAATAGGCTCACACAGATGTCTATGCTTGACAAATCAATCTGGAGGGCTAGTGTGCCTCAGCGTGGAGGAGAGGTCATGGTGAGGTATGAGGCTTTAAAACAGGTTTTTGGACGTGCTTTGGGTTGGGTCGTGTAAGTGGGAAGTAGCCCCTGTGGTTGAGCAGAGCTCTGAACAGCAGGTGGCTGCGCCAGCTTCACCTTTCTGCAAAGACAGATCATGCTCCTGCATAGGAACATCTTCAAGATTGCTGCCTTTCTCTTCAGACTGAAAGGCTTTTGAAAAGAGTGTTACAAAAATTGAGCAGCCTTGCCCTCCTTGGGCTCGGTGTGTGTGTGCTTTGGTGAGCATTTCGTCTTGTTAGCATTGTTTTACAGTGACTGAAGTAATAAGGCTATATGGGCTCTAACAAAAATTTAAAAGGTTGTCAGATGTGCATAGTTTCTGTTGCTTGCCTTAAACAGAACGTACCCTGCGAAAATAATCCATGGTTTTGGTAAAGGGCTTTGTCTACCCCCACTGATCTTGGGAATTTCCTCTAGGTTTCTAGAGAAACTCAGAGCCAGTTTCTGTTGATAAGCATGACTAATCCATTTCCCCATTGGATTTTCATCCTGTATTTCAGTTCCTAGGTTTTGTTGCCTTAAGCATACTGGAAAGCCTGCTCTGTTAGCCCACACCATAATCCTGAAGTCAAGCAGTATGATATATGCTCATATGTATTTTTCTTTTGTTTTCTTTCTGTAGTTACCGTGCTAGCAATATTTAATGAGCTGCATGCTGATGTCGATCTCTATGCCCTTCTGTTTGGGGAGAGTGTGTTGAATGATGCTGTTGCCATTGTATTATCTTCGTAAGTAACTGCCCGAGTTTCTACTGTGAAATCACTGAATTGTTCTATGTACTTGTCTAAAATTAATTATTTTTGAGACATGCTATTTTAAATTTAAATGGATTGTCTTGAACTGAGTTAGTAAACATTGCAAACACTTGTTAAAATCCTTTATGCACACGTTAACTGTAAAAAGAAAAGATTCCCCTTCAGCATGGGGATTTCTTCTGTTATTCAGGCATTGATATTCACAGAGAAAAAACTTTTTGATGCCAGGTTTTAACTTTTCATTTTGTAACTTTGTCTTTCTAGATCTATAGTTGCCTACCAGCCAACAGGGGAAAATACCCATGCTTTTGATGCGGCAGCGTTCTTCAAATCAGTTGGTGTTTTCCTGGGAATATTCAGTGGCTCTTTCATGATGGGAGCGGTGACAGGGGTTGTGACAGCTCTGATATCCTTTTTCATGTTCAGCTCTTCCAGACTGCATGATATATTCAGGTCTTAGCAGGAATCCCCTGTAGGAATGTTGACTCTAGCTTGTCCTAATCTGAGTGTGAAGATGTGATAAGTATTCATGTCACCTCCATCTTTATACAAAGCCATGTAGGTATCCGTAGAAATTGCCTTTTTCCTACATAACTGTGGCCGCAGTAGAAATTCTAATGATGTTGCAGTATCTGTTGTGCTGACAAAAGTTTAAAGCAAAGGAGAGACAATAGGTTCTAACACTTATCTTCCTTTTTAGTTTAAGGAAGTAGTGTCTGTTTGGGGGTTTGAAAGACAAACTCATGATAACTCGTGACTTATTCTCCTGTCTTCAGCAAAATCTCTCATAATAGCTATGTCAAACATTAATGGGTTCTTTGTGAGAACCCAGCATTAACCTTTCTGCTGGAAGTCTTGTTGAGCATCTTGGATGAGACTGAACCTCTACCAGAGTTAACATCCTAATATGATGTGCTTCGCCTGACCTTTCTTGCTCTCGGGAAGCTTAGTTTCACTGTTTGCTCTGAGGCAATCGGGGAGGTTCCCGAGTTTGGCTTTTGGCTCAGGTGGAAGACCTTAAGCCTGACCTGCTCAAGGGGTCATAGTGCTACATAAGGCAAAAACTCGAATTCTTTGCTGTTATACTGGCTGATGTAAGCCCATTTGCTTTGGTCTGTCCAGAATTCTGAAAAAATGATGTAAAAGGGGCAGAATGCAATATTTTCCTGTTTCCAATATTTTTCCTGTTCAATTTATTCATCAGTGAGCTGGATGAAGGCACAGAGGGCTCTCTCAGCAAGTTTGCTGATGATACCAAACTAGGAGGAGTAGCTGACAGCCCAGAGGGCTGCACTGCCATCCAAAGGGACCTGGACAGACTGGATAGCTGGGCAATGAGAAATATTATGAAATTCAACAAAGACAAGGGCAAGGTCCTGCACTTGGGGAAAAATAACCCCAGACACCAGTAGAGGCTGGGGACCGACCTTCTGGAGAGCAGCTCTGCAGAGAGGGACCTGGGCGTCATGGTGGGTGACAAGTTGACCATGAGGCAGCAGTGCCCTCGTGGCCAAGAAGGCCAATGGGATCCTGGGGTGCATTAGGA
>VZSV01000019.1:4660224-4671936 GCA_013398735.1 Nothocercus julius | reverse complement strand
TCTCTGGAGATCTTCCAAACCCGCTTGGACGCAGTCCTGAGCCACATGCTGTAGGTGACCCTGCGTGTGCAGGGGGGTTGGACTAGATGATCTCTAGAGGTCCCTTCCAACCTTAAGCATTCTATGTTTCTATGATTTTATATTAGAATCATGAACCTTTGACTCTTTATCTTAAGCAGTAATGTTTCAACCGTATTTTCCTGTATACGCACCACACTGGTTTGTCTGTTCATACCCTGTATAACAGACACCCTTCAGGTACAAGGGGAAATGCTTTAATGTTCAGTCCCCAGCTGCACTGTTCTACTGTTAGTGTGATCCACAGCTGTGATTCTTAATCTGCATTTTAGGCTATCAGCCATCCATAGTTCTAGCTGGTCAGTGCTGTTGCTGTGTATTTGGCTTTCTGGCTGGCTACCAAATACAGCTAAAATGCATTCAGATCCATTTTATAGCATCATATTTCTGAAGCAGCGATTGCCTCTTGCTCTTTTTAGTCTGTGTGCTCAAGAGGAGATCATGAGGAGAGGGGAGGCCGTTCCCAAGGCGGCCTCTGGTGAAAAACAAACAAAATCAAAACCAGCATATGAGATCTGTTGCTCAGTTATACAATTTTAATGACTCTTTGGGAAAATCATGTCATGTAATACTGTAGAAAGAAACTATAAACGTGCATTTAATCTCTTCTTAGCTAATTAGAACCCATGATTTAAGCCACAAATGATGTTAATAGACTGTTATTGCAAAGAAATTTTCAGTCCTGCTGTCATAACTGTGAAATAACTGTAGCTGCACCTCTCTACTAGTGAGGGGTTTAATAAATAGCTGACATACTTATTCATGGCCTTTTTAAAACAGATGGGATACTTGGTTTGCAAATATGATGCAGATATTTTGCATGGACTCTTTCTGTCTTTTAACGAGTTGTCTTGGCCATGCTATCTGTGATTATAAGAGTGAAGGTAGTGTAGCACTTCCTATTTCCTTTGTGAAATAGAGAGCCTGCTTGCTTGGCCTGAAGCGAAGCAGAATGCATGTCTAAGGAGTCAAGAAAGAAAACTGTCTTTGTGTTAAGGTTCAAATTAAAAAAAAAAATACAAAATAAAAATAACAGTTCATATTTGAAATAGCTTAATTTCAAATAACGTTTTAGTTACCTGCAGCTGGATAATCAGAGCACTCAGTGGGATGATGGGTTTCAGTTGTTGCTCCAGTACGTGGTACCACCTTAGTGTTGTCACGACCTGTTTGCCAAAACAAAACCCACAGAAAAGCCAAAAAGCCAGGCCAGCAATAACTGCACCTCATCAAAAATTCTAGTGTGATGGTTTTACATGGAGGGGAAGCTGCTTGGAGGAAAACCCTTGTTGAGGAGAAGGGTTGAAAATCGTTAGTTATTTCTAGTGTAATGCCAGCTTTTATTTTTGTAAGGATGATTTGGATTTTTTTTTTTTTTTTTTTTTTTTTTTAAATTCTACACTCTGAAAAATGTGTGCTGCAGTGTAAGTAGTGTGCTTCAGACCCCGTTCCCCCTGGGGAGTAGCTTAGAGAAATGGTAAGAAACGGGTGTTGGGGGGAGGAGGTGACAGTGCTCAGGGTTGCCGAGTGCTACGGAGGCTGTCGCTGTGAGGCAGCCAGTCACCTTCTCCTTCTTTTGCCCTGGCTGTTAACCACTCAGAGCGAACACCACATCCTGGGGTAGAGCCTGCAGGAGAGGAAGCTTCCGCCCACGCTCACCACAGAGGCTGTTGCGAGCCCCAGTCCTCTAGGAACCTGGGAATTTCCTTGTGGGAGTGATGCTGTCCATGGCCTTGCCATCCCTTTTGCCTGTTGAATTACAACTCTGCAAACATTAGTTTGCATTTGTTTAATGCTGCAGAGAGCCCAGGAGAATGATGGTGGGTCATGGTGCAGCCACGTGTGTGACACGTGTCCATCGAAGTATCGGTTCCCTCCAGGCGGGGAAGGGGGAAGTGCTGCCTGCTTTGCTGTTTCAGGTGGCCTGGCTCTTCTCATGCCACCCTGCTGCTTGGATTTCAGATTTCACAGGTGGGCATCATTGCCAGCCTTCAGAAGGGTGAGGGATTCCTACCATGCTACCTGTTAGCACCTGGATTCTTTCTGTATCTTCTAATAGAGATGTGTGTAGTGCTCTGCACTTCCGATATCGTGAGCTGTACAGTGTTCACCTGCTGCCAGAGCAGTGATGGGTGCAGGTGGGGGAACGGTACCACGCACATGAGAACAACTGTCTTACAGGATGTGGAGAGCTATGTTTATTGAGACTTGTGCCACTTTTTCAATATCTATATGAAATGGTAAATCAGTGTTTGGTTGTTTGAAGTTATTCAAGTTGGCTCTCATGCAGAAGATGAACTTTTTTTCTCTCACCCTTTTAAAGACTCAGCTGTTGTGCTTGAGCTGGCTCTTTCTCTAAAACACATCAATGCAGGGAGAGGAAATACGTTTTGATGTAGGCAGGATTTTTGTTTTACCTCAAAAGTACAGAAGTAACCATGCTTGCTGAAAAAATGACTTATCAACAGATCTGAACAGAAATTCTGTTAAATCTGCTTCATCGTAGGGTTCTTTTAAAATTACAGTGGTCTTGACTAACATTTCTGAATGTATTTTATAATTCAGTAGAATAAAATAAAGCTGGGGGGGAGGAAGACTCTCTTAAAGCAACATCTACAAGGATCACCAAGTATATATCCCTTCCATATTGGCACTTTGCAGGAATATGTGACACAGAGCAAGATATTTTAGTTGAAAGATATGGAAATATCTGAAAGAGATGAGTGTTGCAAGGGGAAACCTAAGACTTTGTTTCTCCATCCATAAGTTTTTCTTGATACTTGATTTGTCAAATGAGTTGACTGAATGTTCTTAAATCCACATTGGTTATTAGTGCATTTAAAGACTCTTTAAAAATGCTATGTATAAAAAAGCCAAACACTCATGTATTGATCCCTTATCCAAAGACTTAACGTGACCAAGTTTACCAAGTTGCACTGCTTCCCCCTACTGGAAACAGCTCTCTTCTTCCTGATGTCCTGGAGCACTTTCTTGCTAGCAGAAGCTTGCGGATTTACTGGTGAGTTTGGGGGATTCAAGCATGCTTTGGTAAGACTCCTGTTTATCTTAGCCATTTTAAACTTGCTCTTAAAAACATTCCTACATGAAATGTGACATGGATGCCTCAGGGTTTTTTATGTTTAGTACAATGCCATCTAAGGCAGAGCTCACTTTATAACAAGGGTATTTAAGAAAATCACTGCTTTGTTTCAGCTCTTCCCCCAAAACCTGAAATGTTTGTGATTCATTTAAAAACGAGGTTAATAAAATCTCAAGAGTAAGGATGTTGTATATAATTTAGCAGAAGTTTATGAGCAGGGAGGTAGGTGTGGTGTTAAGCAGACATGATAAATGGACTATTTTTTTCCATGTGATTCTGATCGCAGGTGTAGTAGCTGTCCTCTTCTGTGGAATTACCCAGGCCCACTATACATACAATAACTTGTCAGTTGAATCAAGAAGTCGTACTAAACAGGTAAGACATTGCCCCTTACCTTTTCAGTATTCTACTGTCATAGTAGTCTGTGTATTACTGGGTTTTTTGTTTGTTTGTTTTTAAGCATTTTTATTACTTGGCCATTAATTTGAAACTCTTTTCTTCCTAGCTCTTTGAGGTATTGCACTTCCTGGCTGAGAACTTCATATTTTCATATATGGGTCTGGCACTGTTTACTTTCCAGAAACACATATTCAGCCCAGTTTTCATCATTGGAGCTTTTGTATCCTTTCTTGCTTTGTGTGAGAATTTGTACATGCCTTTAAAATCTCTTCTGACCTTACAGTTTAAAGCATGATGATTAATTTGTGTGTGATACATTACAGGCACAATAATTCCAAGAATATGCTTTTATTACCCTTTTCATCAAAGTTGTAAGGCTTCTATGCCATAAACAGGCTCTGCAACTGAGCAAATGCTAAAAGCCACCTCAATTCAGTTTATATGTAAAAGTATGTGCTTTGCTCCTTGTAGTTACAGCAGTGCAACTTCAGGCATTGGATTTTAAAATTCCTTTCCTGGCTGGGAAGCCTAAGTATTGGCAGGAGGGAAAGGCATCATCCTGTGTTGCACTTCTATCAGCATGAGTAACCCGAGTTATCTTCTTAAAGAGGTGAAGTGCTGGCTACTCACATGTGGTGAAGGACTACACTAAAGGCCACAACCCAAATAGCATACTGCCAAGGGAATTCTTCAGGAAGGGCAGTGGCTCACCAAGACACTGTGAAATGGCCTCTTTCTGAAAAAAAAAAAATCTATTTTAATCTTCCTATTTTCTTCTAGAGTATTCTAGAGGGATTTACAAATGGCCTTCAGGACTCTGTTGTTGTTGTTTCTTGTTTGTGTGTTTTTCCACTGTTCCCCTCCCACCCGAAATATATACCTTGCTCACCTGGAAAAACTACATCAGATTAATCTGAGGGGGGGGGGGGAGGAGGATGGGGGAAGAGAGGGCGATGAGGGAGAGAGTGGACTTCTGCACATCATGTTGTGGAGGGCATAGGTGTCCAGATTTGGTTCTCTTTTGAAGAACCCGAATCAAGGCCTAATTGGTGTATTTGTGGGAAAGAACTCAAGAAATCTTGTTTTTCAGATCAAGGAAATACGTTACATTATACAGTTTAAGCAGATGTGATGATATGGGTATAAGTTGAAATTAAAGTATGATTTTCTGGACTCCTGTGTTACCTAATTGAGGAATCTTCATTGCTGTAGCCTGTTTTCTTTCTCTTCCAATTTATATAATGTGCTTGAATTTGGCAAGTTCTGTGAAAACAAAACAGTGCCTTTAAGGAGCATTTGCATATTCTGTGTATAGGGTATATACACTCACTGACCTTGAAGCAAAGTCCTTTTGATTGATGTTAACAATTCCCTAAAACAAGTGAAATCATAGTTGTTTATCCTTCCTCTTCCCCTTTCCCACAATCTTTACTCTGAAGATGATTTTCTTCCTGTCTTTTCTTCCCTGCCTCTGTTACCCTTTTCCTATCCCTCTTTTTCTCCCAATATACTTAATGTCCTTTGCACCTCTTGAGTGCTTCCCTGCCTTTGGGAGGAAAGCAGCTGGTACTGGCACCCATATTTTCTTGCAAGTCACTTTCCCCACTGAAGTGACACCAAGAGGCATCACCAACTGTTGCAAAGAAAAGGTGTAACTTTTCTATAAAAATAGTGGTAAGCAAAGTCCTGGTTTCCTGGAGACATAATTCGCTGCAAAATGGATTGTTACTTCAGTATTTAGCTCTGGCGACAACCCCAGAGTGTCTAGCATTCTTCTGTGGTTTTGTTTCTCTTCCGTAAGAGAGCTATTTCATCTTCTAATGTTGTTATTCCCCTAGCAAATAGTGTTTGAGGGTTTTTTCCTGATTATGCTGGTGTCTTATAGGATTTCACCACATCTCTCCACTTTGTTGCAACATGTTCCTGACGTGGTAGAGGAAACGCTCATCTTTCCAGGCATTCACTGGAGCCACTGGATGCTTTATAGCACACTAAGGAGGCGGGAAAAGCTCACCACTTGCTTTCATTGCCTGGAATACATTTTTACTACTCTTTGGGAACCTGACTGTAGTGTTGACCAGTGTCTTTGGATTTTTTTCCTTCTTGTTACTTACCTTGAATTCTTAAGTGCGTGCCAGCCAGTGAGAGGCTTTGCCACTGCAGGAGCTGCAATGAAATGGCTGCTTGCTGGTCTTTTTCTTTAGAAACAGAGTCTGAAACAGAGTCTGATGTTGACGGTGATAGTTATCTGAAGTCTGATTTTACAAGTAAAGTCTTCATTTGTATAGCTTGTAACTTTAGTAGGTATGCCAGTGTGCATTAAATTGCTTGGTTATAATAGCTGTTAAAATTTGCCTTCTGTGCTACAATCAGTTGTGTATGCACAACTGTGAGAATCTGCTTTTAATATAGTCAGGGATAACGTAAACACTTGATATTGTTGTGTAAGCTTCTCATTAAAACACAGATTTTTGTATTAGCGCCAAATATCAAGAACTGTGTACTTCAGGAAAATGAGATCCTTAACCCTCAGCTATGAACAGGTTGCAATATTTCTGGGCAGAGCTGCACACATCTACCCTCTCTCCTTCTTATTGAATCTGGGCAGAAGGCATAAGATCAGCTGGAACTTTCAGCACATGATGATGTTTTCAGGTAAGAACAAAAATATTTGCTAAAACAAAAATTCTTCCTTTTTAACTAATGAGAAATTAATAGAAATACCACTTTATATATATAAATTCATGTGTCTGTTTCTCTACCAGAAGACTTGTAACTGTTGCAACATGTCTGTAGCCTGCCCTCAGGTATTTTTCAGCCATTGCAGAAAGTATCATGTCTGAGAAGAGCTGAAATCTTAGAATGTCAGGTTCTGGCAGCCAGCAGTCACCTCAAGCTGTGAACAGAATATTTGCATTTGAAATATTGAGCGTCTCAAGGGGATGGGGGCGTTGGGATACATCTCTTCCATAAAGTTTATTTCTAGGTGAGATGATACATGTGTTGTGTAGAAACAGGTATCTGCCAAGATAATCTAGACATGGTTGAGTGTCCTCTCCTAAAGAGCTGGAGAAAACTAGGTATTTGACTAAGAAATTATTTACTGTTCCTGTCACACAGGTAATTCTTGAACTTTCTTTCATTTCAAGTAAATCATAGAGTGCGTATCTGCGTGCATGTGCATCTTCCTCCCCTACTGCACAAGTACATAAATGTCCTTGTTGCTAGGGTTTTGTAATCCAGGGGAAGTATGTCCTGTCTATGAGTGTGGTTTTACCAAGAGACCTTTTGCATCTGATAGCTTATTCATATCAAGAATTCAATCTTGAGTTGCAGAGGCAAATGGAAATGTTTGTGTTTTCGTTTAAGTTTAGGGAGCTTTTGATTTCCAAAATACATTTTGCTGGTATCTAAAACTTGGTGTCTGCATTAGTTCCTACCTTTTTGTAGCGCTTGCACATTCTGAAATTGAGAGACCCTGTTTTTATATGTGAAGTGTTCTGGGTGGTAGATAAACGGTGACAGTTCCCACAAGCTATGGGAGAACAATCTGGAAGCAGCAGGTAAACCTGCTGACTGAACTTCTGTGAAACAACCTGGGCCCAGTGCTTTCCACCATCACTTTCTATCCGTCTGGTTGGGAAGGGAGCAAGAAGGATGCTGTGTTACGATGAGGCTCAGATGCACTTTTGAAGCTCTCCTATTTCCTTCTGTTGCACAGGTCTCCGGGGAGCCATGGCATTTGCTCTGGCCATCCGAGATACTGCTACGTACTCGCATCAGATGATGTTCTCGACAACTCTCCTTATCGTCTTTTTCACCGTCTGGATTGTAGGGGGAGGCACAACCCCCATGCTCTCCTGGCTCAACATCAGGTCAGTACGCAGCTGCGTGCCCAGTAAACACCACTCCTCAAATGGCAGCTGTGCTATAGCAGCAGTAGTCCTGCAAAACTTGTTTGAAGCTTGCTTAGAGGTGTTTTGGGTATTCAGACCACTGTTAGGTACAGGCAGGAGGAAGTACAAGCTGGGATGGAAATCACGCCAGATCCTGCTGGGATTGAGCCTAAAGCTTTCTGGTACCATGTGAGTAGGGATCTAGGTCTTTGTCAGCACAGCAGGCTAGGGAATAGCATTGACTAATGCAACAGCCCCTGTATTGAAAAGATAGAATTAGCCTATGCAGCCTCATATCCAGTTTCTTTTCCTATTATATTAAGACGTTTCCCTGCTTTCTGGTTCCTGGTAATGTTCTGTTTATAATGCCTCTGCTCTGTTTTCCAAGTTAATAGGAGTCTTTAATGGGTGGAACTAAACTGGATATACTTTGAACAAGCATCCAGATAGATTTGACATCATCTAAGCAACTGGAATAGTTGGGATCCTGGTCTTGGGACCTAGGGAAACGTTAAGCAGCGTGATTATAACTGCTTCCTCTGTAAACTCTGGCTAATGCTTGGATACTTTAGGGCTGTAAGTAGCCTCAGCCATGTATATACTTACCTGCAGATTGCTTGAGAATTTTGAATCAGTCTGTCATTAAAGAGCACGTATGTTTCCATTCTGCGATGGTTTTAGCAGCTGAATGACAGGGAGACAGAGTAAATAGTGGAATTAAAACAAAGCGCACTGTACCAAACCCTCCAGTGTTTTTGCATGTGTAAATTATATATGCTCTTAGGCACATGAAAGCCTACTTTGTGTTACATTCTAGTTGTACTCAGCAGAATTTGTCTCCCACTGTCTCGTAGCAGGATAGGGAAAAAATCTTAAATCATATAATCAGTCTCTGTGAAGACTTAACAATTCTTAATGATTATTGGTGCTTTCAGAAAACTAAGTGAACTACTTGGCAGTAGGTGAGAGGTGCTTTCTAGGTTGAAAATAGGATTGCTAGAATTCCCAGGAATGTTTAGGAACCCTGCTTGCTCAAGTCAGCTGAAGTCAGGCTGTACCTGATCTGACAATGTCAGCAGTAAGTCTTGGAGCTGTGTGGTGGGATGAGCTTACTAAAAACTCTGAAGTGTCACTGTGACTGACATCTTGTCAAAAGGAGATGCATTTAGGGTTGAACTGCTCTGTGCCAAGGAGACACCATCGGCTGCAACCTTTGCCACATGCCTGCAGCCCAGAACGGGCATTACTACAGCAGTGACGACAACAGCTTGACTCTGTATCACAGTAAATATTGGGTGTGCTCTTGGAAAATCCTGACTTTATTTGATGGAATCTGCGTGTGTCTGTGTGTTGAGCCAATCTGTTTCTGCTCTTAAATGCATGTTGCAGATGTTTGGCTCGTACATCAGGCAGAGGCACCACTTGCATTTAGACACGATCTCGTATTGCTAACGAGATTATGTAACCATCCAGTCCCAAAGTCAGCAGCAAAACGGTTCCAGTGCAGCTGTGTCATTAAGGATCATGAGATACCACGTAATAACGATATTCCTAAACCCAACCTGACCAGCTTCTGTTGCCATGTGAAAACTCTGAAGTGACTTTAGGAAGATACCTGGAATAGGTAGCACGTTACCTCTCCATGAGGTGTCTTTGGCAGCAGAGCAGCTTTCTGGCCAGTAGTGGTGTGAAAGGAGAGCTGCGCTAACACACCTCAGCAAGCAGGGCAGGCCCAGGGCCTGCTTAGCCAGCAGGGCGCACGGGCTGCGTGAGATGTGGGAAGCCAGAGAGCAGGTGCAGAGGTTTGGCGTGCAGGGTGCAACCTTTCTTGAAATCTCATCGCAAAAGTGATCGAGTGGTGTGTGCCAAGATCTGCAGCCTTGGCATTAGCTGACATGAGACTGTCTGTTGCCTCCCTTTGAATCCAGTATATTTCAAAGCATCTTCTGAAGCTTCCTGCCATCAGGGCAACAAAGCAGAGTCTAAGAGACGTCATCATAGATGCTGCTGTCCTGGGCTTTCTGCCCTTCTTCCAGTACCTTTTTGGTTGCGGGAGCATTGGTGGGTATTTCGCAGCTTGTCATCAAGCAAATGGTTACATTAAGCAAGGAGGAATTCAGTCTGCTGTGTGTGTCAGAAGGGAGCCCCTGAGAGCAGTCGGCCGCCACCTCTGCCCTAGGTTCCTCCTTCAGCTGTCAGCACAGTGACAGGACTGACTGCTGGACCATGCCCAGGTTCTTGCCACGGGCAAACTTGTTCTGAGATGATCTGAAACGTTACCCGTGTTGCAGGCCTGCTGAAACCTCCTGCAAATTGGGAATGGGCCGGGCCTGTGTGGTGGCAGTGAGAACTTTTGTTGTGGGTCTAGCTCAGGAAACACCTTGCAAAGCACCCAAGAAGGTACCATTACTACTTTAAGCGGTCTGGCTCTATAATGAGACTTTTGAGTGTGGCTGTGTTGCTGTTCCTCCCGCCTTCCGGGGTGACCCGTGTTCATTCCAGGCTTGCCCTTCGGGTAAGTTCCACTTGCAGGAATCGATTTGCACGATGAGTGAGAACAGTTGGGAATACAGAGCAGTGCTGTGCTCCCATTCCTGGAGTAGCTGCCAGAAGGCAGTTAACTGAAATGTGATTTATTATTTATTTCTGAGATGTGCCTGCCCTTGCTTGTAGGTGATAATTTTTACTTTCATTTCTGTTTGTCGTGGTTAACAGAAAAGCAGCAGTTGACTTGCACGTTAAGGGAACAGCCTGTGCAAACAAAGGAATTCCACATAGAAAGTGTTACAGGGAACTGCATGGCTTTGTCTCCAGCTGCCCTGATCAGTCCTGCTCTGTTAGTTACTGAGGTCTGAGGTCCAAAAATTATTTTTGGTCTGAGGCTGATGTGAAGTGAGATTCGTGCCAGGAGGTGGCAGCCACGCGCTGCTGATGAGGAGTTGGAAACCAGGGCTCGTGCGCCGCCGGTCATCCCATGTGCTACAACCCTGCCTGCAGGGAGGGAAGGCCTTTCCAAGCTTAGACCTAGCAAAGGGGCAGAAAACGAGCAGTGTGCTGTCCCTTCCGTCCCCTTCGGCCAGTGCCAGAGCCAGAGGGAGCTGAAGTCCCAGGGCCTCGCTCAGCAGGGCTTAGTGCTGGCCGGGTCCTGACGTCCTGGCGCGGAGGCTGACGGAGCCCCTGGCACCTACCTGCTAGATTAGCTTGCAGGAGGCTGAGGATAAGTTGTGCCCACACACCTGGTTGTTCAGCAGAAAAGAGATGGAAAGATAAAAAGCTAGTTTGCTTTCTAGGTTAAGTAAATAAAGGGGGATAAGAAACTAGTACCACTTTTTTGTGGGACTTAAATGTTGGGAGTCACGTGTTGTGTCCAGCTCCTGTGTGAAACTCAGTGGTTTCCTCTGCCCTGGCTGACTTCAGCCTTGGGAGAGCGAGGTTCTCGGGAGGCGGCCGCTCTTGTGCAGCGGGAAGGTCACGGCTGGCGGGGGTGGTTGCCCTGGGGCCTCGGCTCTGCTGAGCAGCCGACGCGCCAGAGGCCCTGCCGCCCCGCGGTGCTGCTCTCCTGCCCGTCTGCTGCCGCCTTCCT
This sequence comes from Nothocercus julius, assembly GCA_013398735.1. NCBI lineage: Eukaryota > Metazoa > Chordata > Aves > Tinamiformes > Tinamidae > Nothocercus > Nothocercus julius. The sequence continues at coordinate 4,660,880 of VZSV01000019.1, read as the reverse complement.
GGGGCGCCCCGCCGCGGGCGGCACCTCGCAACGGGCCGAGCTCCGTCCCTGGCACCTGCCGGCGATTTTCATTGTGGTGGTTGTTTAAAAACAAACAGCTTTGGGGCATCTATTCTCTCCAGCGAGGTGAAATAAAAACAGAAAAGCAGGTCAGGGAAGGAGCAGCTAATACAAAAGTTAGGGTTTTGCCTAAGTAAAAAAACAGCATATGGAAAAAGACAGGTAAAGTAAGGCAATTCCTCCCTCTTGCTGAGCTCTGCCTTTTCTCAGACACTTGGGAGCGGGTGTGTTCCTGAATCGGGAACTAGCACGAGCAGTATGTGGCCGTCGGGTGGAAATGGGCGGCCAGACAGAGGCCCCGCAGTTGGGAGCGGAGACTTGAGCTCGTTGCATAAGTGGGTGGGGAGGAGAGATCACAGCAGTGAAATCCAAGTAGAAATGCTGGAATCCTTACATGTTTCCAATTAAAGCCCTTGATATCAAGCAAGCCTAAAACTTAAGGCCAAAGCTAGTGTTAAACCCGTTATGTTGTTTGTATGATTCTTCTTGGCTATCAGTGAGCCACTGAATTTGTTTTTTCACAGAAAATAAAGTATGTCATGGACACTAAAGTGAAAGCTGAAAACTGCAGTCTCTTTTTTTTTTTTTTTTTTTTT
>VZSV01000019.1:4646143-4660209 GCA_013398735.1 Nothocercus julius | reverse complement strand
GTGTGTGACTAAAGCTGAGAAACAGTTTCCTGCTTCAATTTTAACAGTTTCAGCAACTACAGAGCCCTTAAATCAAAAGCATTTGCAAAGCTCCTCTTTTCAGGAAAGTAACTTACTTATTTACTTATTTCATTATATCACTGGAAAGAAGGGACCGCGCAGTGTTTGTACTGCAAAATAATGTTTAGTTGTTTCTCATTAGGAATGGTTGACCCCTCTTGGCACTGGTTCCTTTCATGCTGAATGAAGCATGCTGTGCTTTAAAGCCTTCCTCTCTTTCCCAAGCTGCCTCAAATGAGGAGGGTTGTATCTATTATAATGAAGTAATTTCAGTTATACTTAGCAACTTTTTCCTAAGTCTTATGCATGAGCGTATGCATACATTATATTTTTATATATATATATATATATCTTTCTATTTAAGGTATTTTGGGGTGTCTTTCTCCAAGAAAAGTTGGAGGCTACAGTTTTTTTTTGTTGTTTGTTTTTTTTTGCTTTTTTATTCTAAAAAAAATTTACACCTTGGACACGCGGAAACTCTCACAGGGGAAGCCAGCTGACGTACCTTTAGCAGCACCCCAGTGGCTGCTAGCACCTGATGGCAGTCTCAGATTGGGCACCGTTCTGGCAGGTGGTCCCCGTTAGTTGTTGAATAAACTGTGCACGTCCTGCCTACCGTGCCGCACCGCGCTGCGATGCCGGGGGGCCACTGTCGATACCGGCCTAGATCCTTGCGTTGCCTTTAGGGTCTTCAAGGAGGAAGGTGTTTCATGAGAGGCTGCCTCCTCCTGCTTTGCAGCCTGCTGTTTCCAATTCTCTGCCAGATAGAGCAGATAGATGCTCTGGGTTCTATCATCTGCAGCCACTTTGTGCTGCCAGCAGGGCAGGCACACGAGGCAGTCGTTGTCCCTTTCCCTCTGCCATCCCTCTTCATGCACTGCTTGTCCCGGTCATCTGGCCCTGTCCAGTTTTTGCCATCCCCCTGCCCCCCATCTCCAGTTTTCCTTCACCAGTCGTGAATCTCTGTTTTGGAGGCTCAGTGCAGCTTTACTAGGCTGACCTTTTCAGGTTGTTGGGTTTTTTTCTCCCTTGGTAGGCAAAGGACTGTTTCCTCCTTTGCAGTGTTTGGAAGCGAGCACAGGAGGTGCTTCCTTATCTCTGCTCTTTCCCTCTGCCCCATGGTGGGGGGAGGGTGTGTGGGGGGCAGGTCCCATCCAGCCCACGTAGGAGCTGGAGTGAGATGTGTCTGGAGCAAACAGGAGATAAGGGTGTAACCGGCAGGGTCTGACAAGCCTCAGCAGGCACCTTTGGGAGCCCTTATCTTGGGCTTGCTTAGGTCAATTAAAGGCACCCTAAAACCATCCTTAATAACTTTTCATAGTTCTTGGAGCTTTTTCAGTGATTGAGGTTTGGGAGTTTGTTTGGTTTTTGCTTTTTAACATAGGGCTGGGAATTTTCTTCTTTCACAGCCACCTTTCAGGAACAGTTGAACTCTTCCAAAACAGCTCAAACTTCCCAGAAATGCAGCTCTCAATACGGACATCTGGGAAGTGTCAGTATATTAGCTTGGCACAGGTACAGCATTAAGGAAGGAGTCTTAGAAGGGAAGTTATTAGGCAGCTTTTAGCTTTTGCCAGACATGCAGTGCTGGCCTTATCTGAAACTGAGTGCTCAGACTTGTAACGTGGCATGGGAAAGGGCTGGTGAACTAAGATTTGAAAACAAATCCATCCAAAGTCTGGCGTTTGCCTGTCTTCAAGGATTGTACTGGTGCATGCTCTCGGTTTTGCAAGCTTATGGCCTTAATTCTTTGGCTATTCAAGATGCAAGTCTGCAATGCACATGCAAACCCCCCTCTCTTTCAGAAGTGAGGCCTCTGAGGATTTCTTAGAGTGGACACCAAGTGATTAATTATTCCCAATAATCTATGCCTTGATATTAGCGTAAGCAGTATATAATTAATGTCGTACGCCTTTGTGAAAAAGTGTGTAGGCGGGAACAATTTGTAAATAATTTACATTGCAAGTATTAGAAACCAAATGTGCCTTCCCTTGTGGTTTTCTCTGAGTACCATGGAAAAGGTGAAGCAAGGAATAAAAACAATGTCTACCATGGCTGAAGATTAATTATGTTGAAAATTGTTAGTCGGTGGCTACATAAATTGCTCAGTTTACGTATGTACTTACCAGTTGTGTTTGACTGCTCCTTCCAACACAGAAGGCTGTGCTGATGCCTTCTCTCATGCATGCATAGTTTCTTATGACTTGAATTGCTTTCTTTCTCTTTTAGAACATGTGCAAGTCTCAAGGAGTAGAATTGTGTCTTTGTCTCCATGTAGTAGCTCTCTGAAAAACTGCTAAATTTAATTTTGTGGAGAGGAGGGATGTTGAGTATCATATGCTAAATGCAGGTGTTTTGCCAGCTGAGTAAATGAAGAATATTACTGGAGATGTCAATCAAGGGAACTTCTATGATTCTTTTTGTCACTTTTTCATTATTCTGCCATTTCTAATTCTTGTATGTTTTGCCTTTTCTCAGTTGGGTGGGGGTTTGGGTTTTTTTTATTTTTGTTTTTGTGGTTAGGCAGCTCTGCAGAGCTACCATCTCACGAGCATTTTATTATCTGCATTCCATTCTTGTACTGTGCCAGAGTCGGTGACCACGTTGCATCGGTGGAAGAGATGAATGAAAGCCGCTGGCTGTATTTCAGGTGACACCGCGCTCCCCTCGACCCCAAATTAACCTGGTGCTTGGCTCTCTTCATCTCTGTAACCCTAAGCGTGTGCTCTCTTCTCGGGGCTCCGGCATGCTGCTGCAGCTTCTCTTTTTTGCAGGGTGCCAGGGATATTCCTCAAGTCGGAGTCCATCTTGTAAACTGGGAGAGTGTGGATCACACATCAAGTCTTTAGCTTTAGAAAACACCTTTAACTTCGGGGTCTGGATGATTTATGCTTTGAGACCATTGTATTTGGTCTGAGAGGACTTGAAAACTGAGAAATCACGAATGTGATCCCATAATCCCAGATTACATAGGTATTCTTGGGTTTCCTTGGGATTACTTCCTCTAATCATTCAGGTTGGACTTTCAGAGGTGATACAGTCCAGCTTTTTCGGGTTGTGTAAATGTCAGATTGCTCCATAGGAAATGCTAGTAAGAGTGGCGATGATGGAGATTCCCCATCTCCTCTAGGGAATGGTCGAGAATTGTTGGACAAAATCTGCAGCTGGCAGCTTTAGGGCAGTGGGTGTTTGTATGCGTGTGTCCAGGCAGCTTCTGGGGGAGGGCCACTGGTAAGTTTTTCATGTGTCCCACCACACTTCAGCACTCCCAGGCAGCTGCTTAAATTGCCAGGGCTGCAGAGGTTAGCATTAAAGCAGCTTGTTCTACGAGTCTGAGAAATATGACCAGAAACCTTATGCTTTGATCCTAGAGTTAGGAGCCTAGTCCCTTTGCCATTACAAGGCTGTTAAAACCTGAAAAGCTGTTTGTCCTTAAACAAAAACAACATCAACAAATAAAGCTTATTATGAAGGAGTGGAGAGCAATACTGAAATTTTACTTAATTTTTACTATGGAAGACCCTTGTCTACGAATTATCTTAAACTTCCCAGTGCAGGAGTAAAAATAATGACTGAACTGTATATACTAAATACCAGTACTTAAAGCACAATAGCTGTACTGAAGTGATAGAATAATTAATTGTTTCTTTTAGCAATTGCTACAGGCTTTTGAAAGGAATGGAGGGGCCAGCAAAGCTACTTGCTGACATCTGCACAGCCCTGGTGCTGGCTGTGCCGCAGCCTCTTTAGCAAAACACTGTTTTCAACCTGAACTTGTTTGTTCCCCTGCCTGTCTGGGAGACTGCTTGAGGAAGACTCCAAAACAGTCACTGAGCTTGTGGTTATGGGGTCAGTTATGGTCAGTGAGGTTTAGCTCTCTGACCTTTGCCTTTGAGGGAGAACATGTGCAAACCCATCCAGTACCAACTGATTTTTTTTTCTAATTTAAATACTATTTAAATAAATCAAAATAGATGTTGACTTTTACAGCATGTTTAAGTTATAGTAAGCTTTTAAGTGCAACTACTTAGGGATGTGAGGATTTTTTTTATTATTTTTTATTTTTTTAAACAGTAAGAAAAAAAAGTGGGGACTGTCCATACACCCAAGAGCTTTCCTTGTGCTTTCAATGAGGGAAGTCATTAAAGTAGGGTGAGATAGCGTAATGTTTTCTGTGCATCTCTTCCCTTCAAAGGAAGCCAGGGAGATGCTCTTGTATTGCATAGAAGATATTCTTGTATTGAAACTCATGATCTTAACAAAACAAAACAAAAAAACTTTCATCATTAAAATGAAACCTTCTTAGAACCTGGAAGGGTGGGAGCCTGCTAAAACAAAATTCTTTTCAGGTGACCTATGTATGTACACATTGAAACATAAGAAAAGACAGACTTGTTAGGAAAAATAAATGCTTTCTGTGCAAGCAGATCTAAAGAATAACAGATACCAGCAGTAATCCTGGGAATTCAAGAGTACTGTTATTTTTTTGTGTGTGTTAATGTATGAACTGGTGTACGGTTTGAAATGTGAAAGTAAAAAAAAAAAAATAAAATAAAAAAAGGAGGAGGGAGATTTCATTAGAAATGCTCAAAATGCGAGTTCGCCTGAAGAATAACTTTGAAAAACATTAAAATAGCCTGTGTCCATATGCTTATTTAAATATTGAAAGGGTCTTCTGTAGTAAAAGAAAAGCTTGGCCAAAAACTGAAACCCTTGATGTTGAAAGGCTCTTTTTGCCTCTTCGGGAGGTGAGTGAACCCAAACACTTGCTCTGTGGTACAGCCTGGTTTGTCGCTGAGCAGTGTGGTCAATCTGCTTGGGTCTTCTTAAAAGCCCTGACCCTCCTCCTGCTCCAAGGGCAGTTGAGATCTTAAGATGCAATGCACAACTGTAAGTCAAGAAAAAGCAGACAAATTCTGAATTGTTTACTACTTTTTTTCTTTTCCTTTTTGAAATGAAGTGAAGTAAGTGCATAGCTCAGTGCATTAAAATGCACTACCCTCCGTGTCCATCCACTGTTCCCTTAGCTTGCAGAGCTTTTTAGTCTTGAAACTGTCCCGTGCCAATGGATTGCCAGGCCAATGGGTGGAAGGGTTAAGATGCTGTGCGGGGGTTTTGCTACAACAGGGGAGAGAAGGGATGAGGAAAGAAAAGAGGCTTGGCCTGGAGCGGGGAAGCAGAGGGCTTTGCAGCTCCAGCTCAGCGCAGCATTGCTGGAGGCTGTCCAAGAGTGGCCTCCTGCATTCTCTCTGAATTATGGGGTCATGTGAGGCCTCGGGGTGGCCATTAGTCCACAAGGATAACTTAAACCTAGTTCAGTGCCCAGTTTTCTTTCCTCCTGTTAGAAGGTGATGCCTATAAGTTATTTAATGGTGATTCCTCTCATTTTTATCAGTATAGTCGTCTGTATCTGAACGTAAGTCGCGTGTGGATTGCAGCTTATCATGTGCAAGCTTGGGTCCCCAAACACCTAGATGATACAGGCTTGCCTGCAATGTGCAGTTGATTTCTGGTAACTGTCTCAGAAATGATGTTGCAAAAACAGTATAGCTAGAAATAGCCAGCACAAAACCCAGGCAATAAAGAATTTACTCTAAACCAGTTCAATCCCTTACAAGAGAGGGAAAACAAACAAGCAACTGTTTCAAGCAACTTGTTCTCATCATTTGATGCATTTTCATGCTGTCATTATGCAACATGGTAGGACTGAAAGGCAGCATGTGCCCATGGAAATATTTAACATTGAAAGGCTGGGGGGCTCAGTTCCATAGGAGAGGGCAAAGACTGAGACATGAGTGGAAATGGAGATAGGACTAAGCCAAGTCTGCTTTTTTAATCGAAAGAACCTGAATATAATTGCAAGGATCATGTTTAAATGTTTTAGACGGAAATACTGCCTGAAATCATAGCATAGTAATAAGATGACTGCTAACTATGCAAAAACAGAGACCCTACAGACTACGTTCTGTAGTCACTCACCGTCTTGTTATGCACACCGTCTGGTCACTCTCAAGGTGGCCATGGACTAGACAGGCCACTTGAATGTGCTCTCTGACCACTTGAAAAATCCCATTTGGTATTAGATGAATAAACTTTCAGCAAGTTAATGTCATTAATATTTATGAGGTGTTACTGGTACTTCACCCTGTCAGTGCCTTTAGAAATAATGGTGTGCACACGTGTGTGTGTGTGTGTGTGTGTGTGTGTGTGTGTGTGTATAGATGTAATATATTTGAGGAATTTTTGGGCCTATCTAGCAGCAAAGTGTTTTGCCATGTCAGATCTTTAGGCTGGACTTATCCTTAGTCTCTGATTTCCTGTTACTGAACATGAGGGATATTGCCCACTGAAGAGGGTGTCAACCCACAGTTCACCTCTTTAGGCCAAAAAATAGCATTTGCCAGTGCCCTAAAGGAATGCCCTAAAGCATTTGCCAGTGCCCCAAGGTAAGCAGTTAAAGTTGATGCTGAACTGGAGTTAGAACCTCTGTTACCTGTAGGTGGTTGCTGCTTGAGTGAAAAACATCTTACTTATAGTTGTTTAACCACAGGGGAATAATGGACAGCTCTTCCTGAAACTGTTCTTATAACTTCTCTGAATGCAGCTTTGCTGGGTGATTAAGGTGCTTTTAAAATGCATTGGGCTCAACTTAACATTTGCAACCCTCAGTAACACCTCTTGCTTTGTTTTCCTGTTTCTGTAGAGTTGGAGTTGACCCAGATCAGGATCTTCCACCTACTAATGACAGCTTTCAAGTCTTACAAGGAGTAAGTAACTACATAACTTCTTTATTAGGCTGTTCTTATGTTACAACTAAGATGAAAAAGCTACAGAAGTTACATGCATGGATGAAAACTTTCTCCCCCACCTGGAAAGTCAGTAGTGGCGTTTACATCATAATAAGCAATGCCCACCAAAACACTCTGTGGTGTTTAGTGTTGTGGTGCAGTTTGTCTCTCTAAACCTCGCCTTCAAATTGGGGTGTGTGTGTATCCTAACCAAAAATCTGCTCTAAAAGCCCTCTCAGATCTAATTCAGTCCACCTAACGTGGTGCTCTCTCCTCTGCCCTGCCTGCACACGCCTGCTTTTGCTGTTCTGCGGCGTGAGCAGACGTCCCCGGCACTGGCACGCAGAGATAGTGCTCTTGGCTTCTGCTCAACAACGGAGACCGAACTCTGCCCTTTGGACGTGCTTAGAACCAAAGATTAAGTTCACTAATCTGTTATCAGCTAGTGTGTACTGGATCACAACCCAAGTGGATTTTGTGTCTACCACCTGCCACGTTTATGAGACAAAAGCAACATCAGAAAATCATCATTTTATCTTCAGCCTAATGTAGCTATGAATTTTTCAGCTTTCTAGGCATCAAGAGCAATCCAAGAGTTGCCTTTTTCCTTTTGCTATGGTCGGAGTGCCTGTGTGTCCTTTAATTCTGGGTCCCTTACACTAATCAATGTTCAATTTAAAAAAAAAAAAATCCTCTTTGCTTGATTTTGTCATTGTTAAACTAAATCCCTAGTCAATCTGGGAATTAAATTCAGCTCCTAAGAGAAAAAACAAATAAACCCCCTGTTTTTTGTCTGGCTTTACCTCATAGTTGATGAGGGTAGATGGAATGGTGTCTTTTGTGAGCTACGTTGATGAGTCCGTGTCCTGGATGCTGCCTCCTATGCAAATACAGCAGTGAAACTAGTAAGCGTGGGTGTAGAGCTCTATCCGTACCCAGTCCTGAAAAATCCCTGTCCCAGCACATCTTCTGAGGAAGAGGCAGGGCAGGAAGGCTGCGCTGGGAGGAAGTGACTAGAGAGGCAGATGGGTTGTCACACTGACACAGCTGGTACAAAAGTGCAGGGCTACATTTCTCTCCCTCTGTCTCTGTTTTTCCTGGAAGGAGGTGCAGAGTTGGTTTACACATACATTTATTGGCAAACAAGACAACAAGAATGTTGTTCAGCCCATAAATTTCAGGTTCCCCCTTGTGTAAATTGAGTGAGTCTGCAGGAGTGAAATATTTGGCAAGTGTCCTGAGGCTCAAGTGGGAGCTTCCTCTGCACCAAGGACATCCCTCTCAGTCACCCAAGCACCTGTCAGAGGAAATGCACGTGAATGGCAGGAAATACAGATGGTCTGAACCAAGAGGATAAATGCGTGTGAAACTTGTACTTGGGATCAACTTTCTTGTTTGTGCTGTGTCCCTCCCTACTGCCTTTTTTTTTTTTTTTCCTCTCCTTCTCAGCTAGGGCTTTGTAGAAGTCAGGTCCGGCCCACAACGTAGGTTCTGAAGTGGTGAGTTTGAGCACCAAAAACAGTGATCTTAGCTTGTGTCTGGAAGCCACCAGAAGGCCGGGCATCGAAACTCAAACCTCCTGCTCCAGAAGGCCACGGATGTGGCCTGCAGCCCCGGTTACACAGTGGTTATCGCAGTAAGATAGAGCTTCAACCCGCTCAGACTGAGCCTGTCAGTGTCTGAAGAACTGTTTTTAGCAGGAAATAGCTACAGACAGAACGAGTCTTCTGTTCTCATCCAGTGTTTGAGTAGAAATAGCTTGTTTGTTCTTTTCCATGTAAACATAGAGCACTTAGGCATTTCTTTCCCTCTTTAGCTGTGTGTTGCATGCTTAGTGGAGTCCATCAGTCCATTCCCTTTGGATTCCTCTCCCTTTCACAAAGCCAAGATCAGCAGCAAGGCCCAGAGAAAACATATTTTGAGGGTTGGAGTGAATTTTTATTAAGTTTTAACTCTTGGTGGATCATGTTTTTTCTGCCACAGGACATAGGGCAATTCTGTTTTTTTTTCCTTCACAGTGTTTTGAAGGATTATTTCATACTAGGCATTCTCACTTCATCTGTTTTCCTGAGTTTAACTCTGGCCTCTAGTCAAATAAGAAAGACAGTAACAAAAAATGAAAACAAATGCAGCTGCAGACCAGCTGGTGTGATGACTTGCAGCACAGCTATTAAAAGGATTATATTTAACATTGTTAGCACTTCTGAGAGCTGGCTTGATGTAGCATTCACAAAACTAGCATAACCTTTCTCGGCTGTGATTTTTTTCTGCTGTTAAGCATGTTTCCTCTGTGTTAAACTCTCACAAACCTGATAGAATGCTTAACAGGAATGAGGAATTTGCATGTTCTTCAAGGAAACAAGAATATCAAAGAGACTTAGAGTGAAGGAAATCAATGGAGTAATGAATAGGAACCAGTTCATGTATTTGGGAGGTGAAACATATGGGGGGGGCACTTCTAGTTTTAATTTTCTTTCTATGGCTGTTAATGCAGTGGGTATAGCCCCTGCAGTAGTGCAGTGGTAAGTTAGGCCCAAAGGAACTTGGTGACAGGAGGTTCCTTAATGTAACTTAAGGGTGGTAAAGAGGGGCTTACATGTTCTCTGCCAGTCATTTTTGGTCTTTTTAGGGAAATTCACCTTTTTGGTGTGCCTCTAAATAACTTTATTCTACAGTTGAAATATAGTAGTTAAGTCATTCTGCTTTTCTGAGTAGGTCATAACAGTGGGAATGTTTGGAATGTCTGATTTCAGTTTTTTTTTTTTTTTAATGTGAAATAATAGAATGTGTTTTTGTCTTATTTTTAGGATGGCCCAGATTCTGAAAGAAGGAACAGGACAAAGCAGGAAAGTGCTTGGCTCTTCAGGCTGTGGTACAGCTTTGACCATAAGTATCCTTTTGAAAACACAGCTCAGCTTCAACACATTAAATGCTCAGGTTTCTTTCCTTGCCATGTAGCTGTTTGCAGCCTTAAGCACCCAAGACAGTCATGTGTGATAAAGATCAGGTATTGTCTGACGGGTGTAGTACACAGAACCACAACTTGAACTTGTGGGCTTGGAAGACAGACCTTTCCTTACTTCAAGGTACGTGCTATGTCACATGTGCCAGAGAACAAGAGACAGGCAATTCTGTGGGCTGAAGCTCTTTGCTAAACAGTGACGCAGCAGCCAGTGAACTATTTTAGGTTCTCTGATCTGTTCTACTCATCTGTTCTCATTTTTGCAGAAGCTCAGAGCATCTGGTTTCCCAGTTCATTATGCATGTGTAATTCTCAGCTTCTTACTCAGAGGAGCCCTCTTTTTGTGATGAAGCTCCCTATAAAAGATCCCATCGAAGATATGGGAAGTTTTAGATCTAAAAAACATATCTATGATCCATCACAATCTCTTCAGTATAACCAGAACTTATTATAGGTGTTGAGGCCGTGGGTGCATACAGTGCTGTACAGCCTTTCAGCAGCTATTGTTGTGCTATTTAGATAGCCTTGCTTTAGCTTCTGTGTGGTTTTGTATAGCTCTGCTTTCTGCTGAGGGTTTGTGTTTGCTTTTGTTTTTCCTACTTAGTGTATTTTTAATCAAGGTATTGCACATGTGCCCCTGCTCAACTGCTTGCATTCACTTAACAGAAAATGAGAGATCTCATATTGTGATCAGGGTAAGTCACTTATATTGCAGAAATTTAGAGAAGTTTCAGTACTTGATCCTCAGTTATTTCTGGGGAGCAGAGAAGTACCAGGCTATGGCTGACTGCCTTTTTTAAGAAGGAAGCTGAGACATCCCTTCCTCTGCCTTTACAAAGAGAATGTGCCATGTAAAAAGAGGGGTAGCTGACATAGCTGATGCTCCTCTCAACTGACATGAGCTCTACTGCAGTCCCAAGCAGGTGCAGTCAGCAGAGAAAATGCTAAAGGAAAATTACATCTTAATTCCCCCTTAATTACACTTAATTCCCAGGCTGCAGGGATCTGTGGTGGGATCAGTGTGACTCTGACCCAGATAGTAGTGGACAGGTCAGGTGGCTGCATCGCTCTGAGGCCCTTGGGTGGATGGCATTTCTTTATTTCACTGTTAGATCCACATAAACATGCCATCCTGTTACCTCTAGCTTGGGGTCTCAATGCCATGATCCCACCAACAAAATAGATGGACCTTATTAACATTGGGGAGCATGTACCCTTGCATGCTCCTGTTGGCTCCAGGGAGCCCAAAAGGCAGAGAAGCTGCAACTATATGAACCTTTAAGAAAGGAGGGAGCTAGTTGTCTGTGCAGAAAACGTGTGAATAAACAGGATCAAGGTAAAAGTGTTTACAGAGGATGCTTCCCATTTGTTTACAAATTTGTATTGTTTACAAATACCTTTGCATATAAACCAAATGCAGATTTTTCAATTACTGAACAGTTTATGCGTAATTGTCTTTTTATGTTAAACCATGGTTTCCAAGCACTGGTCTATTTTCCTTAGCTACTAAAAGTTATTTAAAGCCAATTCTCACTCACAGTGGCCCTCCGTTAACCACAACTCTGCCGAGCTGGTGCGGTCTGGTAGCTCGCTGTCTGACGAGTCCTCAGGTTTATGATGTAAGTAACTGATTAAATACTTGTGGGGATTTTGCCTTTTTTGTTGTTACTTTTTTGGAGTGGGGCAGAGGGGTTGTTTTTGAAGAAGTGGTACAATTTGCATGTTGTAAGCGCTGGCTTGTCCTAAGGCAGAAAAGACTTACAATGCTCTTCCCTGAGGCAACAGCTTTTGCTGGCAGAAATCAAAGATGTTCTCTTCATTTTCAAGTTAGTACATAAATAACAGCATCAGTAAGCTGGCTCTTAATGAATCACTTCAAAGTAGTCTGGCCTCTTTTGGTGCTTTTGGGCAAGATTTTTCCTTTACTGCTGAGGTTGTGTTTAGGTGTTCTTTGGAGAAGACACTGACGTGCTTGCACCCATGCCAGAAGGAAATCTGGTAGAACTTCCCTTGACTGTTCCCACAGCAAAATTTAAGATTGTGTTTCAGAAACTGCTAATGAGGTACCTGTTACCTCAGTCTAGCAGGTCAGTGTGGTGCCTTTAGAGCCATGCCTTGCAATAATTAATGCTTCATTCATCTAATACCCTGTCAGCATCCTGACACACAACCTTGTCTATAAGGTACTTGCAGATCTACAAGTAGGCTTGCACCGGGCTTGTATGAATCTTTTCCTGGAAGTTAAAAGTTCCACATGCAACTTTGAAATACTTCCTTATATTTCTTTTTGAAAATATTAGAATGTTACTTTTTCCTGAAAGTAAAATTAAAAAAAAAAAAAGAAAACTTTCACTGTCTATTTAGAGCTATTAATAATGCAAGAGACTGGCTTGTTCCCATCTCTGCAATACTATTGGAGATCTTAAAATAGAGCTAGCCTGGAAGGGATCCATCAGACCAATTAACCTCCTTGTGTGTTGCCCATGTTGTTATCTACATACGATGAGGACATAACCAGAAAGAACATGCAAGCTTTGGCTTTTACTTACTATCATGGTTGGACTTTTTTCACATCATTTCTTCATTGTTAGCTGGTGCCATATGTGAAAATGTATTGTTTAGTTGGGTTCATTCTGTGACTTACTCATCAACACCATCTTCGGGGTGTAAAGCTCATCACTGCATAATTCATTGCTTATAGTAAAAATACTTGCAAGGCTGCATATCTTTTTTAAGGTGTGTAATATAGAACATAGACACTGTATCCTCTCCTATTATTCCTACTTTGACGTGTTGCTGCATTAGGACTAGGAGAATATTTTGAGGTTCTTTTGTGGGTGGGTGTTTATCTTTTTGTTTGTTTTTTAATTTCTTTCCAAGCTTTCCCAACTCTGCAGTCACTTTGCCTTTCTTTACATGGCTGGCCTAGCTAGCACTTCACCACTAGGAGTGGGCCATTTTATTACAAATTAAAAAGCTGCAGTCTTTCTGCCTTCCTCCCCATGCTGGTGAAGCAGCTGAAAGGGCCGTATCTTTTTAGGGACAGACTGACATAGGGACAGAGGGAGCCATGCCCTTTTAGGCACTGCTTGTGCTTTCGTGAGATATTTGCAGGAAAACTAAACAGTACGTCTGAGAGGATTAAAGACTGAAGACCTCGAATTAAAAAACAAACAAACAAAGAAAAGTAGAGACTCTGTAAAATGTAACCGAAGGAGGTTACACTTAGATGCTGCAAGATGAAGCAGTAAATCAAGTGTATCTCATTCAGACACAGGTCTGAATGGTTACGGCACCCACATACTGTCGGAGAAGAAAGCGTATGAGTATATATCTTTACTGGCCGTGTAATTGTGTGTTGTTTTCTCTAGCTTTTTAACATTTTAGTTAATAGATACAAAAGAGACTCTGAAGGTCGGAAACTCATGCAGTGCTATTAAGAAATCCACCTACAGCCGATTCCTGAATACGAGGTAGTCCTCTAGGGTTAAACTCCCAAGGTGACCTGGGGCACATGTAAGGTTCTGAGTCAGCACGCAAGGCTGAGGTACCAGTGGTTATTTTTGCTCTCGAGAAGTTTCCACTTCTTTCTTGCTGAGGTTTTCCCCCTGCTTTAACGCTGTGCCCCTGGGAGCCCTGTTGAGCATTTTGGAAAATCGCACTCAAATAGAATCCAAGCTGGAACTCAAAAGTATGACAGGCTACTGTAGCTGCAGAGTTTATCATGGCTGTTGGAAAACATGACTCCTGCTTGCTTTCCTGGAACTGCCTTCGCTACACGAGCATTTGACAGCACCTTCTCATGTATCCTGAATATAGGTCTTTTTTTTCTCCTTTTGACATGTGCTTTGAAAACTTAGAGCAATTCTACCTTATACCAACAATTTTTCCCATTTTGGTTCTTTTTTTGGTTTTGTCTTTGTTATTCACAGTTGTTTTGGGTTTCTCTTCTCTCCTTTCCTTCCCATAAGAAGGAAATTTCTGTTTGCTGTCCACATAAGCTTAGAGGGCATAACTCTCAATATGGATAAGAAAACTGCTCGGTAATGCCCCCTCCCTGTTTCCTTATTTGCTTTAGCTTTATGGAAGAAACTGCATTTTCCTTGATGCACTTGTACTTGAGAAATAGAATCATAGAATGCTTAAGGTTGGAAGGGACCTCTAGAGATCATCTAGTCCAACACCCCTGCACACGCAGGGTCACCTAGAACATGTGGCTCAGGACTGCAGCCAAGCGGGTTTGGAAGATCTCCAGA
>VZSV01000019.1:4634703-4645238 GCA_013398735.1 Nothocercus julius | reverse complement strand
CTGCGCCACTGATCACCACCCTCTGAGCCCTGACATCCAGGCAATTCCTAATCCACCTCACTGTCCACTCATCTATCCCACACTTCCGGAGCTTGTCCAGGAGGATGCTGTGGGGGACAATGTCAAAAGCCTTGGTGAAGTCAAGGTAGATGACGTCCACCTCTCTCCCCTCATCCATCCAGCCAGTCATTCCATCACAGAAGGCGATCAGGTTAGTCAAGCAGGATTTCCCCTTGGTGAATCCATGCGGACTACTCCTGAGCACCTTCTTGTCCTCCACATGTTTGGAGACAACAGCCAGGATGAGCTGTTCAATCACCTTTCCAGGGATGGAGGTGAGGCTGACTGGTCTGTAGTTGCCTGGATCCTTCTTCTTGCAGTTTTTGAAGACTGGCGTGACATTGGCTTTCTTCCAGTTCTCCAGCACCTCCCCCGTTCTCCAGGACCTTTCAAAGATGATGGAGAGCGGCTTAGCTATGACATCCGCCAGCTCCCGCAGCACTCTGGGGTGCATCCCATCAGGGCCCATGGATCTGTGGGTATCGAGTTTCCTTAGGTGCTCTCTGACCCAGTCCTCCTCAACCCGGGGCAGGTCTTCCTCTCTCCAGGCTTCCTCATTTGTTCCTGGGGCCTGGGACTCTAAAGGGCTGCCCTTGGTAAACACCGAAGCAAAGAAAGTGTTCAGCAACTCTGTTTTTTCTGCGGTTTTCGTAACCAGGGCACCCATCCCATCCACCAGTGGAGTATAAACATAAAGCAGAGCTCCAGATTTAAGTCATAATACATTCTTGCATGCATACTACTACTAAAAGCTTTTATTTTGGGGACACAAGTCCTTCTGATACAGGTTTTGCCATACATGATGTCTATGCTACCTTACGGACTAGCAGCACCAGTTTCAGTGGTGCCTACTACAGTTTCGTATGTGTTGTCTACTTTGTATGGGCTTCTTACATCATCTTAAGAGGTGATAAAGACTGGCTTTAGTCAGAAATTGTAAATAAATTCTGACAGTTCTAACATTTTCAGCATGAGTTCTTAGGAATGTGGCATCTCTACCAATTTTTACCCCGAATTTGACAGACTGCTGGGAAGGCCATCAGGGTGAACGGGCAGTGGTGAGTATGCTAAAACAGGGTTCAGTCTGTGGTAGTGCTTTGGGCTAAGTACCTGCATCCCTCTAGTTTGTCAGTTTAAATAGTGAGATTCAGGCCTGTATTTTGGAAATGAAGCAGCTGCCCCTGCAGAATTGTAGGGGATTGTGGAGGCCAGTTTAGGGTTATTTTAGGGTTATTCTTGGAGGAAAAAACAATCAAGTCTCTAGGGATCTACTTGGATACAATCCCTGACTGCCTTGTAAGAATTGTTCATGCTGCATGAAGCCTGGGAGGTTTATTCCAGCATCCTCCTTGCTTGTAAGTGTGGAGTCTAATCCAGGTACTATGTGGGATGGTTAATACATGTGCTCTGGGGTAATATGTGAAATGAACTGCCTGCTGCTTTTAGTGTTACTCAGGAGTGAAATAAATAAGAGGAGCTTGGCTCGTACAAGGCTGTGCTTGAGAGAAAGGTCCCAGTTTTCTCTGGAGCTGATGACATTTATGGACATGTAAGCATAGCCTGGACGAAACAGAGAAGACTGGGTTAGGAATTGCCACATGGTATCAGACCTGCGGCCCTCTCTCCTCCGTATCCTGCTTGCCATTGCCCCTCAGCCTTGCGGGGAAGCCCGAGCCTAGCGGCTGTGCCAAGCAGCCTCTCCTCTGGCAAGTCCCGCCTGTGAGGACCTGCCCTGGGACGGGCAGGCGGAGCCGGGAGGTGCGGCAGGAGCTCCGCGCGCGGGGCCGCGGGGAAGCTGCCGCCCGGCAGGGCTTCGGCACTGAGCAGGCAGCAGGACTGCGCGCAGAACTGCGAAGCAAGCTTTTGCTTATAGAAATCTTTCTTTCTTTCATGGCATAGGAGCGATCCTAGGAACTAAGGTCACTCTCAATTTAGTACCAGGTAAACAGAATGAGCAGTTATTTAAAAAAAAAGAGGGGGAGGGGAAGGGGGTTAAAAGGGGGTTAATCTGTGACACTAATTTCTTGAGGAAGCCTTGAATGCAAATAATTAGGGCTTAATAAGTTCTTGTCAGTTTGCATGACTTATTTCTGAACTTGTCTAACTAGTGAGAGATTCGACTTTATCTGGAATGATAAAATGATAAACGACTGCTTGGTCTTAAGTATCTTTTCTTCTGCTGTCTTTTAATCTGTCACGTGAAAAGCAGTGTATGCATCTCATCTCTTGTGTACTTCCATTAAGTGTTAGCTTCCGAGTTACGGGTCTCATAATCTAGGTTCTTAGATTCATTTCCTTGTTGCTGCTGCATTGACAGGCAGGTAAGTCTTTTTGTTCAGTTATTTTTGACATACTAAATGCTCGGCATTGTGCTCAGATTTTTCTGTTTTTTTTTTTTTCTTTTTTTTTTCCTCAGAATCAAGAACAACTTAGAGAAGAGGATTCTGACTTTATTCTGAATGATGGTGACCTCACTGTGACATACGGTGATACCACCATAACTGCTAATGGTTCTTCTGGCCCCCATACAGCTACCACCAGCCTCGATGGCAGGAGAACAAAAAGTAGCTCAGAGGAAGCTCTGGAACGTGATTTGGGAGCAGCTGATCATGAAGTCGCGAGCAGGGGCACCCGGCTAGTGTTTCCTCTGGAAGACAATGCATGATTATGGACCCAGCAAACACAGCTCCTGCTCTGCAGATGGATCAAGGAAGACTGCAGGCCACTGTGTCACTTGAGGTGGGGATGTTTATTTAAACAAGCTAACACGTCTAAGTGCTTTTACTATGGTCTGAAGATGTCAAACTTGACCTGTTTTTTTACTCGAGATGCTGACAGTGGGGTTTTCTAAATGTCTTGAAAACAGACAAATTTGGAAACCGGTCATTCCCTTCTCTCAAACCACATACTGAATCTGAGTACACCTAGCGTGCTGCAATTGTGTTGTGCAGCTGCAGCAGCTCTCTCGGGGGAGAAGTATGTGAAAACATTGCCACAGAACTGAGCTTGTCTTGGTTTAGCTTGGGAATGCAGGAGAGGAAATATAAACAAGATGATTCTTATGAGATAAAAAGGGATGTGTGTGTATAATCTGAGTGTGGAGAGATGCACCCAATTTCTCCAGTGAGCTTCAGGAAACTAGACATAAAATGGGACAACAGAGGCATGAATGCAACTCCGTGGGGAATCTGTTACTACAAGCTGTGCTTCATGTATTTCAGGAGGAAAAAAAGGGAAAACAGATTTCTTCACCTGCCATGTGTTTAAACAGGAGGGCAATGAGAGCTGTTTGTCCCTTTAACTTTGGGCAATCTGACTATTGCTATTAGCCTAACTGCTAGTGCCTCAAAGGAAAAGCATCCAGCTTCATGTGGCCCAAGGCTTACCTGACCTGACACAAGCCTGCCGCCAGGCTGCTTTGGGTAGAAATAATGAGGTGAAGCTTTCTCTCCCCTAAGGCTGTTAAAATCAGATGGAGACAGTTGGAAACCTGTCTTGGGCTTGGGAAAACAGCTGATGATAATTATTAAAAAAAAAAAAAAAAAGAGAATCAGTATTGAACTCGCATGAGACCATGAGGTTTCATATTTCTCAGAAGAATCCATAGACTCTGCTTGCAGTTTATGCATGATAATCGGAAGACATGTAATTAAAGGGACAAACAAATACTACTGGCTTTAGCATTTGTGGCTCTTCTACTACAAGAAAGGTGTTTATTCTTGCCCTCTTTGACACAGTAGATGTGAAACTTCAGTGAGGCATTGTACAAGAATATTTAAGCTGCAGAAATGACAAACTGTACTATCACCTGAAATGTGAAAAAGGGAAAAATCCTTGCCTAGTATTTAGCCCACTTACATGTAGGCTAGCTTTAAGTTACTGCTAAATGCTTTCTATTTTCCAAATCAGGAGATAGCATTGTCTTTGTCAGTAGCTGAAAACTGTTACGCTTTGAATAGCAGTTCAGCTATTTAAAGCATGCTAAAATGTGATTTCATTCTCATGTCTCAAAAGTTTTTTTTTTAACACTTCTGTGGCCCACTAATGTGATGTAATACCAGTTTGTCTAAAAGTGCGTTTTCCATTCCAGTTGTTCCTCACATAAAATTGTGTGTCAGTAAATAGCCACTCTGTTTTTCCCTAACTATTAAATGTAATAATGAGATAAGTTCAGTATCACAACTTACTGCTGCAGAGAAACATTGCTGTCATATTGTCTAGTGTTCTTTCTTTCAAATGTATTTTCCAAGGATCTACCTCCTTGTCTGTCCCTCCAAGGTAATGTTTTAAAGGATCTGTAATGACTGTCTAACATAATATAAAGAGACGCCTAGAGATTGGATTTTTTTTTTTTTTTTCTCCTTTTGGAAAACTGGGAAGAGCAACATGGTTTGAGCTCTGTTCTTAAATGGTGAAGAGTAACAACCACTCATAAAAACCCCAGGACAAAACAACTCCTTTTCTCTTCTCCTATGGTTCCAAGAAGGGCAAAGCAGATGGCAATGATGCACACTCTTAACTGCTGGCAGTTGTAAAAATACCTTCCTCCTAAATTATGAAAACAATTGCATTGGTTTTGGACAATGCTGATGTTTGGAACCCATTGATGTGCACACTGAGTGAGGACTTGGGCCATGTACAACAGTGAATGTGAGTTGTTAGCTGAGTCATATGAACCATCTTTCTTGCTTTGTTTTGAGACGGTGGAGTTTATCCAAGATGAATCGTAAAGCATTGAGGGAAACCTTCACATGCAGCTTGAGGATGAGACCAAATCGCCTTGGCAGCGGAACAAGAGCCGGCTGCACAACCAGAGATCTGTCTGTTCTTTGAAAGAAAGATTTTGTGCGTGTTCTGGAAGCAGAAATTGTTTCATTAGCTTCTTCAGGAAAACAAAGCCTTTTGGTAGCATCAGAACCCATCTCCGCACAGATGCTTCTCCGTACGCGTTCGTAAGACCACACACAGGGCTGTAGGTTTGAATGGAACTCACCAGTAAGCCCAGAACGGGACTGTGAAAGCAGCTAAGGTTTATGTCCATCCCTGGTGAGAGGTGAAGAATATTCTAACTTCATATTCAAAAATTACTTGTAATGCTCATCCAGCAATCCGAGGAGAGGCCCATAAACACAAGCATCACTTTCACGTTTTAAACCAATGAATTTCATTCATTGTTTTTAAATGTTTTCATTTTAAATCTTCCAAAATTGGAGTTTGAGCTAAAGATAGACATTAGTTGTCTTCCTAATGACAGTGATCCTTATGCAAAATTCCTGAGAGACTTCTTTACTGAAAAAAGGAATAAAGTGTGCTTAAACACTGTATAAATTCACTGACTAGTGCTCTTTGATAGATTGCTTTTTGCATAAATCAGTTTCAAAAATCGTTTTAATACTTTTAATTCCTATACAGTAAGATCCTGTGATAATGAGGCTAGAACTTGACCTAACCACATATCAGGCATATTTCTTCTAACTCAGAGTTTTTGAAATCAAAACACAGCTTAATTTTGCAATGAGCAGCAAGGAAATCAAGAAATATCAGTATCCCTTTCAAATGGAAGAGTTAAAAGGTGAGAGTCTTAGTTGAGAAAATATTGCTAAACTAGCCCAGGTTTTTCCAGCTTTCATGGCTGTCACCTGTATTTGGGACTGAGGGACTTGTAGGGTTTTTGCTTATTACTTCAGGAACTTGCTGCTGAAAGTTGGGCCCTGAAGTGGCCAAGAAATGTGTTTCTTTAATGAAGAGCAATACCTGTGTCTGGAGACCGGCCAAACTGAGTTTTTAGTATTTTCAGTACCTCCTAGAAGCTAATAGTGAGAAGCAGGACTCCCTTGAACTCCCAGAGGCCCGAGTGTGCTTTGGCTGAGGGCGTTAGCCATGAGCAGGCCCTGCGCGGACATCCTGCTCAGGCAGGGCAGCAGCGCGGGGCGTGGGGGCCGTGCGCGAGAGCTGCTCCAAGCAGCAGAGCTTCTGGCGCCCGGCGCCGGCGCCGAGCACCCTCGTCTCGAGCGGCAGGCGCGTGAGAAAGGAGCGGCGCTGACAGGCGCGCCGGTGCCAGGCGGGTCGCGGCTGTGCACAGGTACCTTCGGTGAAAGAGGGGAGCAACATAAGGTGTCTCCTCTGGAAAAGGAGCAAGGGTAAAACGTAAAAGACACAATACTTGGTCAGACTTGGGGCTCTTTCAAACACAGGGGCTTTTGGGCCTATGAGAGTGCCAAAAATAATATTTTTGAATCTGAAGCAATTCCCTTTTGGAAAAGACTTGCAGAAATCTAAATAAGGGGGAGAAAAAGATCTAAACTTTTTTTGGCTGATCTTCTGAAGAACTGGTTGGAGGCAAACACATAGCAATGGTTAAAATGATAGCTAATACTAAAATGGTAATTACTGCTTCTTTTACATGGGGCTGGGGGAAAGCCTCATGGTAGGAAACTGCCAGCGACCTTAACAGAGAGCATGAGCAGCTTATCCTGCAGTTTATCGCAGCTGTCACTGTCGGGGAGGCTGCTTGTGCACAGGGCTTGCAAGCTTGCTCTTTCTGTATAATTTTAACATCATTTGAACTGCATCAGTCTCTTCAGGCAGAGAAGTTTCTTTAATTCTGAAAGATGAAACACTCTCCACTAATTTCCTTCACAAGCTTTTCAAAGTAAGGTTCAGTGTTTCTTTTAGCTCTGTTTGAAGTCGTCCACGGGACGTACAGGAGTAACACATTTGACCTCTTTCTTGGCAGGCAGAGTCTCTGCTGCTGCGCGAGTGTGGGAAAGGAATTTGAGTACTCGTGAGTTTTAACTTGGTGTGCTTTTCTTGGAGATGGGGACAAGGGGATAACCTCGCAGGGAACAACTGGAGCACTTACAGATGCATCAGCACGGCATAATCCTCTCCAAAACACTGAACTCAAGACACTGACACTTACATAAGCAAGGGAGGCTGAACCTTCCCCAGGAGGCCGTGAACACCCGGCATGGAAGGCCCAGGCTCGCTCTGTACAGGCTTGGTCACAGCTGGGAGTCAGAGAAGCTAAGAGCTGATTAGGAGCATAAAACTTGCTCCTAAAAGAAAAACATGCAGTCTTTGTTTTGTTTTTGTTTTGTTTTCTTCAGATGTCCCTGTGTTGAAAAATGCTGCTGTTGTAAGAAGGAGCTCAGGCAAAAACCCTGTTTGCAGTGTAGTAGGAGGATCTGTGTGTAAAGCCTGGGGAGGAGAATGTCTCGCTGTGCAGTGAAATCACAGGTGCCTCCTGGCCTGGAAATGCTGGGAGTGCCCTTCTGCAAAATCAAGTTCCAGCAGAAATACACCCATGAAGTGAAAGCGCAGCAAACTCTGGAGGAAATAGCGAATTACCAAGCAAGGAACTGGTTTAAACAGGCAGCTTTACTGTGGGAACAGCATTGCAAACAATTACACTACTCTTCATCTGGCAGTTTTGAACTCCGAGAAGTTCTATGAACTTTTGCAGACCTTTTCCTAAAACACAGGTAATGGATATTGCAAAGTAGTGAGAACTTCCCTCATCCTAATTTTATGACAAAGTAGAAGACTTTTAGCAGGGAGGGTGAGGAGGCGCCTCCTTTCGAAGCCCCCCGGACATGGGCAGCGGCGCCTGACGCTGCTGCTGCTCCTGGGCTCGCGCGCTCCGCACAGAGCGGGCGGAAAGGTTCACACCGCTGCATGGCAGCGAGTAGCAGTCTCCATTCGGGGGCAGTTTGGGTTAGCTCTCACTTTTACTGATCCAATGCTTTTTAATTATTTTTTTTTAAGGCCCCAGTTTCTTGCACTTTTTTTTTTTTTAACCTTTGACAGCTTGAAAACATCACCCTTCTTATGCATTTAAGGAAGAGGAAAAAAATTAGACTTCATCATTTTTGTGCCTCAGCACAATATCAGAACTGTGCTACAGCACTAGCTGATGCACATTCAACTAAACAGATAGAAATAATCTGAAATACCAAACTTGCTGGTCACTCTGATGTGGTTGCTGGGAAAAAAAGCAGACTTGATTTCCCTTAGAAATAAAGTCTCTGAAAGTGTTATTGCAGAGGCAGGGGGTAGTAGTCATGCAGTTCCATGTTAAAACATATTCCATGAACTTTATTTCCGGAGTTTGGTTTAGGCAATTTTCTGATTTTAAAATTTCAGTCCTAAATTGCATGCAGAATGTTTTCATGGTTTAATAGCAGAAAGCAGAATACCAGCAGTTGATCCTTCAGATCACAAGATACATTAGCCATAATCACTGTGAAATCCCAGGCCCGGCATGGGGGTCATTTCAGGTGAGAGTTTGGGTCTGGTTTTAGTTTGGCCTGTCAGGAGTGCAGAAAGGGATGTCACCTCCCACGGGCTTCGGCAGAGCAGGGAGAGCCGAACCTGCCTCAGGACGACCCGGACTTGCTTTTCTCTCCCCACCGTGGGGAAGGGGCTCGCAGGGCTCCACAGCGACAGGACGCGGCGTTTCTGGCGCTCTGGGCCTGGGCCTGGTGCCTTCCTCGTGTGCGGAGGCCCAAGCAGCATCTCGCCTGGTTTTGATCAGTGTGTGCCGTTGCCAGGCCTGCCACCCTGCTGCGCTTTGCGACACGCACCAGCACGGCATGGGAGGCGCTTGCGGTGACCTTGAAAATGCACTAGGTGTCCGGAGCATGGGCTGCTCCCCAGAAGAAGGCAGCTACGGTAGCTGTAGTTTTGGCAACTACAGCTTCACAGAATCCCAGAATGGTTGAGGTTGGAAGGGACCTCTAGAGACCATCTAGTCCAGCCCCCTGCTCCAGCAGGGACACCTGGAGCACGGGGCACAGGGCGGCAGCCAGGCGGGTTGGGAAGATCTCCAGGCAAGGAGCCTCCACAGTTGCAGTGTTTCAGCTCAGAGGTGAGAAGGGCTGATAACGGCAAGGCAACGTCCTCGAGGCAAAGCCAGCAGCGTAGTGATCTTCGCACAGAACAGGGTCTGGATTCCTGATGGGGTCCTTAAAATGGGGTTGAAATGGTTCCCACATGGGAGGACCCAACACTTGCTTCTGTACCAGGCAATAGGGAAAAACTATTATATTCAGGTATAAAATGTAAATCTATCTCGAGGTGACTGTGATAGAAGGGAGTTACAACCTGTAAATCTAGTTAGTTCATAGTGAATGTGAATGACAAGTGAATGACCATGCAGACCAAGGAGATGTTGATAGTAAACTTGGTTTTCCAATAAGCTATTTGGAAAGATTTTCCATAAGAACTCCTAGCTCATGCTATCTTAGAGACTTTGGAAGGACAAATCCATGTGGATTAATAACTGACCATTTATTCTTGATTCTGTTTTTTAGTTTTTCACCAGTTTTCACTGTGGAAAGTAGTTGGTAGCAATGTCATCCAGAGGTTTTTGCTGCTGCAGATGGAGAAGGGAGTAAGCAGGAAGATGAAAAATGTGTTGGGGGAAAAAAAATGTTTCAGTTACTCGGGGTTATGAAACCTAAGGCTGACTGAAAAATGTGGAGTAGAGCTTAGTGAAAAGCACCCTGATCTGGACATGCACCAGGGCCTCTTAATGGCTGCTTCTCTTTAAGAAACAGCTTGAGCTCCTTCTGGTTAGTTTCCAGAAAAGATCAGAAATGGCTTTAAAAGAAGCAATGTTGGGAAATTTAAGTGTAAGTCATAACTGAAAGCCTTAGGCTCCTCTCTGAGCCCACCACATATCCCTGTGTCCCATGTGGCTGTTGTGGTGGTCTTGGAAAGGCGGCAGGTGGAGAAGGGCCAGCACGGGTCAGCGAGGTGGCCGGGAAGGCAGTGAGTAAATACCTGGGTGTTTCAGCGTGGCAAAAGGGAGGGCAAAGGAAGAACTGCTGCCCTTTTGTGGAACCCCAAAGGGTCCAGCAAAGGGCCGCAGGGAGGGATGGTTTTACTCCCCCCTTCATTTTTTTGCCATGAGACCCCTTAGAAATTCCTGCTGCTTGGTGGTGTCGGAGCCGGTGGCCGTGGCGTTGCCGACTCGCTGCCGGGTCGCGGCCCCTTAGAGCGAGGCCGGCCTCGCTCTGCGCAGGGACTCCTGCTCGTCCCCCGCCCGGCCGAGGTTCTGCTGCCCTTCGCGTGCAGAGTCACCGCGGGAGCCTCTGAAGGTGGCAGCAAGCGGGGCCTGCCAACGTGAGCACGTCGTGTCTCACTTCCAGTCAAAGGAAATGAAACCAATTTTAGGCTATTTTTGTTGCCCCATTTCCTCAAAGGAAAGAGTAACTGGAAGCCGGGTTTCGCGTCATTGGAGTTACCGCGTTTTGACGGCACTTCTTGTCCATCTCGGTCAACAAATGAGGTTTAACGCGACTGGAAGGCGTTTTAGAAAGCAGTGGCGTTGAGCCTTCGCGGCGGCCGGGTTGTGCTGGAGCGCGCGGGCAGCGTAGCCGGGAGCCGCTTGCGCCCGGGCCGTGGCGCGGAGCGGGAAGCTGCCGCCGGAGCAGCCCCGTCGCGTCGAGCGCCGGCAGGAGGGGCCCCTC
>VZSV01000019.1:4611170-4621994 GCA_013398735.1 Nothocercus julius | reverse complement strand
GCGCCGCTCGGCGGCTTCTAGAGGCAAAATGGGGCCCGGCTGCCCGGCGACGCGCGGCCGTGTGGGGCGAGCGGGGGTGCGGCGGGGCCGTGTGGGGCGGCCCAGCCCCCGCGCGCTTCCCATGAAGGGCCATTTGAGCCCCGCTCCTGGCTGGCTCTTCCAAAGCAACGCTCCGCGGAGCGGAGGCGGGCGTAAGCGTGTGCGTGGGCGCGCGGGCTTGGGCGCAGGGCGGCCCGCAGAACCCGCGGCGGGCGGCAGAAAGGCTGCAGCGAGCCCAGGGACTTCCTGCGCCAAGTTTCTGTTCCCCTTTGCGCGGTGACCGGAGAGGGACATCCCCGCCTGTGTGTCACCGCTCCTTGGGTTGTGCAACCCGAGGACTCCTGCCCATCTGCGGTACCCACAGCAGGACGTCTGCCCCGTGGTAGAGCCCCGTTGCCTTAACCTTTCCTCGGTTAGCCGTGGCCCTGAGCCTGTTTCCCTCCGCCTGCGATACTCTCACTTCCAGGTGCAGTATATATTCACCCATGTAAGGCCCCTGATACAGCGTTAGTCACCAACACCATGCAGAATAGCAGAAGTGATCCATAAGTTGTATAGGCAGTTGTATGGATTTTAAAAATGCTCTTCCTGTAGTACAGAGGTAAAGATGCAGCGTCTGTAATTACTGTGCATTTTTCTGTCTGATTGCATAGCTGTTAAATAACAATAAAATAATAATAAAAAAAGCAATTATCCCTTTTCAAATATACTGGAATTTGCAGAGAAATTGCGGATAAATTTTTGTAAGAGAAAAAGCATATTTCTGTTCTGCCCAGGTGGTGAGCCGGCAGCCTGCCCTAAACCCTTTCCTTGACCTGTGTTAAGTAAGTGTTAAAAGATTTGGCTTCCGGCCATTTATAACGCGCAGAGTGAGTAGATGGTGCCGAGGAAGACTTCTGCACTCCTCAACAGGAGGAGGCAAAAACGATGGCACCCCAGAGGAAGCTCTGCCCCAGCATACGCTTCTGCTTATATTCACTGTCGCTTGCGGGTTTTAAACAGGATAAAACTACGTGAGTCTCAACACTGAGTCTGTTACGGCCAGGAAGTCATGGAGATCACTATACCCTTGAGCAGCTAAAGAAGGATTAAAAACACACGTGCCAAAACCAGGTCACGGAGCTGCCAAAGCACCTTGACCCGTACAAACAAGATGCAAGTATCTGCTGGAAGGGAATCCACACTGCGCTTGGCTTCTGGAGCATCAGGCAAAACAGTTGCTTTGGAGGATGTACCAAACCGTACTTACCTAGATGACATATATAATACACACTTGCCTAAAAAGCCAGATCAAACTCTTAAAATTGCCTAACTAAAACAAAGATGGCTTGGAAAGAAAAAGAAACATTTTGCAAGTAAGATGGCCTGACAGACAAAATGGGAAACCATAGGAATAAAAATACACATTATACTGATTTATTTTTTCAGAGTATAAAACTACAGACTTCTATGGCAACTGATAAAATCAGTTACTCTACTGAAGGAGGATTAGCTTCCAAGTGGCCTTTTAAGGTTTACTTTGATTGTTTCGGTTTTGGTTCTTTTGGGGGAGGCATGTGGAACATGGACAAAACTCCAGCCAAACTGTTGTCCATTCTGGGCTTGATCAGGTACTTGAGCCACAACTGAAATCCCTTCGCTCCAGCCTTCGCAACAGGTCACGGAAGGTATCAAATCTGAAGGCTCATGGGCTGATTGCTATTATCCATATAATTGAAGAGATTGGCTCTTGCTCTTCTTGTTTTTCAGTTCTGTGTTAATTTATGTCTGGAGCACTAACGGCAGTGATAAGGAGGGTGAATTTTCCCTGTCTGAGCTTTTCCTGTGAATCGTAAATTGTTCTCCCATAACATCCTCACGGGGAAGCTCAGGAGGAGTGGGTTAGATGAGTGGACAGTGAGGTGGAATGGGGACTGCCTGGATGGCCAAGCTCAGAGGGTGGTGATAAATGGGGCTGAGTCTAGTTGGAGGCCTGTGGCCAGTGGTGTCCCGCAGGGGTCAGTAGTGGGCCCGGTGCTGTTCAAATTGTTCATCAGTGACTTGGATGAGAGCACAGAGGGCACCCTGAGCAGGTTTGCGGACGATACTAAACTGGGTGGAGTGGCCACACTCCAGAGGGCTGTGCTGCCGTTCAGAGGGACCTAGACATGATGGAGAGTTGGGCAGAGAGGATCCTCATGAGGTTCAACAAGGACAAGTGCAGGGTCCTGCACCTGGGGAGGAATAACCCCAGGCACCAGTACAAATCAGGGGTTGACCTGCTGGAAAGCAGCTCCATGGAGAGGGATTTGGGAGTCCTGGTTGAGAACAAGTTAACCATGAGGCAGCAATGTGCCCTGGTGGCCAAGAAGGCCAATGGGCTCCTGGCCTGCATGAGGAGGAGTGTTGCCAGCAGGTCAAGGGAGAGGATCCTGCCCCTCTGCTCAGCTCTGGTGAGGCCGTACCTGGAGTACTAGGTGCAGTTCTGGGCTCCCCAGGACAAGAGGGACGTGGAGCTTCTAGAGGGGGTCTGGCCTAGGGCCACAAAGATGATTAAGGGGCTGGAGTGTCTATTATGAGGAAAGACTAAGCAAGCTGGGCCTGTTCAGCCTGGAGAAGATTCTGATCTGATCAACATGTACAAGTACCTGAGGGGAGAATGTAAGGAGGATGGGGCCAGGCTTTTCTCCGTGGTGGCTGGTGACAGGACAAGGGGTAATGGGCATAAATTAAAACACAGGAAGTTCCACCTCCATGTGAGGAAGAGCTTCTTTCCTGTGAGGGTGCCAGAGCCCTGGCACAGGCTGCCCAGAGAGGCTGTGGAGTCTCCTTGTCTGCAGATCTTCCAAACCCGCCTGGCTGCCACCCTGTGCCCCGTGCTCCAGGTGTCCCTGCTGGAGCAGGAGGGCTGGACAAGATGATCTCTAGAGGTCCCTTCCAACCTCAGCCATCTGTGATTCTGTGTGTGATAATTCAGCCCATGAGAGCGCCAGTCAGACTTTTCTTCATTCATATACTAAAGCAACTTGACTGTTTGGCATCTAGCTTGTGTCATTTCTTGGTGATAATTCTGGGCCCTCTATTATTTTATTAAGGAAAAAAGTCATAATTTTAGCTATTATAATTCATTAGCTATATATATTTTAGATATACTTCTGTTCTGCATAGTTTAGTATAGCAATACTTCCATTCTGTTTTCCAAATAGATACCAAACGTACTGGCTGGTTTTAATCTAACATAACATTGGCTTCCTGTGTATTATCTCTCTAACTGAATTTTTGCTCTTCCGTCTGCCCCAGCACACACACTGACAAGAAGAGCAGTGAATCCTGGAGCGCTGCTTTTGAGCCCCAGAATCGTTTTTATCTTTTCAGCGGAGGTTTTAAAATAGAAATAGTTTCCTCTCTATCTGTTCATCTCCAGCATGCAAGCATGCTCTTGACATTTTCAAAGAGCACTCCGTGATTAAAATAACTTAATTAGGTGATAAAATTAATATGTTTTATACAGGAGTGCTGCCCTCAAACACCCCGCTGCTAATATACTCTGTGCTTGCACATACTGACAATTAGAGATTTAGCCAAAAGGAAATTCATGATTAATGACAGCTTTAACATCTTAAAGAAGCCTTGTAACAAACTAAGAGAACTGATCTTTATGTAATTCTCTTTGTTTGTCTTTTTTTGAAGCTGCTTTGTCACTGGATGGTTCCACGTGTGCAATGCCAGATCTCACACGTGAGATCAGCCCCTTTCAAGACAGAACATTTTGAAACGATTGGGACGGCTGATGGTCAGGGAAATGCATCCAATCCAGCCTGTCTGCACAGAAGGCTTTTTCAGCAGTGGAATTTCCCCCAGAGCAGAACAGAGAGAGTGCAGATAGAAAGAAGGTCAACAAAATTGCAGGAGTTTTCAGATACTCACTGAGAATACAGAATATACAAAGACAGTGAAAAACTGGACGTGGAAGAGAAGTAAGTGAAAGGAAGGGAGATTTCTAGCCAAGGGACTGGACAAAAATCTGGTAAAATAGGCTTCAGATGCAAAGCAGAAGGTGGTAATTCTGCCCTTTGCACCAAAATTTGAGGTTGCTCTTCAGTACCTGCAGTAATGCTGAGGAAATGAGGCAGGAAAAGCATGGCATTCATCACTCTGTTGATCTCTGCGCTCCTTCGGCTAACTAAAGCAGCACAAATACAGAGTTTCTTTGTGCGACGACGTGAGGCAGTCCAGCTGCACGGCCTGCGGCAACAGTGTCACCCAGCCGTCCCTGTGCAAGCTGTGCCAGTGCGCAGCAGCCCCGTGCAGGCGTGGGGCGTGCCGTGGGGTGACACCCTGCCGGAGGGGAAGGCACGAGGCTTCGGGGGCACTGCCGAGGGTGGCACACGGACGGCTGGAGGTCGCATTGCACCCCCTTTCCTCTTCCACGTTCTCCGGTTATTACGAACGGAGAACTGGGGACGTCTGAGGCGCCCTGCTGTTCTCCCCGCCCCACGTAAAAGCCTAAAGCCACATAAAGGCTGTGGGCTGAGCAAGTGTTTGCTTGAAGCCAGAGGCAAACTGCTTTTGGGCTAAGGGCTGTGTAACATCACAGTCCCGCACAACCCAACCAGCTGCAGCAGTCTGCTGAGGGTCCAGCTACGCGAGCACTTCTGAGGCTGAGAAAGGCAAATACGTTTCATATTTGGCTTCGGATTTTAAAGGTGAACGGACTGCTAATAGACTATACCGTATCAGGGTGGGGATTGTCTATTACCTTCCTTCTCTGACTTCCCAAGACGCAGCTTTTCCAAGAATGTGAAACCTGAAATGGCAAAAAAAAAAAAAGTGTTTTTTAAATTTAATTTAAATCATAGTGCCTTTTATTTTATCAATGATGTTGTTAGTGTCTCTGACTTTGCCTAAGCAAGGAAGATCATGCCCCACTGAAAGTAATAGAAAACGCTGCTAGGAAGGTCAACACGAAAATGCAGGAGGCAAATGCCTTTGTTGATGTTCAACAGGAAACTCAGAAAGAAAAATGTATTACTATTTATAACAGTAGAATTTGAGACAAATCAATTAAGACAGAAGACATGAGAGAATGGAGAAGAAAACACATATAAAGTGATTCACCACTGATGAAACTGCAGTATTTCAAAGTTATACGAAGGAAGACTTTAATTCAAAGTATCTAAGGCTTTTCACTTCCCGTCTCTTATCCCATAATTAACAGTGACAGAGTGGTCTCAAAACCCAGAAACAGGCATATTCTACATGAATAGGCAGCTCTTCCTTAACCCCCTTTTGTCTGGCAATTTGCACTAGCTGCTGAACAAAAATTATTCTCTTTATAAAAGCGTTCTCAGTTTCACAGCTCCAAGTACAAGAAGTGCTTTAACACTAAAATGCCTGTGAAAAAACATTTTTATGTCAGAAACCAACTCTCTTTGTCCGTTTCTCTCATTGTCTTAGACATTTTATTTCTGCGTTAAAGATGCTGATTAAGAATAACAGCAAGCAAATCAGTAAGTTAAACCACTGTGTCTTTATAATTAGGGAACTAAATCTTTTGTAGCTCAGTCAAGCGAAGAAATGTACTAGAAAATTTGAGATCTATTTTTAACAGGGGATTTTTTTTTAAATAAAAAAACCTTCTCACAGTCATTGCCGCATAAATACATACAGTTGAATTATGACTTGATAACTTGAACCCTTCCTTGTACCAAATGCAATTTAGGGCTGAGAATCTCTCTGCCTTTTCACTCATTTCAGTGTTATGCAGGAACTCGTACTTGTGTGTGCAGTGACAATTCTGGCTGTTTTTAAATTTGTCCCGTAAAGTTTTCTAACGATTATTTTATAAACTCAGAGCTTCTGATGTAAATAGTTTCCAGAAGACATTACTGTGCCTGTACATGGGAGAGAGAGAGAAACACTGTTATGTATAATTCACTTGGGATCTATTCTTGTGTACGCCAGATGATCTAACTCTCATGGGGAAGATGTTTGCTAGCAAGAAGGTAGACGCGCGGGGAGTTTCTTGGTTC
The DNA here is from genome assembly GCA_013398735.1 of Nothocercus julius. Classification (NCBI taxonomy): domain Eukaryota; kingdom Metazoa; phylum Chordata; class Aves; order Tinamiformes; family Tinamidae; genus Nothocercus; species Nothocercus julius. The sequence goes on along the minus strand of VZSV01000019.1, from coordinate 4,615,944 downwards.
CTGGAACTGCTGGGAACCACTCTACCTCTCCGACGTCCTCACTGGATTTTAATGAGGGGGTCTCCCCCATCTCTGTTACGCTGTTAACTGGGGTTTCCCAACTCAAGGGGTAGTCAGTGGGCCACAGAGTTGCTTTTTTTTTTTTCTTTCAGCTAATGAATGTGACACATTTAAAATTTATTGCTTTTCTCTCACTTTAGGCCCTCACTACAAGCCTTGCAAGACCGGGCAACGGGTTCAAAGCACAGCCAAGCGGTTTCCACACACAAACAATTAGAGCTTACAGCACCTATTTAGTGAGGTATCCATCTGGATACCTCACTAAATAGGTGCTGTAAGCTCTAATAGATGCTTACCGCATTTTGAATGCAACTTTTCGCAACAAAGATCTTGATCCTGAGCTCAATGTAGTTTATCAAGGGCTGCTAGGCATTGATATCTTTAAGAGGAAATCTGATGAATTAAGGTCTAAAATAAACTTGGACTTCACATTGTACAGATTGCTATATGAAACCCTGGAGGTGAAGATGACACGAAGTTTCCTGGCAGAGCGTACCCAAATGTGGGCAGACTCTGTCTACCTGCGATGCTCTCACAGATACGGGTGCGCTAACGCGCCCTTCAGCCATCACACTAATACGGGACTCCCACACAGCACTCACGCAAGTCTGTGGTTCTTGGAGGTAAGCAAGGTGCAGAATGAGGACAGGATATCTGGCCTTGCAGGCCCAGGACAGGAACTGCACCTATTGAGGTCAGGCTGAGCTTAGCTGGGAGGAAAATGCCAAGTGAAAGATGCTTTAGCGACCCATGCCCTGGCAGACCGAAGTGAGGGGGACAAGATGCCTACACAAGTTTTCTGCAAAGCAGAGGGGGATTCTTTAAATTTACTCTGGGCAGCTTTGGACATGCAAACATCAGTTGTTGGCCTCTTAGCTGCTTTAGCCATGTAGACAGTTTAATGTGCTTTTTGGTTTAGTGCCACTCTGAGGTTTGGCTCCTCACGCACACCAGGGTTTTGGTACAGTAATCGCGAGCTCTCCTGCGCTCAGAATGTCCCCAGTCTTATAATATCTGCTACAAAAAATGAAGAGAAAACCCACAAACACAGCTCACCAGGCCACTGGCTGAGCAGACGAAAACCACACAGCAGAGGGTCACTACAGGATACAGCGCCTGATTTACAAACGTGAGAGAACTTGTGTTCTAGCTGCACAGGAACGCGCGTTTTGGGCAGCTGCAGTTTCTCCGCAAAATATTTACTGTTCACCTCAAGTAAGAGGAGTTTAAACGGTGTGTGCAGACGTTGCTGGCAGCGGGGCTGATGGGATGAAACCTGCCCGCAGCAGCCTGCTGGCTGCACCGTTCATCGGCCGTTTCCGCGTGTCCATACCCTCCGGGCCTGCCGCAGGGACCTTGCTTGTCTCCTCCCCTGCTGCACACCGGGCTTTCCTTCTCTCCTTCCCTCACTGCTGCCTGCAGGTCTTCAGTGCGCTTATGCACAGCCTTTTGTGCTTATCCTTCTGCTGGATGGTCCGGGCCCCCAGTCTCCAGGGTGAGGACGTTCCTGCGCTGCCAAGGTGCCGAGCTAGGGACAGCTCTTGACGTTTGTTCTAACACGGGGGGCAATGGAAGGAAGCCCCTATTCAACGTCTTGTTTTGACAGATTGCCATAGTTCGTGGTTTTACTGTTTGGGGGATTTTTTTGTGATTTCCCCTTCAAGAGATCTGCTGTTAAGAAACACCCTCAGAAAACAATGCAAGGCTATTGGAAAAACACACAAAGTATTTTAGGAAATTTCATAACATTTTCCATTTTTTTAAGACTTTGAAAATGTTCCTACTTCTATCTCTGTCTAAGTTCTAACAATTACTCAAGCGAGATAACTTTGCAACTTTGCTCAGGACCTTTCTTGAAATCAAGCTTGAGAGTTCAATTTCTTTAATCTCATTTTCATCATTCTTAATCTACTTTGTCTGCTGCTCTTCCCATAAAACTTATTTTTCCTCTCTACTTTGCAGCATGAGCACTCTGCATGCAAGAGTACCTTGGGTTCTGGTGCATCACACCTTTTGGTGCTGAGGAAAGCTTCCTTACAGAAATATAGTATTATAATTTTGACTGCTTTTTACAGAGTTTGGCTTTTTTTGACTGCAGGGGTTCAGATTGTCTCTTAATGCCAAGCCTCTTCCCCTGTGGGAACTGGACAAGTTCTCTGCGTGGAAGTCAAGTAGGTCAGTTTGCTTAAAGGTTTTGTCTGGGATCTAAGATGCAGTGTTGTTTACTTGGTTATTTTATCTTCATCCCCCGAGGAGACCTAAAAAATAGAGTTTCTCTTTAAACAGCTGTTGAAAAATCAGCTAAACTAATTAAAATTATCTGTATTTGTGTTAGGAGTCCTGCTTTCTCTCCCTACATGACCCAAATAAAAATTCCCTGTGATCCGATTTCCAGCCTTACAGTTTGGAGGATTAAGTTTGACTGACTCAGCCACAATTCCTTCTGTTCAAAAAAGTGCTCAAATGCACATCTGCAAATGCAAAAGCATTGAACATCTTTCCCGATTTAATTTGTTTTGCCTCTAACTCTCATTTTCTCATCTCTCTCTTTTAGTCTCATGATCAGAGTAAAACTGGCATCAACATCGAACTATGTGGCTTTGCTGAATTCTCTCTGCATCTAGTCATGCTGCTGCTGCACGGAAAGATAGTCAAGAAAATTAAAAACAGTTTAATAGATTTTTGTAGGTGATAGTGATACCTCTTCAAGCTTTCACACGACAGCTTTTCCTCAGTAATGAAGTAGGTAGACAGCTTCTCAGCTGAAAAAATACAGTGGCTTTTGCGGCAATCCAAAACACTTTAAGCGGGACTCGTAGGAAATTGAAAGTGTGAAAGGACTTTAAGATTCAAAATGCATCTATTTTAGTTTGGCAAAAAAAAAAAAAAAAACAGACTGCACATGGCTAATATTTAACTCCAATTAACAGGCCATCGAACTTGGACTACGTCTTTTATTGCCATTCTGAGACGCATAATTTAGCAGTGTCGGAATGAAAAAGATTGCATTTTCTCTGTCTCCTGTAATAACACAGCTTTTATAACAAATCACAGAAAGTAATTTATAACAAATTCAGAATGGAAAGGACTTTACCTTGCAGTTCTGCTGCTGGTATTAGCTCTGCTCCTCACAGTATCACTTTGTTAGTCTGCATCAGTTCAAAAGCAATGGCCTTGTAAGGGGGCTTTTGCTCCCTTTTTGGTGCTGATGCAAGAATTAAAACCTTAGCAACAAGAAGCAGTTAGATTTTTGGTTTGGTAGAGGGTTGTCTGCTCTAGTCCTCCAGCCCTCCTGTCCTCATGTTATTCTTGCTACTGCTTGACAGAAATGTGACTCATTATGTATTTCTGTTGTATTAAATTATATTTGGAGGTTGAAATGCAATTAAATGAAATCAAGGAAAGATGTCACCAAAGCCACACTGCACATAACATAATACTAGGCTAAAATAAAATCAAATAAAGCTCAAATGAAATTAAAATCAGGTCTTAAATCATTTTTTACAGTGCCATGAGTAAATTCAAAAACAAAATTAATTAGTTAATACAAAGTTATCTTGTCCTTATGTAAACACTAAAAATGACTTTGAGTCAGGAAATAGAGACTAGGGCTGGAGAATTTTACTAATTAAATGCATATTAAATAAATTTTATTTACTATTTTAATATTTTAGTATCCAGAATTTTAGTATTTTTAGTATTTGGTATTTTACATACTAAGTAAATGTTGCTCATAAAATACAAAATGTATTTGAACTTGTCTTTTTTTGAACCACAAATTCGGAACCAGTTACAGCACGCTCTTTGTTTTTTGTTACACTGAGGGGATTATCCCTGTTTTTTCTGACATTATTGCCATTACAATATAAATGTGAGCGGCGTCATTTCAGGAGGAGGTTTAACAACTCTTAATCAAATGACACAACAGTCTCAAATCTGGGGATTTTAGGTACACACAATAGTTTAGAGACCGTCCTAATGAAAAAAATACTTAGGAGCAGTTAGAATCTGGCGTTGGAGAGCGCAGGAGGCCGACACGCTCCTGCCACGGGCTTTAACGTTGTATTTTTCGCTTTCGGCTCCACGAGACCACCCAGCTGGGGCTGTCGAGCGCGGACAAATCTAAAACGGTTGTTTGGGCCGACGCTTGTGCATCAGCTGCCGAGCCCAGCTGATCTGCGCACGTACAGCGAGTCTGGGACGCCCAAAAGCTGCCGAGAGCTCTTGGCCTTGCCCCTCGCCTCGATGGCCACCGGTGGTGCCAGTCAGCCCCGCTGGTGTCGGCCGGGCTGCCCACGGGCACTGCTTATGGACACGGGGATGTTTGGCTCTTCCCGAGGCCACTCGTTTGGGAAAGTTCAAGAACTTTCCAGAGGACTAAGAACGGTGTTTAAGAATGGCCTTAAGAACGTGTAGCTGTCATTTCATGGAAAATTTACGTGTAAGTCACTAGAAAAGTTCCCACTGGAAAAAAAAAAATACTGTGATAAAGCCAGTTTCTCAAACATAAATTCGTTAGAAAACGGGTGACTAATTTAATCTTATCTGCTTTTTTTCTTGTCACCTAAAAGCGGATGGCCGTCTTGCTAGCAAGCAGACTAGGGGTGATTTTGTGCTTAAAACTGGGTCATAGATCACCTGACTTGTTTCTGAAGTCTTGACAGAGAAGAATCACCCGGAAGCTGGCGAGAGGAAACGGCTCGTGGCAGCAGCG